>JAWLRI010000329.1:402907-427279 GCA_034781795.1 Crypturellus tataupa
GAGAGGTTGTGGAGTCTCCTTCTCTGGAGATCTTCAAGACCTGCTTGGATGCAGCCCTGTGCCACGTGCTCTAGGTGTCCCTGCATGTGCAGTGGGGTTGGACTAGATGACCTCTAGAGGTCCCTTCCAACCTTCCGCATTCTATGTTGATTCTATGATGATGATGATTGTCTACGTCAACATCTACAATGCTGCTATAACATCTACTGCTATCTCAGCAGTGAGATTGTGTGACACACACTGTGCAAATGGGCCTGCTCAGTCATATTAGCTTGTCATTAGGTTTCTCCCATTTCTTCCAAGCCTGGGCACAATGAGGGAAGAGACAACCACAACCCCACCCCTTCACCCACCACAACCCCCAAAGATTAAACAAGGTTAAATACTGCCCACATAAAATTTCACTTATAATGGGAAAAGTTTTCAGACAGCAGTTTTTGATTTTCACTAAAACATCCATGACAGAAATGTGAACTTTTCCACAGAAAATGGATGCTTTTCAGAACATAAGTGATTATATAAATATATCACTCCCATCACACATCTTTATATAGTTTTCATAATGAAAAAACAAAACAAAACAAACAAACAAACAAAAACCTGACCAGCTATACAAAAGAACCATTCTGATGAAGGCTTCCTGTTAAAAGTACTCATATCTTCTCCCTTTAGGATGACACTAAAAAACAGATGACACACTTCCTTCTGCAGCTAACAAATCAGGGAGTTTAGAACATGTATGGTCCATAATATATGGTCCTTAATTGCATGTCAGAAGATAGAACAAATTCATTCAGAAGGCAAATTCATTATTTTCTCTTTTTATGGACTTTCCTGTCATTTCCACAATGTCTGTGATGCAGAACCTGTGCTTCATACATTTATCTGTGTTATCTCTTGCTCTTTATCCACAAAGAAATAGAATGATCCTCAATTATTTTCAAAAGGATAGTTTCAACAATATGGAATATTTGGAAACAATAGAATATTTGAATGATTAAACTCAAAGTTGTTATTTATATTTCCAGGTGGCATGCTTCAGGTGGCATGCTTTATATATCAAAAGGGATATATGCAACTAATGCAATGTACTGTGTCTACAGAACTCATAAATTTATTCTGACACTGTTACTGACATAACAGTAACTAAAACTCCACAGATATATTTTGACAGTGCATCTTTTGAATTTTCTGCTTCACACTCTTATAGAATACTCCTTTTAAAATATCTAAAATATTTTGTGCTAGGATAATAAGGTTCACAAAAGTTAAAATATTTCTAATATTGGCCTGACTACTTGGTAGATCTTTGGTTTTAATTTATCTGACCTCAGTCAGAAGCTTTGGTGATATGACTGTAGATGGTAGCCACAGCTCACATTTGAGTGTCTTTCAAGACAGAAAGGCTAACATGTTTAAGCTGTACAACTTACTCTTTCTATTTGACAGATCGCTGGCAGTCCCATTAAAATAAGATATATGCTTTTACATTAGTCTGACAAGGGATTACACTAAATAAAATGTTTTTGACTGGCATGAGTTTCCTATTACTCAGTTTGTCCTTTGCTGCCAAAATAGGGATATAAAGAAGAACATAACAGTAAATGTCCTTATCCTCTGGCTCCTTAAAACTATTTGGAGGCCCACTATATGCCAGAAGTCCTGAAATTCAAATGTATTCTTCATTTATACCTTACTTGTATGCTGTTTTCCTATCATAGTAATTAAATACATCTATTTTTGAAAAAATAAACACCATTCTGACTAACAATTCACAATCTTACACTGCCATTTTTATAATTTTTAGATTTTGACAAAATTTATTTCTGTGTTAAGTCAGAAAATACTGGCTAATGAACTTAGACTGTTCCATGATGCTTTTAAGCTAAAAAAAAAAAAAAAAAAAAAAAAAAAAAAAGAGAGAGAGAAGAAAAAAAAAGAAAGTGATATTGAACCCAGGTCTGCAGTGGAATTGCTCACTTAATGACTGTCTTCTCAGATGGATATTTTGTCAACTGATTTTTAATGTAGCTAACATTACAACATTCAACACTTTATGTGACCTTCAGAGAATCCAGACTTTGTCACTCAAAAAAGTAGAACCTCAGTCTACACAGAAAGAATTATACGGGTCACCAAATAGCCTGTCTCTCTTAAATGAACCAAAAGAAAAGCCCCACCTGCTCAAGCAAACATACAATCTATGTTCTGTCTGGGAATCATTTTTGCCAGTTTTTATCTCGCTTAGTGGAAAGCACACATCAGAGTTCATCACTTCTGCGTTGCCAGATGATACATCCAGCAGAAAAGTCCAAAAGCTAAAATAGGCTTAACCATCTCACAGACTCCTTTAGCCCATAGCTGGAAAGTGTTCAGCAGAGTAAAAGCAAATTCTTGTGGTTCACAGAAGGCACACATTAATACTTCAAAATTAAATCTCCTCTTTGGACATTTTATCACTTTTCTGAATGAGTAGCTCAGGCAGTTCTTCAGTGTTTTGTGGAGGCATAGGGTGGAACAGCACTTGAGTGGGCTTACACAGGCTACCCAAATGCAGCCAGTGAATGCCTAACTGCTTTGGTCCAACTATACTAGCTCATTAAACAATATTTTCTCAGTAATTTTGTGTATGTAAACATTGAACAAAAGGCTAAATATTGCACCAATACTGAATTCTGAATACTGCACAGCAGGGGTTGATGCTAGTAGCCAATTGCTTCCCCTGCAGTTGGAAGACAGCTTGGGTAACTATTCCAAAGATTAATGAGCAATCAGTTCTAAATTAAACCAAGACCTATGTTTAAATCTCTTTCCTTTAGACCCTTTACAAGTCTGAATTTGAGTTACACTCATAGAGATAAAATGCAGTATTTAGCTTTCTGTGTGTGGTAGGACATTATTAGCAGAGTGAAAAATTGCCTTTTTAGCATTTCCTTCACATTTTTTCAGCTTTTATTTTCCTGAGCAATTTGAAAGGAAATGGACCATGATGAGGTCTGCTGTTTCCGCATCAGGCTATTAAGCAGAAGTTTTCTGTCAGTCATTTCTAGAAACTGTATACAATTTCTTTTGAAACTGGAACAATACTATTAGATTTGTTAGACTCACAACTGTTCTGAGAGGGCACTTTTGCATCGAGCTTAGTTTTCAGCTATTGACATGGCAATCTGAGAGTATGAAACAAACAGCAGAGTGAACAATGAGGGGAAAAAAAAAAAGAGTCATTGAGACTTTTCTGGGGCTCAGAAAACAGAAACAAGTTATTTGTGTCTATACCATCTCCATGTCAGTGCAGTTTCTAAGTTCAGTACAAAATACATAATTCTGATAAAGATCGTGTAGGTGCATGGCATACAGGCATGAAGCAGTGGTTAAATGTTGTCAGCACACAAATGGAATTTAGGTAGCACTAGGTGAAGGTGTCACAGGGTAAGAATATCATTCTAAACACAACCACTTTGGTATGGACAGCAGAAATGATGAAAATCCATTTCTGATACATTTCAATTCTTAATTCCTATTTGCCCTCCCTTTCCCTTCCTCCCCTCCTGAATTCAAGGCTAAACAACATGAAGAGATAGTTAAAATACACCTTGGAAACTGAAAAAGACATCAAGGATGCAAAACTTACACCATAAGAAGACTGAAAGAACAGGTTAATTTGCAGAATAATTTCTTCCTGTCAGTATGAATTTGCCCCATTTTGTACAATACAGTAAGCATAGTTCAGGCAGCATCATTGTCATTCAGAAGCTTGCTAATGGGCATAGCTCTGCCTTTTACTCTAACACAGCCCTAGAAGACTGTTCATGCTTAGCTGATTGTGCATGTGGGCATATATACTGAAGAAACAATAATATTAAGCCCAGATTGAGTATTTCTTGACTTATTTTATTGTGTGAAGAGCAAAAAACACAGCAGAGAATTTGCTTAGCTGAAATCTGTTTATGTGCTAAGTATATTGAGATTAATTCAACTGCAAAGAACCAGAAAGTAAACAGGCCTAAGAATTCATTGTATCAAGGAAAGTTAGATTTTCACATTGATACTAGTCATTTCAATACAAAATAGCAGTCATATGATGTGTCACTGAAATTCAGAACTGGATTTTTCCTTTTCACTTATAGTAAAAGTTATGCATTTAGTGTATACAAATACCACTCTTCAAATAAAAGTGCCATTTCAAGGAAAAGACCTATATTTATACTTAATTCAGATTTTTTAAAATTACTTAATGAAGGGATGACATCACTTAATATTCTTGTACTTTCTTTGTTCTAAAAAGTCAGGAAAGCATAAATGTTTTTGAAAGATCTATTTTTAAAGAAATTTTTTAAAAGTCCTATTAAAAAAGCTGTTCAAATTACATCAGTTACAATATATATTACAGAGATACAGATATATTAGAAGTAAACTAGGTGATAGTGACTAGAAAAAATACCTATTGCAGAGTTCAACTATCTAAAGCAGTGTTCTGCTATCTAAAACTCTTGAGCCTCACTCTTGAGCCTCATGAAATAGATAAGGGGAAATATCTGTGTTAGTTGAAAATAAAACTGATGATTTAATATGCTTTTTTTTTTTTTTTTTTCCCAGTGTGCTTGATATTATACAAAATACAGATAATTTTCAAAGCACTGCCAAATCATTATTTGGGAAAATTACTAGTGAATGACTAAGTTTTCCTGATGCTTTCCACATACTTATATAAAACCTATTGCTCTTGATTATTTCTAAAAACAGATTATACATTGCCCTTAAAAATATAAATATAAAACCAATGTAGTTTGGATATGGAAAGACTGTGTTTTAGTTCATCCTCTTACTAGGAGTTGTTTGCCAACAAGCTGTGCAAATATGTTTTATTCTAATTCCAGACCCAAGATGTTATAGGTTATGAATTTCATGTGTATGATCCGGATGTGTCTAATTTTGGTACATAAGGGCTATCCAAGAAGAACTCTGTGTATTACATAGTTTTGAGTATTTCCGTAGAAATGTGTTTCCTTTCACATTCTGGAAGACTATCGTAAATCCTCCTGAAGGTGAGTAATTTGGACTGTTTTCTTAAGGCCTACCATATGAAATAGTCTACCATATGACATGCTTATTACCTGTAGCTTAAGATTTCTCATCATAAGATCATGTTAGTAATTTATTTAGTAAATGAAATTTAGTACTTAGATATATAAGCAAGAAATATGAGTCATAAAAAGGGAGAAATTATAAGTTCTTGTTTTTGAAAAGCTTATATTCACAGTATTCTATCATCATTTTGTCAGATAAATTAGTGTCTTAAATTCAAATAAATGGAAAGTAATGGAAAATGATAAAAAGGCTCAAATTGTCTGTGGCAGATCTCCTATGTTTAATAAGCTTTGATGTTACACAATGCTTATTAATTTCCTTAGAACCAAATAAACCCTTTTCTCACACAAATCAGATTACAGTTTTTATTTTGTTTTTCATTACTTGTTGCTGCTCATGTACTTTGGGTGACTGACCATCTAAATGTGCCAAGAATATCCTGTTTTATGGGTATCAGCATTACAGACTGTTTAAAGAAATGTAGTCTATTTCTCTCACATTATGACTAGCTTGACACCTTTATTCATCTGCTTGTCTAACTACATAGCTGTGCCATTGTAGCATCTATTACAACAGCAAGTGTTGACCTTCTGCTTTTCCCAGTGCCTCCTCACCACCCCTCAGGCCCATTCCACCTCAGGTCCTCCGAGAAGTCACACAGCTTTTCCTCTGCACCTCAGGGACATGGCACATCTAAGAAGATAAAGCTAGGAAAGGAGATGGAAAGACTGAGCAAACAACTGAAATAAGAAGAGATGAGCAAAAGGAGAAGCCATGAAAGGAGATTTTAGGGAACCAGAAAGAGCAGACTAGAAAAAAAAAAAAAAAAAAAAAAGAGAGAGCAAAGACTTTTAAAGCATCCCGGAGTAGTAGGTATAGCCTAAAAAGTAAAGAGAATGCATATGGGTTATGGTAAAAAGAGAAGGAAAAAATAGGTGGCAACCATATGAGAGAAAAAAGAGAGATAATACGGCCCTGGAAGAGGAGTAGGAATATAAATGAATTGACTAAACGTGTTGATTGGAGCAGACAGACTAGGACAGAGAAACATGAACAGTTATATATATACATGTATATGGTCAGATAATAATAGATCAGTAAATGGTAAGAGAGAATAAGGCATATATTTCTAATATTCATATGTAACCCTCTATTGTCATGATAGTATTTGATCCCAACTGGCAAGAACCACTATTGTGAAGCTTACACAGGGATATTCATTAAAATTACACTGATTTATATTAACTTATATTCCTCTTTTTTGTTTTGCTTTGTTTTTGTTCCCATCCATCAATTTTGCATAATTATGAGGTTTAACGAAATATTCCTATTCACTTGCATTTTGTGATCTAATGTTTGCCAAGCATTTTACCTTGGCTTATACCTGCATGAATTAGTATTTCTGAATCACTTCCAATCAAGTACAGGACAGTCCTGAGACTGCTTTATGTCCAAGACCAGGGGCGTTCAACCCTCCTATGAGATAACGGGTCCAAATTTCCTAAAGGTGTAAATATGAATTACTTTAGTCAAAGCACAAAAATATGCATGCAGACAGTCACTCGGTTACCAAATGGTCTCAGTGAAGCAGCCCACTGCTTGGGTAGCCATCAGTCTGCTGCTTGCATGCTGGTCTTGTTTTGCCTTTTTGTGTCACCCACCCTTTCTAGGGAAATGTGAAGAAAGCAATGGGGGAGCAGGTCATCCTCCACTTTTGTCTGCCCTCTGTGATGGGTCTCCTTTTTCCTTCTCCTCTATCTCCCTTTTACCAGAACTTACAGCTTCTTTTTTTGTTGATTTAATTCATTATGTTTCACACATAACTTTCCAGAGTGTCTATTTGTTAACATATCCATGAAAAAATTATATGTTTTTTCTCCTGTTTAGGGTCTGGTTGTAGAAAATCAGGTTACTTACATGAAAATTAAATACTTTGGGAACATTAGCTGAAATTCAGACTTTAATTCTCATGAGAATATATAAGAAATTTGGAAATATATAGTTAACAGAAAGGTTAATCAAAGGTTAATGGTCCTTATGACTGAGCAGAGTGGATGGAAGGTAGAGACACTTTAGTTGGTTTTTCACATGTTAACTCATTTCAGCTAGAAATCTCTGAGGGCTGTAAAGTGACTATCCTACCTCTGTTGCTCGAATGAAAACAGTCTAGGGACATACCAAGGCATTAGTGTCTAATCAATTTGACATCAGTTGAGGAGAAAGTGCAAAAAGCTCTATTTAGGAAATCAAAACTGATCTATGCAAAAGTATTAGATAGATTAAGCTTCTAAATAGAATCTGAAAATGACTAATCAACTCTGAAGATATATGGCAGAATTTTACCTTGTAAAGTGTAGATTAAAGCACTGGATATTCTAATAATTATATATGTTCTGATATTTAACACAGAATAATACAGTACAGAATAGAGTACACAGAGATCTGACTTTTTCAAACCAAGAAAGAGAAAAAGGGATATAAACTAAAACAATGTGTATGCATGTGTTACTGAAATATGAAATATATTCCATACTCTTTGATATAAAATTTTAAAATGTTTATAAAATTATTCTTGTAAGAAAAACAAAGTAAGTGACAGGAAAAACAACAGCATTTTCTAAATTTACAAAAGCCAAGGAGAAGTGCGGCTAGACACATTCTGATGTTAGAGAAAACAGGTTTGACTAATACATCTGCCTGAGGGGATGTGACTCTTTTCTCATCTCCTTCACAAAGGATAAGTCAGAAATATTTTAGGGCAGGTTCTCATAATCTGCTTCATGTAAACAATTAAGCAATCACTGGAAGAGAAACTAAAACCTGCATGCTGTCTCCTGGATCGATGCTGTAATCATCAAGTAAAAACATTTTCACTCTTGGGTTCATTAAATATTTGAATATCTTCTCATATTGAGTAGAATATTTATGACAAGAATATTTATGACAAGCAATACCACGTAAAATCCATGTCTAAAATTCTTATACTCTATTTAGAGACTTGAACTGAAAAATAAAAAAACAATGGGTGAGCAATGAAAAATAAAAAACAGTTATTTAAAGACACTCAGACACAGTCTTGGTCTAAATTTACCAATTTTTGTGAAAAACTTCACCCCTGAATTTTTGAAGGAAAGCGAATTCATGACAACCCTCTCAAGCTAATCATTAAATGCTATCTCAAAGTCACAGATAATTCTATGGTAATGAAAACACAGTTTTCGAGCATTCTAATCATTGACAAACTGTCATTCGGCTCCAGAAAAGCCAGTCTCGGAAAATTAAAAAAAATAAATAAATAAGGAAAAGTCTTAGTTCCAGCTATTTGGTTGCCTTGCAGTGAATGCTGTATCTGTGGTAGAATAAAGATCATTTAAAATGAATTTGGCTGACTACCACTGTTTGAAATAGATAACACAACAATAACATAGCACTTCAAAGTAGTTCTTTTCCTAGAAAAAGTGCACTGCTTGGTTAAAAGCAAGACTGACTGTGACACGACTATGCCCTCACAATCAATATAATTGGCCACTCTTTATGCCTCTCTAATACAGACCAAGAAAACTGGCTAAGCAAGGATCAGAGAGAACCCAAAACAAACACGCTTTGTATCTCACTTTCCTCCTGAACTGCACTGAACTCCAGCAAGAATATAGAGGAAATGAAAAAAAATAAAATGTTTGAAAAAATACTGACTATGCACGATAACTATCCTGTAAAACCACAAGAAGATACATTTTTTGTGTGTTCTTTTTTATTTTCTGAATTATGCTATATATTACAGATTGTGTTTTTCAATAGACCACTGGGAGATATTTCTTCTGAGTAGCATCTAATTTCTCAGAAATTCTAAAAGAAAACACTAAGCAGCCAATTTATTTTAAGAGTTGTTGAATTGCTTAGGGAGCTGTAGAAACACAAAGTTCAAAGCTCGCCTAATTGAAAACTTGTATATTCATTACACATGTCAAATTTTGTCTGCCAAATAGACAACTGTTTCAATATTTTTGTGATCCAATTTTAATCAGTGACGGAAATTGCCAGAATACTTTTCAGTCATGTGTTATAAACCAGAATGTGAGGTCATCCAAAGGATTTCTGCCATTATCAGATCAAAATGGGAATACTCACAAGATCTCTCAATATATGGCATAAATTTTAAGACACACTGCCTAAAGTTAAGGGTAGATTTGAAGATACAGCACCTCCTAAGCAAAACTAACTTAGAGCTGACAAAAAGCTTAGTCCTACAATAATCAATGTAATTTGAATTTTGATATTATTTTCCTTTCTCTCATCTCCCTACATCAATACCTTACATTTTTTTAAAGAAAAGGAAAGTCTATAGGAAACAGCATCTACCAAAGACTAACACAATTTTACCATTATGATGATACCTAATACAATTATGTAGGAAAAATTGAGTAACCATACCACCACAACTATTGTTTCCTGCTGATTTTAGAATAAGGATTTAAAGGGACAGAACTTATTTTGGACATTTTTTTCAAAATCTGCAGTGGCAATACTTAAGCAAGCAGTTTTGCAAACATGATTCACAGTTCAATGTTTGAAGACATTTTATTCAACTTTTCTCCATTATTTCAGGAAATCAGATTTCATTTTCCTGTTCTCCTGGACAGCTAAAATTTAAGTTTCAGAATTAGAAGAGTACATTTGCACTTTAATCATTTGTCTTGATTTGCTGAACATAAATCAACTTTCAAACTCCATGAGCATATCATAAATTATACTCATATAGTCTTCCTAAAATTATTTAATAATCTTACATGTTATGTGCTTTATGTTACAGAAATTTTTTGAATCTATTTCTCTCTCCTTTGTTTTTTTTTTTTTTTTCTTTTCTTCTTTCTTTGGAGTTTGGAATTAGAATGAAAGAAACAAGAAAAAAAGAAAAAAGAAATGAACTTTTGAGAAAATTATAAATACAGCCAATTATAAATCATTTCAATGTAAAATATTGAATATCATTGAAAAATGTTATAGAAAAACAGTTAGATAAGGAAAGATGGATTTAGAAAACAGAGCTATGCACTGTAATTATCAAATACACTTGCTTTACTGCAGTGTAAAGTGAGGTTGTGCAATTTTGTGAATTCAGGACAAGTTGTAATCACTCCTAGAGGACCCTAAGTTAGGGTTAGTGAGGCATTTTGTTGGTTATCCTGTGTACTCATACCAATGGTGGAAGAGTGCTGTAGTTACCGGCTCTTTCTGTGTGTTTTTGGTCTCCAGTACAAAGAAAGCTGTCCTCTGCCTGTGCAGAATAAGCTAGCTAAGTGCTGTGGTGAAGCATTCTCTACTCTCTCATCATTTCTTCTTACCATACCTTTATATACCAGTACAAGAGGGACATGGAGCTGCTGGAGAGAGTCCAGCGCAGGGCTATGAGGATGATCAGGGGTCTGGAACATCTGTCCTTTGAGGAGAGGCTGAGGGAGCTGGGCCTGTTCAACCTGGAGAAAAAGCTGAGAGGGGATCTGATCAGACATAGAAATTCCCCAAGGGAAAGAGTAAAGAGGATGGGGTCGGCCTCTTTTCAGTGGTGGCCACCCACAGAACTGGAGTAATAGCCACAAACTGAAACACCAAAAATTCCACAGGAACTTAGGTAAAAATTTCTTAGTAGTGAGGGTGACAGAGCCCTGGAACAGGTTGCTGGAGAGGTTGTCGAATCTGCTTCTCTGGAGATCTTCAAGACCCGCTTGGATGCTGCCCTGTGCCACGTGATCTAGGTGTCCCTGCATGTGCAGTGGGGTTGGACTAGATGACCTCTAGAGGTCCCTTCCAACCTTAGGCATTCTATGATTCTATGATTCTATAATTAGGGCAATGCATTCCTCATTTCTGAATGCTTAAGTTGAGCTTCTGTGGAACAGTTAGTTTATATGCAGACATGGAGGTCATTTGAGTTATCACAAATATCATGTAAGAGCAAAAGTCCTTTATGCATTGACACCTCCTTATAGATTAGACATAGATTAGAATTATAAAGTTGATAGAATTAAGTAAAACATTAAGTATATTTCAAATTAGGACAAAATAAAATCACATAACAATTTATCTTCATTATCTTTGGAAAGTCCATAAATATCCACCATCATAATCTAATATTTCTGACTAGTTTCTCATAAAAGGAATGCTGAGAGATAGATGATCATAATCTGCTGAGCTGGTGCTGTCAAGTCTAAATTCTTTGTTTTTAAAGTAATACTACTATTTTGATCACTTAATTGACATTACAAACAAAAGTGGTTCACCTAGCAATCTCTTTCTTATAGATACTGTTATATGTAAAAGTACACACTACTTTTTAATTAAAAGTAATCTTTTATACAAATTCTAAGTAGTGAATAATATATTATGTTTTTATATTTGCATTTGTATTTCACATTTAATCTCCATAATTCGATTTTGAAACCTTCATCTTACAAAGACTTTAAACAAAATAAACTTGCTAATAACAAAAGCAAACGTATAATCATTATTAGTAATGCTAAAGTTTATATAAAAACAGGGAAAATATGAGGTGTCCTGTAATAACTGATTTTTTTAGAGGATTCATGATATATGATATAATGGTATAATTTATCAGAATTTAATCTACCAGATACATATCTTTAGCAACTCATAATTCTTGGTAATATATCCCTCAATGCATTTTCATTTTACAAATAAAATGTCTCATGATTTTGTATCATTTTGCTAACATCACTATTTTGAAATCACTATTTAAAGAACCATTATCCCAAAACAGCGAGAGAGCGAGTGCAAACTGTAACTGTCTGAAAAAAAAACAGACAGTCCCCATTTTTTTCCCCAGCGCACTGTAACTACCCTCCCTAGCTGATAGCTGCTAAAACAGCTCACATAACTGCTATTGAGATTAAAGAATTTGCCTTTTTTTTTTTTTTTTCCCCAAGCACATTCTTCAAACACCTCCACAGTTTCAACAATCTGCTGGTTTGTATAGTTTGGTAGGGATCAAAATCTGCTCGGCAGTCCCTTGTATTAATTCCACAGAGGAGTGGCAAAGGCAAATGGTGCACCACTGCCAAAGCTTGCATGGCACTGCTCCTGCTCGGGAAGCATCCCCAGGGAACGATTGCTACCAGAGGAGAAGCGAATCTATCCGCTAATCTCCTCTAACTGCTGTTGACCTATCTCTGCCATTCCCTCCCAAGTATACAGTAAATCAAGTACATTTTACATGAAAAATGAAGTAATTACTCAGTGAATCCAATGGCTAATTGCACATAGAAGCCTCTGGGAGATGCGGGACAAATCCATGTCAGTTTTCTTTTTCTCTGCTGCTCGAAATCTAAGTTAATAACTCCTCAAATGCTGACAGACTGAGGGGGATTGAAGTGCACCATTTCTTCAGAAAAAAAAAAAAAAGATATCCTACTTAAGGGAAATGGAAAATGCTAGCCATATATTTTAGCTTTACAGTAACAGCAGCAGTGATTTTGAGGAACCACTGTGCTGTAGCAATCAGTTACTGAAGAAAAATGTCATGGTGCTGCAGTTTCTTATGTTAGATATCATTATTACACTTTATTTAATATAACTTTCCTTTTCTTTTATAGACCCCCTTGCCTTCTACCTTCTCTGCAGCTATGTACTACCACCCTTTTTTTTCTTCTACCCCATGACCACTGTTTCCAATCCATATTTCCTTCTTCAATTCAATTCAGTTCACTCACTGCCTGTTTCTCCAGCTGCCCACTTTATTGCTTCTTATCTGGTCAAAACCCTCTCGAGCTCCTATTGCCAATGTATCTCTCTGGCCACCTTAATGCCATGTATCTGGGCTAGATGATTTTCTCCCATACTATTAGAGCTGGGAGAAAAAGGAGTAGGACAGTGAGAAAACAAGAAAGGACCAATTCCCTTCTTCCTATCTAGACAGTGTTTTTTTATTCAAAGTAGATTGTATCAGAAAAGCCCAGCTTCATTCTTGTAGCCCCAGCTTGAATGAAGCATTTCTATTGATATTTAAGCATAGCATCTCATAATCTGGATAGAATTAGGAACCGTAAGACACCAAACATACTCAGTAAAGGCTTTATTTTTTTGGAACTATTAGTGTGACATTCTGCTAAGTATCTACAAAACATATGTATCTTTTAAACTTGGATAAATTTGCTTGGATTATCAAAGGGATGGCAAAAGAAATATCCATGTCACAAATGCTATTCTTCTGCCAAATTTCAAGGTTATTTATATTTTAACACTGAAAAACAACACTTTTTTTTTTTTTCTTTTTTTTCTCTAGGCTCATTCCTGGAAACGGCTGAAACAATTTGGCTGATTTTTTCAAATCTCGATCCTGAGCTGACTAGCCAGCAAGGAAAATTTCAGTCTGGATAGTTATAGAAGCTACCAAGCCTGATATTTTTAGTGTGAGACACACTCCTTTCTGAAATACTCCCATGGCATATACTTTCATCTCACATATCTATGAAGCAGTGCTGAGGTCTTTCCCACATTTCAAGACTCCATCAGCGTGACACAGTTGATTAGCTGATGATGTTTTTTGAGTGAAGGAAAAAAATTAGCACTCCAAAATCAAAAACATTTCAGTTACTTCCTTAAAAATATGACATAAAAAAAAAAATGCAGTGACTCATGGAAATTGAATTTGAGTGCCTTGTGCTTCTCTTATAACTGGTTAAGCTTTTCAGTAGAACTACAAGCCCTGTTACATCAGGGGAAATAATGTCATGAAAAAAAGTCATGAGAGACAGAATTGTCTTACCTATGGTTTCATTAGCCACCATGCATTAAGCACACTCAGACACAAGTGTCTGTTACAGATTTTAGTTCACTAATGGAGCTTCAGTATTTTGCAAGAAGAGAATATGGTAGACATTTGCCCATTGATTCTCATGCTTTAGTAGAAAAAGATGTTCAAAACAGAAAAGCAAAAAGCTCTAGGACCCTTCTGCATTTGAAATAATTGGCTATGATCAGATGAGGAGGAAGGCAATTATTTACATAACAAAAAAAAGTACACAGAGTAAAAATAATCTTGTTTTCATGTTAGAAACAATCAGACATCAAAATATTATTCTCATGTTTTATTGTATTCCTAGTTATAATAAAAATACAAACAGAAGTCTGAGATATTCAGAAATTTAAATTTTCTTCTTGCAATCCATATTTCCTTAAGTCCTCCCTCAAAAACTTTAAATTTGATTTACTTGATTATGTAGAGGAAACAGTTTCATTTCTTTTAATATAGCAAAACTACAGAGGCATATGTCACAGATATGATAGATGATACACACAGTATTACAGTCACAGCAACAAGCAACAAAGATGTAAAAGTCAAGAAGCTTACACCAATCAATACCACCAGCTGAATATCTAGTTGGCATGCACTATGGTGAGACCTTTTACCATATATGTATATACATACACACACTAAAAAGAAAAATCTTTACATTCCTCTCACTTCTTTTAAACAAATATATATTCTTTTTCAAAAATGCTCTGTATTTAAATTATTTTGGCTTTCAGAAACTGTATTTCTGCCACCATTTCAGAAGAATGTCACTGTCTGCACCACAGACATGACAGGAATGTAAAGACAGGAGCAACTTTGATGTACTAATGTACTTCACAGGTTTGAGGAAGGAAAATAGCTTTCTTTGCTGTTGATTGGTTAAACAGGAGAGGGATGCTCAGAAGAAGAGGGTAAATGCATTTTAGGGAGGTTAATGCTGACATAACTTATACTGAACTTGTTTAAAGTTAGCTTTATTATATGACTTAAGTAAGTTACACGACTGAAGTTAGCTAGATAATCCGACTATACCAGTCAGAAATTCAGAAACAGCACAGCGAATCAATGGCAATGGATTAGTGTAATTTAAATATTAATGAGAAAAAATCTGTTTTTATTTACAATTTCTGCTAAAATGCTAAGAATGCTCATAAAAAACAAAACCACTAACTCTGAAGAAAAAATGTTTCCCCAAATGCTCTGATTTTAAAAAATCTGAAAACTATTATTCCCTCTTAACTATACTGAAGTCTGACTTCTACACAATTCTATATACTTATAGAATTGCTGGCAATATTACATCAAATAATAAATATATTTTTGTATTTAATATTTTTATAATTAAGTATTTTTCTGCAAATATATTTCAACAGAGGAAAAGGTACAAATGTACAACAAATATACTAGATTCTCCTTTGCACAGAAAATATACAATTGGGAATAAGATGAAGAAACTAAGAAATTTGCCCTTTTCCAGAATTGTGTAGATACTCTAAACTTTATCATAAATATTAATTCAATATAAAAATATATTGTTGTTGATGTAACTGTCACTTGTTTTCCTTATTACACAATTTTTGTCTTTTCTCACCAGTACTCCCTTCCTCCGCATTTTGCATGTTTTGTGCGCTTTAACAACATCATCTTGCTAACTCCTTGCATTGTAATGCCAAAGAATTGGGATTCATATTATGTTGAAAGCATTAAATATTCTTTCTGGAAATCCTCAGCACTTTCTCTTTTAAAATCTTTGTACAGATCAGTGTTAAAACTTTCTGACTTTTCAAAGTGGTTTCTCCTCACACAGGCCTTGTATAACCCTTCTGCCTCTAAAGGAGACATTGTCTCTTGCTTTTTATCTTCTCATTTGTTTTCTAAATATCTATTACCACACCAATATTTTACTTTAATCCCCATAAAGGACAACTTTAAATCAGTACAACAAAAAACCACATTGTTGCAGTTTGAACCAAATATTCAACCTTTGAACCTCTTACAACTCAATTCTTGCTGTATTCCTGATATTAGACTAGACAATGATAAGGCAGTGAGTTTTGACGATAAAGCACTAAATCTGACATGGTAAAGATAAATGAGAATCGCTGATAGAAAGCTGCTCTACTTTTACTTTCACTGTGTGGGGAAGTGGGTTCATTTCCATCTCCCTGTCAGGTACCTGAAAACAACGGGCCTTATCCATGCTTAATCTCAATGGGTTACCTTCATAAGCTCTTTAAAAGTTATATATGGAAGCTAGAGTAAGCCGATTAGCAATGGCTGTTTGCAATCGGACATCAGCAAAGTACATAATAAGAGTGAGACATCACTGAGAATACTGAATGAGGATGGTAGTGGTGGGAAGATATAGCAATATTATTTAAGACACAGACGGCTCACACAAAATTCAGGAAGTGGCCATGTACATTGTCAAATGCAGTCTCTTCCATCCCCATATAAAATTTTCTGACTTTGAGGAGGGCACTTTTGCTGACACTACTCAAACTGTCAAAGCTCACTGTAGATTGTTTCATAAGCAGACATGTAATCTTTCTCAAATTTTGACTTTCTGAAATTCTAAAACAATAACTGATCACACTCTATGTCTATGTGATTGAAACATCAGTGGTAATGCCTGAACACGTGCACAGTATATTTTGGATTTTTATTGGATTAAAACTGGCCTTTTTTTTTAATATTTGTATTAGTATTTTTTACTAAAACAGTTCCTATATATCTTTTCTACCTAACTTCGCAATGCTGAGCAAACTATTATGCCTAATATCCTTCTCTGAACAGATTTTAACCTGCCTTACATCCTTTGAAATGGCATCCATGTCATGTTTAGCTGTCTGTCAGTCCTGAATAACATTGAAAATTGAGAGAGTACTAAAACCCGAGGCAGTTGATTAAAGATAAGAAATAAGAAAAAATAGCATACACATTAGCTGAAGTTCTGTATCATGCTGCTTTGAGGTTACGCAACCTTTTGATTTATTTTTTCATGACAGTGTGGTGTAACATCACGATAGACTGAATGCCCTTGGTTTTACTCTCTCACAGTTTGTCCTTGTCTAGTGCATGCTTTGTCTGGGCTTTTGTTTTTGTTGTTTTTTTTTTTTTTTCTTTGATAACACAAACAAACGAGGAAGTTTTTAACCATAGGTTTCAGTGAAAGAGATATGAATGGTCTATCACCTAGAAGGTTTTGTTGTAATCCAAAGTGTTGAAATGCTTTCTTCAGCACACAACATTGCTAATTTTCCTACGTTCCTGATGGGCAACTGGGATACTCAAGATTCCCTACACAGTTAAATAAAGCTTCTATGACAGTACCTCTTGCAAAGCTGTTCTCACTGTAAACCCTCAAGCATGTGTTCAAACATGTACATAGCCCAAGCTCCTAAGTATTCTCAGCGGTTGAGCGCCAACTGTGTCAACCAATCGCGAACACAGCAAAGCGCAGTAGAGCCCTGTCTATACAATAGTTCCTAATTGCATGGGTGCTTTGAGCCTTTGCTGTAGCTGTGCTACACAAGGCAAAGCAGTTAGAAGAACCGGGCAATGGAGTTGGTGAAGTTTGCACTTCCCCTTGTAATTTATATGTAGCCAGAGACACTATGGTTTAGGCCCTGAAAGGTACGTGGGTATCTAACCTTAGTTTCCGGGAAATGACCCAAAATAGAAGGCAAGTTTATGACAAATTGTACTAACACTTGCATCCTGAAAGTGGGTGTAATGACCTGTGCAGTGTAACACATGACATCTAAGGGAAAATAAGTCATACAAAATATTCATACAATCACAGGTCCTAATGCTCAAGCTATCACAGCAAGCAATGACCTTCCTTCCCTTTGCCAACTACTCTTACAATTTTTAAAGTACACTTGAATAATGTGCGTATTACCTGAAAAAATAGAGCAATTATGATTGCTACAGGAATGCTACCCTTGATTACGTTTAGCACACACAATTTGATTCACATAAAATGCTAAGTATTTGCAAAGAACATCACACAAATAAATATATAGGTTTTAAGTGCTACATATATTTATACATAAATCCTATCTTTAAATCAGTAATATATTGGAATTTCAATTTACAACTAGGATATTACTAGAATATACATTTATAATGATAATAATTCTTTCTTACATTTTCATCCATAAATCTCAAGTGTTTTATTACTGTAGACGTACTACCCATGGTTAAAACAAGATGTGACATCTTTTTACCCATAGGATACCAGTGATGGTGGGAAAAAAAAGAAAGAAAAAAACCCTCTTCACTTGGCACGACTCAAGATCTAGTCACATTGTTTCTTTGCATCCTTGCATATTAATGTAGTATTGAAAGTTGAGTAGATTATTCTGGAATTGTCTAAATTAAATTAAACTATTACCATAAACTATGCATTAAACTATTCGCAGAAAGTGACTATGATCTTTATAAGACTACTCAATTATTCTTTTGCAGTTCTTGTTCCACAACTCACTAAAAAATACTCCCATGCCTTTCAGTATATTATGATTTCTGAGTTCCATGCTTCTCCCTGGGAAGGCCCAGGCTCCTACTCTTGATGGCTCACACACACTATTTGTTTACATCTTTTCTTTGTAGTGATTGCAGAGGTTTGAGCCTCTGGTAGAACAGGCACATTTTTTCTGAGGGCTATAGAAAGAAGTATGGAGATAACAGAATGAATCTAGCTCTGAGAAAAGTTAGGGATGGATGGAAAATACTAGTTCTCTTTTGTGCATTTATGGCATACCAGCATACAATGAGGATGAGGAATCGGATGCAGTTTAAAAACTAGCCAAAATCCGTGTAGAATGCACCTTTAAGGTGCTTTTAACTAGTCTGACAACCAAACCCCTCTGAGACTGTTGATTTTAAACTGCCTCTTTTAGTCTTTTTATCCCCTTAGAAAACTAACATTTCTACCAATTAGTTAGCCAAAATCTCAACCTGAGAGTAAACCAAAGAATCTCTAACACTAGCTCTAAGATGAAAAGAAAGTCCTTCTGCTTAACTTAAATCAATGATAACTACTACAGAAGGTGTGCAACTAAAATCCACCTAAGACGAGATTGCACATATGTTCTTGTAACACTGAAAGCTAAAAGAAAATCTTTGTGAAAGGAACCAAATCCTTCTAAATCTATGGTTACATACTGAATCAGTTTGAGCATATCTAAAGAATAGGATATTTATATTGTCTTTGCTAGCCAGTTCTGTACATTCCCATTAACTCTCTTGTGAATATGGATATGCACAAAAATCTATACAAATGTGATGGATGACTGCCCACTACAGAGGAAAAAACTGTTTCAGCTCTCAATGCAAAATGCTTTGCACTGCCTATGAACATTGCAGTCCTGGCTTTTAGCACTGGGAAGGTCATCACTCATCCATATATTCACAATGATCAATTGTTTCTCACTTTAACAACCTCAACAGAATTATTCTTATTGCTTTTAAATTACAGTAAAAACAATTAATTGTATAAGCAATAAACATACTGAAACAGGTGATGACTGACCTGCTAACAATATCAACACAGTACCACAGTCCAGGTATCCAGCTACTGCCCTTTGGTTGGAAAAATCACTAAGGCACTATACTTAATTTATCTCAGGATTTGATTTTATTTAATATGATAAAGAAAAGAGATTGACGTTGCTAAAATAATGTCCCTGAAAAGTGCTCTGACTGAATCTTATTTAGAGACAGTGTCTAGACCTCCTGGAAGGTTTGCTTTAATTGTGATTTTTAAAGACCAGATAGGCACACAGATACACTATTGATTTGCCTTATAAAACTTCTGTGTGATGTTGAGTGCACTGCAGCTTATATTTAAAGAAGAAGAAAAAGTTTCCAATTACACATCAGTTCACTTACTCACTTTTCAAGTCACCTGATTTGGGGATAAAAGTGAAGAGGAATAAGGTAACAATAATATAATACATTTTTGACAAGTGTTCAATTGATATTTGATTGTATCATCCAGTTGTCCACTTTAACTCCTCGTTATATAACAGGAGAGTGTAAATCTTTCTTCATTTATTCCTCTCTCCTTGCAAAACCCAAATATTTACTAAATAGTAGTCCCATGAGGCCAGCCCCACATGTAGTTGCAATATCGTTTGAGGTTTCAAGTGTTTCTTAAACACCTGTAATAGAAATAAAGATCATTGTTTCATCTTCTTGCTGAATCCTTTACGCATATATTAGTACATTTTCAAGCAATGAATTAGAACATCACAAGAGATAAACCATATGAAAAGCCCAGTATGAGGGTGTAATGTTCTTAATCTTTACATATATATGGGCTGTGTGTGAAATAGCATAAATGTAGAGTAACCATAGCAACAATACAATATGTTGAGTAAATCAGCTTGAAAACTGTTGAGCACATTTCGATATGCAGGGCAGAGAGATGCTTATCCTGTTGTCGGATCTTGCCTAACCTAGTGCTGCACATTAACCAGCTGTATTATACGTTAAAACCCCAAACCCTTTCAAATTAAATAAAAAACACTTCAGGCTCCCAAAAATGATTGTACACTTGCATACAGTTAGGAGAAGGCTTTGTTTGTAGAATGCTTTTAAGATAAATCCTAAGCAGATCTTCTAATCTACATAAGCACTAAAAAACTGTTCAGCCTTGCAAATGTTCGTATCTGACCAAGACATTATACCTGATTTTGAGAAAAGTGCTCTGCTTAATGTATATAGTTAATATAGTATTTTAAAAAATGAATAACAATCATATTCTTTTAAAATAAATTGGAATTGAAATTAATAATTCTGAGATATAAAACCATAATGATTTTCTAATTATCTTTCTTTAGACTATGATTTGGCCATTTCTTATAGCTGAAATTTATCCTCTTAATCAGTATAAATATATGAAAATGGCAGAGGAATTTTTTAAATGAAAATTCTTTCAGTAATCCACCTTCAGCTAAAACTTAAACTTATTGAAAACAGCAAGACCATGTCTTTCTTTGTTAAATATTATTGATGAGAGATTAGAAGCTTCCAATAGCACTGAAGTCCTATTAGAAACCTAGTGATGAGATTAATATTCTCCACATTTCACTTTCTACATATAAAAGGATTAGACTATGAAGTGTTGATATCTGAATGAATTGTCACTCATGAATTTCCAAACCATTGAATTAGAATGACACCAGCAACAGCAAGTCATAGGAAATATGCTCAAAGTGTGTACAACATTGTGTAGATTCTTCAAATATTTGAAAGGAGAACTATATAACATCAGCTAATTCCTGGGTTTTAACACTGGGAGATTACATCTCTGAATGTGTTCAAACAAGAGAAACATACAACAATGTTCTTAGAGGAATGTATTCTTTACTACTCTATTAATTTATATGCTTATGAAGAAAGGAAGGCCATATATTTTCTCTGTTAAAACTATATAAGTAAGGTAACTCATTTAGATATCTTTTTTCGTATCTCCTGATTTATCATTCAATTTTTTTTTCATGATTTTTGGCCAAGGCAATAGAAACATCTCCTAAATACAAATACCTTAGTAGAAAGTAAATGCTCCCAAAATTAGCAAAATCAAATGAGGCTTCTATGGTTTCACACCAATTTCAGTGTAAATCAGGTCTCAGCAGCTTAAATCCTTCACTAAGGAAACTAAGCAGCCAGCTTCACTGTTATTTCAGTAGTCCCATATTACCCACTCAGATTTAATTGTTATGAAGTCCAACCCTTGGGTACTCTTTAGTAAACATAGTTTGGTGAAAATAACTGGTTTTATGTGTCTTTCGCTCACCTCTGCCCACGACTTAGCAGGAGGCAGCACTGTGGAGCAGATAGCAGCACACACTAGAGCTCACAGGCTCCGTGGTGCTTCTGCGAATGTACCAAGGTAATCCTTTTTCAGAATTCCTGAAATGCACCACAAATTTAAAAATGGCTTTTTTGCAAGGAGTGACAAAAGATGTAGTCATTAACACCCAGCATCGTTTCTCTTTCTCTGTGTTTGTGAAAGAGAAGCTCAGATTTTTTTTTCTCCTAATCTTTCCCGTGGTGCTTTCTCTCCTGATCACTTCCATAGACCAGTTATTTAAAATCATTTTTTTTTTTTAAATAAACCATGGCCGTAATAAAATTCTCAAATAATAGATGGAGCAGGTATGTCAAAAGCCTTCTAACTATATTCAGGCTGCCCATTAGGAAGCCTTCATAGCCTGTTAGCTGCTATATGGTATACGTGATGACTAAGAAAGCGACCTCTGACCCACTGGCTTTTTCATGCTCTAACTAGTAAGTAGGAAACAACAGGGGTCGAGGGGAACTCTATGAAGTGGTGCTCGTCAGAGCGAGACAAATTGGAAAATGGGCTCTTCTGTATTCTGTAATGACAAGAATATTTAATAGGCTATGCAGGGGGTACATTAAAAAAGATGTTAGCGAGCCTGAAAATACACTCCTGGGGTGAAGTCCTAGTCCCGCTGAAGTCAATTGCAAAAAGTTCCATCAGATTGAATGGGGCCATAATTTCACTCCTAGTGTACACACAAGTGAAAATGTCTATTTAATTTTAAAATAGACAGGAATTCCGTGGTATGCTTCTTGGTTCTACACAGAGCACTAAAAATATCTGTTTGGATAAAATGGTATTCAGTATTACAACTCCTGAGGCTTAAAATAAACCAATTTAATTTTGTCTTCCCACCTCTCCACTCTGAAAATGAGAGTCTGCCTTTGGGTGTTCAGTGGTGAATGATGTCTGCTGCACTTTTTTATCCCACAATTCAATAGGGCGTAAAGGGTCATAAAGTGGATTATTGAAAAGGGGCTTGCAAGACTGCAAAGCAAAATTTATCTAAGCAAGCTTTTTCCCCCTCTTGGCTCATACCTCCAATATTAGTAATTTTGTTCCTTCCGACATTTATAAGAGTTGTGACTGCAGAAAATCTGAAAAAAAAATACTGTAAAGAAGTGATCTGAGGGCTGGGGCATAAACCTGGGATCTGTGTTAAAGTCCTTTCTCTTCCAGTAATATTTTGGCAAAGTCACTTTGGACTCAATTTTTAAAGGTGTTAGACTCCAAGAAATACAGACAAGTACACAATTAGATTTTCAAAAAACATTTAAGGCATCTAATTCTTTTTAACTCCAATGTCTGACTATACAGAGTGGGGGAAAAAGTACAGATATCTAAGATGGCCATAAGAATACTTTCATATCTCACATAAACATAATTTGCGAACACCTAAGCAGTCACAAGAAGAGAAGGACAAATAGAGACAGTAAGGTTCTAAATTATGAGATTTTCCTTAAAATGAGTAATATGTTATTACTCAGTCGTATTTATATAAACAGACATACTAGGTGGCAAAGTAATTTTAAGTATGAATTAAAGGTAGCAGGCTCAGTCTGAAAATGATTTTGTTTTCACATGCAACATTAATTACCATTAGGATTAGACTAATGTACCACTTGTCACTTGAAAGTGGTGTACAGGGAAAGGAGGAATACAGGCAACCTTAGTGTAATTATTATTCTTTCCGAGTGAATCACTGTGCTTTACATGTCTATTTTCTTTAATCTACTAGTGTAAAAATCCTTTTTTTTTTTTTTTTTGTAAACTGCTGAAGAGTTCATTTAATTAATCCTTTAGGAAGAGTTTCTGTCAGATGTTTTCAGTAATGGCTCTTAGCCCCTGGAAGAGTTTGAAAGCAAAATATTACTTGGATCAATAATTCAAGACACAAGGTACTGGGTTCCTTTTTATAAAAGAAATTATATATTGTTATTCTCATCAATCTTGTTTGGCATTGACTTGTGACTTTAGAAATCTTATTGTAAGACAAATCTTTTATTTGCCATTGGCCATTTCCTTTAAGCTTAAAAGTCCTAAACATCCTGCTTTTGAAAACATACTTTCAAAGTTTTCTTTAATCACTACAATATTAAGTGCTTTCAGTAATAGCAGTTTCCATAACTGTTTAATCCCAAGATGACTAATTTTTTTTCCTAAAGTTTCTGTTAACTGTGGATAAATAAGCAATTATAATGAACTTTAAATAGACATTGAAACAGCTTAAATTTATATTTCTTGACTAAGACAAGAACTCATACATCAATTCTGGCTTGCAAAAGAGTCCATCAGTTATGTATTTTGAACACTGTTATTATTACTTCAATGTCTTAAGATATTTTAGTATTATTCCTTATATGGGGTAGCACTTCACTGCAAAGCACTCTCATTATTGGATTTTATAGGACTATTTATTATGCTATGATGATAAAGTTCAATATGAGTCAGATATAACTAGTAAGTATCTATTCACATAATCTCTTATTATTTAAGTAGGTATTTAAGTAGGAGGCATCCATATTAGCATTTCAGGTTTGATCATAGAATCATAGAATGCCTAAGGTTGGAAGGGACCTCTAGAGGTCATCTAGTCCAACCCCCCTGCACACGC
>JAWLRI010000330.1:3232-27257 GCA_034781795.1 Crypturellus tataupa
GACAGTGAGGGTGACAGAGCACTGGAACAGGCTGCCCAGAGAGGCTGTGGAGTCTCCTTCTCTGGAGATCTTCAAGATCTGCTTGGATGCGGTCCTGTGCCACGTGCTCTAGGTGGCCCTGCGTGTGCAGGGTTGTTGGACTAGATGACCTCTAGAGAGGTCCCTTCCAACCTCTAAGAATTCTATGATTCTATGATTCTTTCACATCACTATCAGTTAAAAGCTGAGCACAAGAAAAGAAGAAAGCAAGAAATGACAGTTTGATGAGTGAGGAGGCCATTTAGCAATACATGTACATTTGCAGTATTACCAGTTCCTCCTCCCCTCACATCAAAGTGGAGGTGTCCTGCAGAGGATCATAAACTTGTCATAAACATAAAAATAGTTAAGACTTAACTTCTAACTTCAGGGAGAGCTGGAATTTAGAGATGAATGCACAGTATCTGCATACAAATGATCTATTAAAGAAATTGTTCATGCTTGGTTGCTCCCAATCAAGTACCTCCTGCCTGGAGTTTTTGAAACTGTAGGGTTATTTTTTTCAGAAAGATTTTTTTTTCTCCAGAATATTTCTGTCCTGGCATTTTTCTGAAATCTATTCCAACAATGTTGGAAGTCTAAAGTACAACATTTTAGCATTCAGGTCAAGAAAATTTAGCTGTTGAATCTTTCAGGTGATAACATACTTAACAGGGCTTGACTCTGAAAACTAACCAACTGCTGGCTGTTGGCAATTTGTTGCTAAAAACAGAATGCTTGATCTTACTTTCTCTAGCATTTATTGTTTAATATTATTCTGACTTCAATTTTATGAAATAAAGGTGTTTTTGCCAACTATAATTAACAACATGAAGCTATTGTTATTTTCAAGTTTACACTACAAAGGCAGATGTGGCTAAATAGGAAATCATAAACCTTTAGGCTAACCAACTGTGTTTTCCATTTAAAAAAGCAGATTTTTATTTTTTAAACATACAAATAGTAAATGACTGAAAATAGAATTTTGCTTTTGTAAATACCATAAATGTTCACAGCATCTCTGACTACTGACATCTCCTTCACATTTTTTTTGACAAAAATGAAGTTCATTTTGCTGCCAAGTACTAATACAATATTTTTATTGGTGGTGCTAGTTATTTCACATCTGTCCAAAGTTATTCATTTTGTTTCATCCATATCCAAGCTCATAGTACTGTATTTTGATTTTTAGATAGCAATGAAAATAAGGAGACAGCATAGATTTCTCTGAAAAAAATGTATTTCCAAGTCAGAGATAAAGCTACTATTTAATTTATTAAGCACTTAAAAACATATAGAGAAATAAATGGTAATACCCAGAATTTTAGAAGTCCTCTTCTAACAGAAGTGTCTATCCAGGACCAAGAAAAAAAATCCTATATTAATAGGAAATTTAAAACTCACAATTTCCATTGTAAAGCAGGAACTCTTGAAATCATTAGCTGTCAGTAAGTTTCTAGTCCTTAATGATCTGTTTTACATTCCCATGAGATCAATGTTGTACAAAATTTAAAAAGCATGAGTGGCAGTTAATATAAAGTCTGTTACTGTAGATTGTAATGTTCTGTTTGATCCACACAAATTTAATATTTCATTTCAGTTACACATATTAGTACTCTAGTGAGATCATGTTAACATTATAATATTAGACTCAATCTGAATAGCGATAATATAATTATCGCTATATATAATTAAAAATTGAAATAAATCAATAATCTAATTACTGAACAGCTGCTGACCATAAGTATTATAAATGTCTCTCCAGTCTTCAAAAGAGGCAAGAAAGAGGACCCACAAATTTGCAGACCACTCAGCCTCACCGCCATCCCTGGAAAAATGATGGAAAAGAATGTGGTAAGGAAGAGTAAGCATGGATTCACCAAGGGCAAACTATGCTTAACCAATCTGATATCCTTCTATGATGGAATGACTGGCTGGGTAGGAGAGACCACTGTAGGGCTGCAAAGATGATTATGGGACTTGAGCATCTCCCCTGCATGAGTAAAGGAAAGCAGAGATAGCTGGGCCTGTTTAACCTAGAAAAGAGAAGACCAAGAGGGGGTCATAATCAGCATATACAAATATCTGAAGGAAAGATATGGAGAGGGAGCCAAACTGTTTTAAACAATGTTCAGTGACAGGACAAGAGACAATGACCACAAACCAGAACACAGGAAGCTTCATCTTGATAGGAGGAAAAGCTTTAATATGAGGGTGACTGGGACAAGTTGAAGTCCCCCTTGTGAAGATATTCAGAAGTTTTTTGGATATGGTCCTGGGTAGTGTGCTGTCAGTGACACTGTTTGACCCTGTAGGGGAGTTGGACTAGATGAACTCCAGAAGTCCCTTCCAACCTCAATCATTCTGTGATTCTATGATCCTGTGAGAATATTTGGTAAATAAGTCTAGAAGAGAGATCTATGGACAAACAAAATGTTAAAGATGCCCAATCTTTTGTTTTGACAGTATACATCAAGAAAATAAAGTCAATCAAGAAAATCTCTTAAAATGATGTTATAAAGGTAAAGAACTGTTGTATTATAAACTGCCATACCAAAATGCCTGATATGAGGAAGAATAAAGTCATTATAGAATATATTAAGGACTCAATAACACATGAAAATATTGTATAAGAATTAGGGGCAGACTTTATGCTCTTATAACATATTTGGTATTCATGATTTATTTCTGCATGAAATATCCCAAAAAAGATATATATATCTTTAAAAGGACTAAATAACCTTCAGCTAAGCTGTGTTTTTCTTCAGCCCTGTTTACCTTTTGAGAAACAGTTCTAAGGTCAGCTATATCCTTACTTGTGCTTACTTACACCCATGTTCTCTCCTGCTTCACATACTTTTTGGGGTTATTGTCTTTCAACTTGTGCCATTACTAAACTTCATGACCTATTTCTGTCAAAAAGACAACAAATGAAATTCAAGATGAGTATGGATGTACATAGAAGTCTAAAGATGGAAAAGTTTACAAGGAGTTGTTTGCTGTTGCTAGAAAGGCAGACATTTCTCATATTTTCAGGAGTTTGCCCTAACAGCTGGAAATTTCAAGTATATGGGAAGATTTTCACAAAGGGCCACACTAAGAAAGCAAAACTTAGTATTCATTGAAATGAGGTGATTCACCGCATCTGAATTATAGTCACCATATTCAAAACCCACCTGGATGCCACCCTGTGCCACGTGCTCTAGGTGTTCCTGCTTGAGCAGGAGGGTTGGACTAGATGATCTCTAGAGGTCCCTTCCAACCTCAACCATTCTGTTATTCTCTGATAATCACAGATAGCCAAGTTGCAATTCCTCAATATGCTGAAAACATGCTGCCTAACACATATTTATAAGAAAGTACTGCACTTTTCACCAGTTTCTACTATATACTTTGGAGGCTATTGGAAGGAGATGCAGAATGATTTTGTGTTGGCATGAAGGAAATAAGAGATTATTCTCCCTCCTATCTTCATATTGGATCAGTTCCTCATTTTAGATGACTTTTCATGTGAAATAGAAAGCCTATGATTTGCCTAAAAATCTAAAAATCACTGTTAGTTTTAAAGAAATAACAAACATAAACAAATCAAACAAAATATTAGCATAGAAAAAATTGTAGTTTATCAAATTTAGTGCTAAATTTTGAAGGGGATACCGGGTTATCTCTTTAATTCATTCAGAGTTATGTTTTTTGGGTTTTTTTGTTTTATTTTTCTTTTTTTTTTTTGGTTGCTGTTTTGTTTTGTTTAATTTATTTCCTCCATTTAACAGATTTCTAGGTCACAGAGTTTACTAGACTTGGAATTCAATTCTTTTAAAAATTCTTGCTTCATTTTTCTCTCCCTGAATGGATATTGAAATGAAATGGTGAAAACTTATGGGATGTTCTGGACTGTATATTTACCACGAAGGCTTCTAGGGAATGGCCTCTTTTCTCACTGGCAGATGATCCAACAAGGCTTTGCACTGTCTTACCTGAGGATCTGAAGATGAGTCTATTGAGTCTATTTATTTATTTATTTTCCCCTGACATGTAAGTTAAATGAGAATTGTGTGCGTACAGAAACAAGTTCAATTTCATAGTCAACATATAATTTTTGTAATTATTTACTCCAAATGTACATACATAGGTATGAGAATACTGTGGGTAGTTCTTTAACATTAGAACTGCATTAACAGTTCTTAACTGAGATTATGGTATACCAATACCTTTATAACTGATAGAAAAGACCCCAAAATATGAACTGCTGGAATGAGAAGGACAGGGAAGCCTGTTTCTCTTTTTGCAGTCATGTACTTCTTATTCTGCTTGGTCTTTTGTGTGCATCAGACTGGTCTGTTTGTAATTGATTTTCTTTTCCTCTAACACAATGCACGTTTCCTAGTTAAGCCATCAGACTCTTGAAGTATAAGTGCCTCCCTTCTACAATATAACTAAGTCCAAAAAAAAAAAAAAAAAGACAGAATAGAATGCAACATATTTCTAACTTGCAAAGATTTTCATTTATTTCTATTTTCATGGTCTGTCTCCTTGCTCTGACTGCTGAAAAACTAAGTATATCATCTTAATTATCAGATATAACCACTGAACAGTTGTGACTCCATATCTTCTTCCAAAAGTAACATGTTCTCACCAGTCAGAAAAGAAAGAGATATTGCTCTGTCACAGTGCTTCCATATGCCGTGAAGAGTCATTATAGCTAGTAATGTAAAATTTCTTCCAAAACACTTTTTCAGTGGCAGACATATGAATGGAATGGTTTTGTCTGATTATATGTGTACCAGGAGCTTATATTTCATTGAACTATGCTGTAATGAGTCAAGTACATCAAATCTCCAGATTAATCTGGCAACTTTTCTTTTCAGGCATCTAAATTTTAGAATGTGTGTGCGACTTTTTTCATAGAAATATCTATGTACAAATATATAAATACACGCATACCTGTACACACACAAACACATTACAGATATTAATTGGGAGTATTCAGCATGAATTTAACAAAACGTCGCAGCTTCATTTAATAGCTTAACAATATATAAGTACAGTTCTATCTACCAGCTGAATAGCCCCTAAAAGATCCCTGGAGTTAGCTTTGTTTGAAGGGCATTTTTTTAAAGTTTATATTGTATCTGTCAGTTTAGCAATGGTAAACTGATGCCTTACACCCCTACCAGCACATTTTGGACTGAAAGAGTCAAGTTGCTCCAAATGATAGAGATATATTGGCAGACCTACTTGGAAAAGTCTGCATAGCCTCTTCTGTCTATGAATCTGGTCTAGCTAAGGCTATTACTGTATATTGATTCCTTTCATAAGCAATATATTTCATCAAAATCATCTCCATGCATGAAATCAGAAAAACACATAAGGAACATTTATTGTGCTGTCTACTGTTGTCTCAGTTCAGTGAACCATTAAGAATGAACTGAATCACTGAAACAGTGAGCGGAATTACAAAATCCTTGAATTAGTAAAAAATAAAAAGATTTCTAGGGTGAAGGATTTTTATTTCACCTAATAAAAAGTCCTTTGGGACTATTAAATCATTTTTCTACATTTTCTTCACTTTTGCCTTATCTTCGCATTTTAACTTGTGTATGGTCTGGGTACTTAGGACTCTCTCCAATGCATATAGTAAAGGTTTTGCTTCCCTACTAGATTAGAGGCTGGTTGAACTCCTTTGCACAGACATTGGCAGGACTTACAGTGAGAGTACAAGAGCCTTAGCTTAAAAGAAGCTGCCTCCTGACTCCTTCAGCTGCTTGCAGAGCTGTTTGGAGGAAACCCTCCCTTCTAGATATTCTAGTTCTTCTAGATATTTCTTTCTAGGACACCAGGCACACTAGTTCTAATTTGGTCCTGAGCCCAAGTGGTCCAACCCACACTCAGGGATCTGATACTGACCTTTATTTCTAGAAAAATGAAATCATCTTGGTTTTACTAGTAGGCTGACCACACCACAAATGAAACAAGAAATTCTGAATGATCAGATGAATTTAAGAGGGCTGTAGCCTGTCATGTTTCCATTAGAAAAGAAAACATTCCAAGCAGCAAAGTTATAAATAATATATGAACCCTACGGCATTAAATATGTAAATATATAAAATTCTATTTAGCACTCATCACTGTCTAATTTAGTACAATTGACTGTAAAGCTGATAAACAAGTTCATAAATAATTTACAAAGGACTTGAGTGTGAACTGCAAGCCCTATATACCACTGGAAAGGTGAAGCAAGCTGCTTGAGGTATTAGATGTAGCTAGCAGATTAGAATGGGATCCCACCTGAAATCTGATAAGGTGGGATAATCTCTGGCATAGTCAAAGGAGTGTTAAGAGAATGCAATATGTATGCTTTCCACACCTCAAACAAAGAATTGAGATACTGTAGGATTTTTCTAATAAGACACTCACTCACTTCCAATGTTCAAGATAATGTGCAAGTATTAGGAATTTCTTACATATTATAAAGGAGAAAAAATAGGCTTAATGCTGCTAGCAAAAATCTCAGTGGCACAATGAAATCTGGTCTCTCAACGCTTGCAGGTGAAGAAAAGCTGCATAGAAATTGCAACTGTCACCAAGAGAAAGAAGTGGGAAAGAAGCCTGAATGTCAGATATCCCGAATAACACAGTGCAGAGAGTTGTCTTTCAGATATTATCACATATGGGACCTTGCAGTCCTATAGATGAACTTATGAAACTAAAACTGAATACAAGGCAAAAAAAGCCAGATAGAGTAATGTAAAAATACACCAGTCATATCAGGAAAGAAAAGGGGAAAAAGCATCTACTGTGTGATAACCTGAATCAAAAGCAATCAGAAAATGCAGGTACTTACCAATCAGTAAAGTGGAGTGGAACAGTGGAAAAGGACTTCTGGCTGGTAATTCTCGCAGTCTCCTCTACAAGAATTTAATAACCCCGCGTCATAGTCTCCCATCCCAATGCTTGTCAGCATGAAGGTTGCAGGCCGAGGCTGGCACTAGGCCGCAGTCTTCAGGCCTGGCCTGGCCTTCACACTCCTGAGTGTGATCTTGGACACCCCCGGGGAACCGGCTTGTCTCACCCTCCGAGATTCTGGATCCTCTCCGATGTCCGGTCGCGGGCCGGAAGGAGGACAACATCGCGCTGGGGCATTCTCTCAGGCTGGTCCAGTTGGGTCGGACCCACCCAAGGTGAGGAGGTCATGGGGGTGCGCCGCAGGGCTTTAGCCGCACCGACGACGGACAGGCAGCACCAAGTGCCTAAACACCCGGACGGTTGACAAAAGACGTAACCCATATGGTTCAGCGTCAACCGACAGCTTTATTATAGCTAACATAAGCTTTTATATGACGAACGGTAGGAGGGATGATGGGAGGAGGGAGATAGATGATTGGGTGAGGGCTGTTGCCAAGATGTCCTCCTTGGCGGCGCTCCCCTGTCACACAGCGGGTTGGGCAGAGCGGCTTGCTCCGGCCCCCACCTTTGGGGAGTGCCTAGCCCCCACCTTTGGGCTGCCCCAATGTTCTTTCATGTGTGTGATGAACCACCCGGTGCTCTGCAAGACTGCTCAGCCAGGCCAAGTGGCACGACTGAGCATGTGCGGGCACCAGGGGTCACCCGGAGGGCAGCCCGAGGGCTACACAGACCTAGGCCTCACCTGAGGCCTGTAAAGGGGCCTATGTCCCCCATCAAATGCTGAATGTCATTCTCCTGCACAAATAAAGCATAAGATTTTTTTAGGTCAGAAGGGCAGAATAAGAGCCTGAATGACTTGTGATGCTGAAACAATAAACACTTCATCCTTTATTTTTTAGTCACTGGTGGTAATACCATTCAAGTAATCACTGTTAGATGTAAGAAAAATCAGCTGAGATGATGTTGATCAAATTCAGATGGAAGCTTTTAAAAGTTAGTTGTATATTGTCAACAAGATACTGGAGGTACTTTTATAGATAACAGAGGAAAACAGTCATCTCCAGAGGGAGGTTCTTTCATCTGTTTTAGACACTGATGTTACAGAAGGTTAATCTCATTGTGATGATGCCAGTTCCTCTCTATTGACTCTAGAAAGAAGCACAGTGACTACTTTAGACTAAATGACTGATGCTTAAAGATAGTGAGGTAGTGGGGCTGCTATCTTAGACAAGTAATACAAAAGAAAAGGAATTTTACCTCTCCATTCCCACCCATAAAGTGAGTTATTGGATCAGACATAGTCATTAATTGAACACAGATAAATCTGGAAGTGTTTCTGAAAAAAAAAAAAATGCTTTTTTTTAGGAGTCATTCAAATTTTTTTTTTTCCTGCATGTCATCTTAAAGAATTTATTTTTCTTATGTTTGTGACATACTTATGCTTTCTGATATTTTTGCTTTTATTCTTATGCTTATGAACTTTAGATGCTTTACATATGATCATGTTAAACCTAACAATAGCATGCCACGAAGGAATAAAGTTTTATCCTGCTTGCATAATTTAATAATAGATTGTCACATTGTCAGAAGTTTGATTGCCTACCTATCTGCATCTATATGTCAGTAATTTCAATGGGATAGTCAGCTTAGGCCAAACTTGTTGGAGATATCAAATTAAATATCTATATTATTAAATAAAAAAGAGCTAGAAAGAATTCAAGCCCTCACCTCTAGACCAAGTGGCACTAACTGGTTCATGCCTACAATGTATCCAGTCAGCCTGATTCGCAACTGGTCTGTATTAGGAAGAGCTAGGTGGAGCAGTTCATAACAGAGCCTGAAGGAGGGCTACTATTTGCCTAATCAGGAGATCAGTGCTTCAGTTTATTCCCTAGAATTTCTCTTAATTACAAGTCTATTCAGAAGGTTAACAGAGAAAACATCTGTTGGGGAAAAGAAATCCAAATTTGTGATCTTAATGACATGAAATCTTCAATATGAGCTTACATGACCCAAAGTGATAGAAGCCTTCACATATTCTGTTTCACATAGAAGTAATTGATTTGATGATTGATCATGTTTTTATGCACATTCTAAGTTTATTAGGTAAGAGGAATAAATTAAAAAACAGGAGGTTCCATCTCCATGTGAGGAAGAACTTCTTTCCTGTCAGGGTGACAGAGCCCTGGAACAGGCTGCCCAGAGAGGTTGTGGAGTCTCCTTCTCTGGAGATCTTCCAAACCAGCCTGGATACCACCCTGTGCCATGGGCTCTAGGTGTCCCTACTGGAGCATCTAGAGATGATCTCTAGGGGTCCTTTCCAACCTCAACAGATCTGTGATTCTGTGACTGGTTCTATTGGTTCTATTACTTTTTCAGTCAGGCAGTAAAAGACTAATAAATATAGTTTAGTTATAATGTTATATGACTTTATACACATATTTGTTCATGTTGAGATGTGTTTTATATGAACAGTCCCTCGGATTTTGGATACCATGAACTGCTGTGCATTACCATCATTTTTATCAGTAGATCTTTTTCATGGGGGAAAATCATTGCCGTTTTGGATAAGCTACCTCACAGAGAGTTGGTGTGCCTTGTCCAAGGTCAGTAATACCAACAGCACTAGCAGTTGTCTCACTGGGAGAAACACATTAGGATCCAGATGATTTATTCAGTGAGCATCACTTGTACATCAGATATGCCAGGTGTGACCTGAAATGTCAGCATCTATGAGTAAACCTTGGTGTAGGAGTATGTACACGCTGTATTTCACAACTATGGCATAGTAATAAATAAATGCTGTAAGCATACAGTATTAATTGCTACCTCATAAGTATCTTATGGTAGGCATGCAGTAAAACCTTGGTATAGATTTACCTTCTGTTGTTTTTGTGGGTTTAATTTGTATCCTTAGTGAATGAGGAACTCTTTTTTTTTTCTGCTAAGACTTCTTACGAAACAAGGAATCAACACAGAAATGCCTAGGGAGATGAGCAACAGCCGGAACGTGAGACAAACTGTACAAGAGAAGTAATCTCAGTTGGCAGGTCCAACCAGCAGCAATGGAGTGATAGTGTAGAAATTTGTTGAGTGATATTTTCAGGACACCTCTGTCCACATCAAAAATAGGGTGTGCATTATGGAGTTCAAAGCACAGCCCTCTGCTATTGCTGCTCTCAGATGCTTATGCACAGCAGCATGAGTTTGCCTTCATGTCGTTTATACTTCTCTTTCAAAAACAGCCAGCCATCTTGATACACATATACTCCTCTGCTGTGAGGACTGTGCTTTTAAACACAGTATGTAAGTGGTTAATAAAGCTAACATTCTAGCTAGTGACGTAAAATATCATCATTTTTTTTGCCATGGGGTTTCAAGATGAGTGGTGAGATGCTTTCAGAGAAATGTTTGCATTTGTCCAAGCAGAGGTTATATATAAAACAATCTAAAATGAACAAAGAGTAATGCATACCTGCTTTACAGCTGTGGATATAACATATGTGCAAGTGTTCAGTATTGCAGGAAGTCCTTTCACCATTAAATAGGACTTGTGTCTATTTCAGTTTGCAGGGGTATGTGCTTATTGTATACAATTTGGCCTACTTCCTAAAGACAATTTTGGAGTTTAATTTCACTGAAATAAATGAGAGTTAGTAGCATAAATACCTTTGTGGAATCACGCTTTACAGTCTTTTCTAATTATATCCTATGAAAACTCTGAAGCTCTAAGCATACCAGCAGATTAAACAGTGCCAGACAATGATTCCAGGTACTGAAATATGATCATTTATATTAGTAAAATTTTCACTTTGTCTCTGGCATGGTTTTGGCCTCTGCTAAGTATTCCTGGCTGAAATTTATGATTTTACTGAAAGTAGGATCATTCCCAGGATGTTTTTTGGATATTGGCATGCTGTTGTGTAGTGTACAAGAGTTTATTTGAATTAAGCATAGGCTGCTTCAAGCCAGTTGGCCACTGTGCCAAGGAGAATAGTTGTGCGTGTTTCATATACTAGTATGAATGTAGCCTGAATGGTTCTGGGAGAAGTGAAGGGCTGCCTTCAAAATAAAATAATAATTCCCTGAAGATGGAAAAATTCTCAGTATTTCTAAACAACAATGAGAGAAAGAGAGGAAAAAATAGGTATCGAGTAGATTTTTACCATCTTAGAAGGAATGGCACCCTAATCTATTATATAATATGAAATGACCACCCATTAGCTTAGAGATACTCGTGTGATTGCAGAGAAAATTTGTATGTCTTTCAGGAGGCACTGAAACTGAGTGTAATATTATGGCAATGGACAGACAGAAATGACACACACCTTACAATATATACCAAAACCCAGCTTGGACTAGAATTAGTTGTACTGCTGAATCTGACCACTTATAGACTATTTGATTTGTATGCTTATACACTATATAAAACATGTCTAATAAATTGCAATAATAATAATAGTAATAATAGTAATAATAATAATAATAATAATAATAATGAAAACACAGGGAACACTGGTTTGTTTTCGTACTCCTTGTTTTTAGGTCCCAACATTTCTCCTAAAATAAAAGCTGTTTTTTATGCTTGAAATACTTTGGAGAATATGCAGCTTCTATGATTTTTGTAAGGTTTTTATGGAATATTCTTTTGTGCTGCTTCTATCATTTACTCTATGCTGAAGTGAATGTTGTTTTAGGATCTATATAATTGTTTTTACTGAGATTGTTTAATTGGTTCATCTCTATCTTTTTTATAACACTGCACATGCAATAGCATATGGCATGTTTATTCCCAGAATCACTCATATTATGTTCTTTTTTATTATGTCATGATAACTTATTTTAGTGTTTTAAAGAGCAGGGAAAAGCTCATGTTTTATGGTTTAGAAGTTTCTCAGATTTCAGGTACATTCTTAATAAGTGTAAAATTTTCTAGATGAATGAACCTGACCAAATATTCATTTCTATTACAGCATTCTCCTGTTTTTCCTAATACTAAGATTAAAGGCATGATCTCACTGAATTCAATAAGAAAGTTTTCAATGATTTTAGACCCTTTTGTAGGGTATATATTGCAATATCCCACCAGTGATTATTATTTCCCTACAAAGCATTTAATATATTGAAATATTTTGGCTTCCATTTAGACTATGGAAAATAGGATTATGATCCAATGATTTTATATTTTAGAAACAGATTATAAAGCTTTTTGAATAAATGTATCATGTGTACAAAACAGCATCACTTTCTTTTTTTTTTTTTTTTTTGGTTGTTTTGTTTTGTTTTGTTTTGTTTTGTTTTGTTTTGTTTTTGTTCAGGAAAAGGTCCTCAAGTCTGAATTCTTTACCAGGGGCATGCCAGGAATCTATAAAGATTGTTTCAAGAAAAGGGTTTTAACTGTAACAAATTCTAAAGTTTCAGTTCCTATTCTCAAAAACTTTCAAAATGTATGTGTTATAAATTTGTTTTCTTAAGAATGTAGTACATGTAAAGATTGTTTTAAGATGTATGTTTTATGACAAAAATCTTTTAAGTTTAAATGAATATGCCTACCTTTACTAGCAGTAGTTCTTGCAGTAGTTAGCCTGATAAGTGCCTAAGACAAATAGACTTTTGGAAGGTTTGTTGTATCTCATTGTCCTCTGAAGTTCCCTCAAGTTACATGAGAAATACCAAAGTGTTTCTTTTTTTAAATGTGCTTTTCCTTTCAAACTGAAATTCATCAAAGGACACAGGTGCTATTCTTCACAAGGACTACTTGCATGATGATTGCTAAGGAAATCTGTCTCTTTCCTCATCTCTTCATAATCCTCCAATGCTTTGAGACCATCTTGACAGAGTTCATAGAACACTTTAATAGGTCAAAAATTCCATGGTGTGTCCTATCATTTTCAGGTGGTCAGTAAGACATAATTCCATGATAAATGGTTAGTCAAAATAACTTGCACTCTAAAATGAAGCAATGACTGTTTTCTACACTGCTCTGCACCCCGTGATTTGTAATCTTGCTTGCCTTCAATCACTTTATCATTTATATTTACACAAGATATATTCATGAAGAGAGGAATTTATCCCTTTGTGATTATTGGCTTTCCAAACTCTTTTCTCAGGGTACTACTGTAAAAATCTGTTAGTTACTTCTCAGCTAATGTGCCGCTTGTTGCCCATTTAACAGATTTTCTATTGTCTTCTATCTTTTGCCAAAAATTAGAAACTAAAAACCACACCCATGGGAATTAAAAGAAGTTACTTTTATGTCCAATTGCTATTCTCCAGGTTCCTGGAAATGTCATTTAACTTTCTGTGTTTAATGTGGTGACTACCCAGGAGCTTGGTGAAGCTGGCAGCCTTGGCAGGCATTCTTGACAGCTTGTCAAGCCTGAGGCTACTGCATGTTGTCTTTCCTCTCAATAATTAATAATTAATTAGTAGCCATGATTTTTTAATGATGGACTGATTTAAATGTACTAGGTTTGGGGGGTTTGTATTTTTAAAAAACATTTGTTTTTGAAAGGAAGAAAGACAATTAAGAGGAGCAATGTGCAGGCTTTCAAATGAGCCAGACAAAATTACTGGAGAAATACAGGCCTAGTATACACATGCATTCATCTGAGTATATAAAGATGCATTTGCACACAAGGATTCTGGTCCCTGCTGGCCAAAAACAAGTAAGTAAACACTTTTTTTTCAAGCCCAGAACATCAAATACAGCCTGAAGCATCTCATTTGAGGATTTCCCATGCACACAAAATCCAAATCCCGAAGCAGAATTCTTTTTCCTCGATCAATTGGTGTGCTCTGAAGAAATGTAGGAAAGCTATGACCCTAACCCTCAAAGAAACTAGGAGACACAGAACAGAGAAAAGAAAAGGAAAGGATGTTGTTAATTGATGAAAATGCTGTTTCCATTTAGTCTCTTTCTCCATTGCTGCTGACGCCCAAATTTGAAGGTAATGCTTCAGGATGCTGAAGACAATGTTGCGAAAGTCCGCAGCTAGTCCTTGGAGCAAATTGCAAACCTTGCCCTGAACGTCCACACTCCACATCCAGTGCCTAAGTTACACCTTTCAGAATAGCAGGAGACCAACACAAATCACAAAGGTACCACAGAAATGTTGGAACAGTTCTGGTTGAAGTGCTTTTCTCTGTTATGTCAGCTACTTTGTTACCAAAATCTGTTTCTGTATACTCAGGAGTCAAAAACTGATATCTCAGAAAGAAACAAAAATACCTCTTCAAAAGTACCTGGATATTTCGCTGAGCATGGTTTCCAAGAATGTCTCCACAGCCTAACAGAACTCATCCCAGGATGGTTTTGCTGCTTTGTGGATAGATGGTAAAATAGCAGCAGAAGAGAAGTGATTTCACACTATGCACTACAAAAGCTTGACAACTCCATACCTAATACATTCCTTGTTATGCTTAAATGCACCTGGATGAAATTACATTTAGGTTAATGAACACAGTACCCTTTCTGTTATTCTTGGAAAAGAAAACAGAACAAAAGAAAACAAAATGTTCATCAATATTAATCAATTATATTTATTAATTTTCAGATAAAATTTTTTTTTAATTATTTAACACTTGTGAAGGGTATTTTCTTTAACTAACATCAATAAATGAGCACTGCAGATATAAATGCCCTGTCCCACTCCTTCCAGCTTGCCAGCACTGATAGCAATATCAACCCAAAGGCCCTCCATAGAGAGAAACAATCTTTTGTTGCAATTATTTCCATAAATATATGCTGTGCAACTTGTGATTACCTCAGTGTGGCAATCAACAGGAAATGCAATAATGAAAAGAAGTTCAATGAAGTAGAAGCATCGTCACTTGGACTATTTTGTTCTTCTGCTAGTGTCAGGTGACAAATGTTACCACATGATGATGGCAAGAAAGTTTTTATATCTTTGTTCTTCGAAGAAGTATCCTACAAAGACAGGAAAAATTGTTTTCAGTTTATTTCAGTCTCCAAATAAACTAACTTTCTGAAACTGAATTCCTCTTGGGGGAAAAAGACTGGGTAGAGACAGAAAAGTCTCCATTCCAGAACTGGTCTTGTTGGATTGGTCTGCAATTTTTGTCTGTTACTGTATTGTAGGAACAGCATACATGTAAATAAACACAGAAAAGTATCTGAACTCTATTATTGTTTCCTTTTCAAAGAATTTAAGAAGTCAGTTTTCAATAGCTTGCTATCACTTACTGTTTGGTGAAAGGTTCATACAAAGGTTCATACGAAGATCATAGAAAGAATATTTTCTCATGAAAAGAAGATGTGCAGAGGTCTTGACTAATTTCTAAATTTACTTCTGCCTAGAGTCAGTAGCAATTGTATAATTGTCATTCTGGGCTATTGCTTTTATCAAAATTTTCTTAAAAATGTCAAGTGGTGGGGATGAACACCTACTCTAGATGTTCTGTTTGAGGGTTTCATTATTCTTAGCACTACAATAAGCTTCTATTTCTGAATGTTTGAGTTGAATTTGCATTTCACATCATTCTTTACTTTGATGTCACAGTGGTATCAAAAGATGGAACAAAATGTTTCAGAAAAATGCTTTCCTATAAGTATAGCCAATATTAGCCAGAAATTTCTGGAAAAAAGGAAAAAAATTGCATGAAGTTTAATACTACAATACAGTTTATACTGAATAACTGAGTATGCTTCATGTCATGTAGTCATGTAGAGACTATATTATTCTGTATGTGTAGTCCATTTCAATGCAATAATAATAGAATAGAATAAATAAAATAAAATAAAATAAAATAAAATAAAATAAAATAAAATAAAATACTTTTATATCTTTGCTTTATAGCCCAAGAAGTGTATGGCAGATTAATTAATTAGACAGTACTCCTTAAGAAAATATATTCTAGTGGAAATAGAAACTCTCCACTCTCCCTTTTCATCTGATCATCTTTGCTTAAAAGGATTAGGAATAGCCTGCAATTCACTCAGGTCCTGCTTTGGTCAGGGTCTGTGTTACATAATCTAATTGCTCTTTTCTGATTATATGTTCATGAAATCCCTAAAAATCATCTTTTGTAACCATAATATAGTAGGGAAGATTCCATAGGGACAAACAAAAGAGACACAAAACAAACAAACAAACAAGAAGACCTGATACTTCTACTACAGATAAATTCCTTATTTCTACTCAATGGAAATGTACAGAGGGAAAGTCCATACAAATTTCATGGTCATGGAGATATTTGCTGAAGGAGTTCCTATCAGTTTTTCCAAGAAAAAAGCCAATAGAAAAGTATGTTTACAACAAACAAGACAGAATATCTACAGAGGACCAGATAGATACATATACTTGTTATTTGAAATCAGAAACTTTTCTTCATTTGTTATAATATAAAGAACACACCAAGGAGGAACTGAGAACTGATTCACAGCTCTTGAATATTACATTCATGAGCAAGAGCAAAAAAAACACCATAAATACATAATTGCTTTGTAACAAGCAAACCTCCCAACTTATTTTGATACGTGTATTGGTAATGATTCCTTTATAGATTTTTAAACAATTTCTTTAGTCATATTCAAATGTGAATAAAATTTAATTACACGTTATTGATGATGTTATTAATACCCATCTCACTTGGGATTTATCATTTTTCACCCTGATCAAAAAAAAATAAAACACATCTGCAACCAGAAGATTTTGGGTAATACTGTATCTTTTTCTGGTTTGTTTTGTTCCTCCTTACCCCATGATTCCTCTGTTTAAAAATGACTGTTTGATAACAGAATCCTGTTTGCATAGTTACTTGTACTGTTTCATCACTTGTTCCACCTTCTCAGCAGGCAAACTAACTCTTTGTTGATGTTAAGGGACGAGCAGGATATTTCTTAGACAAGCAAGAGAGGGCAAGTGGTATAGTGAGGATAGAAGGTCAAAGGAAAAATAGGGAAGAAAAAAAGGTGAAAAGTATTGTCCTCATCTCAAAAGCATCTTCCTTGTACCCATACTGAATTTCATTTGTACAGCACTTTTAGTAGAAAAAGATTGGCTCTCCAGCATAAAGTTATGGAAATAGTTTCACCTAAAATATCTCACTATTATTGCTTGAGAGGAATTCTTTTCATTCAGCAACTAGTAATACCAAAAACTGTCTTCAACAAATCTAGAAATCCAATATAGGGTATCCCTGATTAAGCTAAATGGACAAGATAATAGGATGTTGCCTGATGCAGCCTTATTTAGGGGGAAGAATACAGAGGATTTCCAGTTCTTTAGTATGTTCTTTTATCTCTTATCTCCCAGATTTATGACTACTAACTTCAGTGGGAAGGGAAGGAAAAGAAGAGAGGATTCTGCTATAGCACTTTGAAACCTGAACAATTCCCATACTGGCTAGCTAAAACGAACAAAAAGAAATCACCGTGGGTTTTTAAACTAGGTCCAGAATAAGTATATAAAATGTCCTGGAAAGTCCTCTATCATCTCGCTTAATTCAATATATCTCTATTGCATGGAATTTCAGAAGGATAAAATGTCTGAAATATGGTGCTTCTCACTTTTCATATGCACATGACAATACATTCTCATAAGGCATTTGCATTATATCATTTATATTGTATATATTGTATTATATAAACATACACAGAAAATAATATATAACAAATCCTTAAACAGAAGTAAAAATACCTTCTTTTGCTGTTGGTGAGATTTACTGGATACTTCCTTTTGCAAACAATGAGAAATTAGAAATATAAATCAACTTTTTTTTTCCTTAATACTGAAATAATGTTTTTTTTTTCTCTTGAAGATCACAACACTTATATATTCTTCAAAAGGTAAGTTCCTATGACCTTTCTTTTAGTGAGTAAAGGCATAGATTCTTCTAAAATTTCTTCACAAACTTTTCATGAAATTGTATGGGTTTACACCGAAATCAGTTGGCTGTTATGTGAAGTGATAACATCCAGATGAAAAGCAGCAATAGGTAACTGCAGAGCAGAGTTATCTGAAAACAAAAACCATTTCTAGAATGGCACTAGCATACAGTTAACATTGTCATCTTCTAGCAGAATTTATTAGCTTGTGTTGAGAGAAGTATCTGTGTGGTTAAAGAACTTTTGAATCAGACCTACTTGTGCTTACAATACTTTTTTATTGTTTACAATATAACACAAAGAAATACACCTTAACGAGGTCTAAAGATCTGCATGACTTTGTGTTGTCCCTTGTTTTGTTTTTATTCTGAAGAAAAATAAAACATGACTCTGTGAAAAGCACGCACGTCTCATTTATTAAGCTATTTTTCACTACTTAGCTGTCATAAAACCTAGCTATTAAATAGCTATCTTTCAGTTTCCTTCAGTCATTTATTGGTCTTATTGTTTAATATTGAGAATAATTTTATTTTAACCCCCAACTAAAATAAAATAAGCTTTTTGAAAAGGAATGTGTAGAAAGTTGCTTTTATTTTGGACTAAACAGTATATTGATATTTAAATTAGGTAAAAAAAAAAAGTATTTCTGTATTAGAATTCATTATATAAAGGGCCCGTCACTGGAATAACTGGGTGCACATTTAATAAGAAAAGCCAAAAAGAAGGGAAAAAATCAGTAATTGAACATGTGGGTGTAATTGGGTTTATGCATTCTTCATTTACATAAAAGCAAAGAGTGAATTCATGCTTAGAATGTACAAACTGAAACGCACACTTTTTGTTATTGTGTAGGGAGCACAGATTTTCTTATAGATGATCAAAATTGAAGAGGGGTTCTTTGTACTGTTTAACTGAGAGAAGAAAAAAGAAGTCTTTTGGAAATACAGTGAAAGAATTGTTTTTTTATTATTATTTTGTTTTGTTTTGCTTGAATAGATCATCAAAACTACAGTTTTCCAAAAATTAAATATCATAATTTTTTTTGATAAACAATATTTTCTTTATTGTTAATTATGTTAAAAGGGGGAAGCAAAAAATGTTACTTAGCAATGTCTTCTTGAGCTCTTTTTTATGCTCTTATCAGTTGTTAAAACTGTAAATATTAGCATCACAGCCATAGCCCAGTTCTCCAGTATTTGAATCAGTTTTCTTTGAGTTTAATATTCCCCATCACCAACCAAAAAATCTTGTGTTACTTGTGTCACTTTGGCTGATAGAGGGCATTTTTGATACAGGTACCCATTTTTTACTTCTGCCAGGTGGGCGAATTGAGATTTGAGATCCAGCTAGCAGCTATCAATGAACTATAAAAAAGAGTGACCACAGCTGGCAGGATCTGGGACAGAAGGAGCTTTGGTCATGAGCAGAAGAATGAAAAGTATTAAAAATAGCCTTCATATCACAGCTTGAGATTTTAAAAAAAGCATGAAAAGGCTAAAAATGAAACATGTCATTATCTGTGATAAGAGGAAGTAAAAAATATTAATAATAAAATTAAACAGAATAGGCAACTAAAATGAAGAAGGAAAATTTAGATTTTGTGTGTGTGTGGACGTGTTTGTATATGTGTGTGCGTGTATATGTGTAGGAAAGGACTGTGTAACGCCTCATATCCTGAAGAGATATGGTAAATCTATGATTTGGTTAAGCTGAAATGTAGAGAAAACACTAAAACAAAGATCTTTCAGCATTTTGTTAGTTGTTGTGAGGCATTTATGTATTCATCCAAATGTTAATTTGTTTATTTTGCAGTAGTGGAGTTGATAATCTTTTTCTGTCCTTCTGGAGTTGTAAGAATTTTTCAGAAAATGCTGACACCTCACTTCAAATCTCTTGACTGTGTCACAAAAATAGATTAAAAAAAGGAAAGAAAAAAATCTTTAAAATCAAAGTAGGCTTAAGGCGATCATAATGACTGACAGACAAATTTATATAAAAGAGAGCAACTTCTCCATTAATTGACAGAATTTCCCTGCTACTACTTCCATGTTAAACTGAAAACAAATGAGTGTTGCTATGAATGTGTTCTTATCTCATAATTTATTTTTAATACTGAGGGGTTTTTTTATTATTTCATATTATTTTAATCAGAAAATGAATGATTTAAGCATTTGTAATATATATATGATCTCTTCTTCCTGCAGTGTTTTCTTTCTTGAACAAGATACTGAATTTACTCTTTCAGAAGATATGATTCATATATCCTGAAGACACTGTACCTTGTAGTCTAATTATCATACGGATTTACTAGAAGTACACTGTCATATCTCTTCAATGTGTGAAGCAGTGATGTGAGTTACCAAGTAGAATAATTTACAAATTATGAAATCTAATGGGTAAAATTATTTTTCTTTCCTTTTTGAAAAAAAGAAAAAAAAATCTTTCTTACTTCTCCTGATTCTCATTCTCATTCATAGTCTTTTAAACAAATTATAAAGTAGGAAACAGAAAAAGGGTTTTGGCAAAATATATGTTCCAGAAAAAAAAAAAAAAAAGGCAATTAATTCAATGTCATGGTTGATCAAATGCATTAATTAACATAACCAGCACCCCAAATCCAGGGAATATTTTCCATATCAATATGCAAGGCATAAGTCATAATTCTTTATTCTAATTATTCTGAATCATATTCTGATTATTCAGCATTCACTGTAAAAGAATCCTAAACATGTAAAAACATAATATATCTGCTAATTAATCAAAGGAAAAGAAGGCATTGCAATTTAGTGGATACAAATAGGAATAAGGACCTGGACAAGGGATCCAAAATCATCAAATTCAGTACTTTGGTGTGTCTGTCAATCAGTTATAATAGTTATCCACTATTTGAAATCTTCCCTGTAGCACATGCAGACAGGTAAAATTCCAGTTTATTAATAGCTAGGGAAGCATTTGAAATAGTCTATAAGAGAGGCATGAAATCAGTCTAAAGCAAGTAAAACTTGAACCTGAAATAAAGTTTATGGGCCAGTTTTAAAATAAAGACTGGGAGAAATGCTAAAAGTGTAGAGAGTGAGACCATAAAATCTCTGCAGAATTACAGTATGACACTGTCAGAACAAAAGTCAATAACTTTTAGGAAAGTAATAGGTAGGAACAATCTCAATAAATAAGATTCTATTAGAAAAAAAATGAAATATCAAAACAGGAGCAACTATATTAGTGATTCTATACAAATTTCAGAAAACTAAAGTGTAATATGGCTGAACTGGAATGTTTATTTTAAATGGGAAATATAGTAACAGACATTGAAGAAACTCTGTGGAAGACTCATAAACAGTGCCGCACTATAACTAGTGTAGAAATTGTGTTAGGAATGGCAGAATAACTTGTGTGTGTGGAGTGGCAGTGTATATTAAAGAAAACTTTGATTGAAATAAGCCAGGTAAAATAATTATTGGCATTCCGTGTCCAAATAGAATACTATAATATCGGGACTGTACTATCAATCCCTTTAAACTACTAAATGTAAAATATTGAGAAAAAAAGATGCAAATGGGACTGACGACTGCTAAATCTATAAGATTCTTTTAAAGGGGATGAGAACATGTGGATTTGTGTTATCCACGTCTTTTGCTGGATAAATAAATTTTCAGAAAGCTTTCTAGAAAGGTTCTTTAAAATGGTTCTACCGTAATTCATGGTTAAAAAGGGATTTTGTGCAGATGGACTAATAACTGCATAAAAAAGTTAACAAAGGCTTAGATATATAGTGCATCCACTCCTTCTCCACTCCAACCCAACAAGGCTGATTAATAGTGAGATTCCAAAGTCATTTCTGCTAAGACTTACACTGATCACTATATACTGAGGATGAATAATTAGATGATAAAAGTTACTGTTCACATGCAATTAATAAGGGCAATAAAAAATAAGTTTGGCTGCAAAGACTTGCAGAATAAGTGTTGTGGCAATAGAATGGCAGATGACCTTTCATTAGCTAACCCTCTATGTTAGCTAATGAAAAAAGTGCACATGAGGAAAAACAATGGAAATTACTTGTACATAGTTATTTGCTCTAAATTAGCTATTACCACTTAGGAAAGATATGTTGAACTCCTTGCTGATCATCTTGTAGAAAAACATCAGCTTGAGGCTGGGCAGTGGCCAAAAATACAATTAGAACACTATGAATCATTATGAAAGGAACAAAACAGGAATTATAATTACACCTCACTTGCATAAATCAAAGGTGAACTCACATTTTGTCTGCTAGATGTAATAAAGGCTCTCTAGTTGCAGGACAGGGATATAGTAGAAAAAAAGTGTCACAGGGAGAAAACACATGATGCTCAGAATTGTATTATAGAAGAGTTTGCATGTGAAGAGGATTCTCCAATATGAAAAAAAAAGAAAAAAAGAAAGATGGTTAAAAGAATTATTATATACATTTATTAAGAGATGAAAGCCTAAGAGAAAAGAATCTAGACTTTACATTTTATTTATTTATTTTCCAGAACTTTTGTTAGAAAGGACAATGAACTACACTGTGGGGGAGGGAGAGAGAGAGAGAAAAGCTTTTCTCACAAAAACAAATGGAATTTCTTATTCACTTTTCATGTCCTGAGGGCACCAATAGCTTTGCAACCTCTTTCCCTGACTTCAAGGGTTTGGCTTTCTATGCTCCAGGTCAGCTCTGATATGATACAACTATAACCTTGGGTCAGACCTCTGGGAAAAGAGATGTGTGCGAGAGTCTTGAAAAGCATCATGACTTTCACCCACTTTGCTTCAGAGATGCATCTAAGTTCATTTTTTGCCCTGTCTGTGCTACACTGCAAGTGTGGCCAGGTACCTTGCTGATCCTGATCCGCTGACTTGACATGCTGACTTGATTATGGGTTTGATTTATTGCTAAAGGCTTGTCTGTTAGTTTTGACTGAACTTGGCTACTAGCACTGCATCTTTTCTGCTCGACTCACTTGGATACAGTGGGACTGTCCATTTGGTGAGGACACCTTCCCTTCTAGCTTCAAGAGCTGTTCTTATAAGGTAATATGAACAAAATTACTTTAGAGAGGACTTCAGCTCCATGCATACTATACCTAAATTATCAAGATGTGTAGCCTACCAGAAGTGAATGTGGAGATTGAGAAAATCCAGTGTGGATTTTAAGAGCTAGTCTAATTCCATGGATTAAATGCACATTAGCAGTTGGATTAGCATTAGTAGGTATACTCCTATAGCATATTTTCTAGTGTAATTCTTTTCAGACTCAGCTCATGCTTTGAGACTGCTTCACAATGCAATCCAAAGCACAGGAAATGACAATATATTCAAAAATATACTCCTGATATGAACAGAAGTGTGGATATGTTAACTTAGATACTACTGCTGCTCCCAAACACCCTCCCTGTACTTTGTACCTGCAGACATCCTTCTTATCTGTATATACCAAAGTATATATACTAATGTATAAAATCCATCCCTCTGCCATCATGCTATAAAAATATAAATGTGGTATAGACTTGCTGCTACTTCAAATACAAAGGCCAGATAATAACTTATGTTGAACTGACACAGTACAGCTATTCTAATGTTTTTATTTTCACAGCAAACTGCCAAAAGATATCTGAATACTATTTTCATACCACATCATTCAAATGACTGTCCTGTATATAGATACTTAGCAGCCTTAATTTTATATCTTTGTAGTAATATAGCTATCTCTCTCTTATATCTCTCTTTAAAAACAGTAGCTGTCTGTGCTGCTATCCATTAGAATTAGATTTGTTGCTATAAAATACAGATTTTTTTTTTCTCATTTCTCACAAGATCTATGTGCCTATAGCATGTTCCTTTTAGAAAGAAATCCTTAATACTCTACTGCGTATGACTGCTTATGAGGATTAGTATCCATGTTGTTTTGTATAAGTCTTCGATTTCTGTAGAGGATGATGCCAAGACACTTTCATACCTGAGGTCTATAAACAGATGCTTACTTGGTAAATAGTTCCAGTTTACATTTGCCATTGATATATTTACCACAGTTCTTTTATAGCATACGCACTAGGAAAAAGAGAGAAAGAGAGAAAGAGAGAGAGAAAGAGAGAAAGAGAGAAAGAGAGAGAGAAAGAAAGAGAGAAAGAGAGAGAGAAAGAGAGAGAGAAAGAGAAAGAGAGAGAGAGAGAGAGAGAGAAAGAGAGAGAGAAAGAGAGAAAGAAAGAGAGAGAGAGACACACAAAGAGAGAG
>JAWLRI010000330.1:36281-52036 GCA_034781795.1 Crypturellus tataupa
CTGCCCAGAGAGGTTGTGGAGTCTCCTTCCCTGGAGATCTTCAAGACCCGCTTGGATGCTGCCCTGTGCCATGTGCTGTAGGTGGCCCTGCGTGTGCAGGGTTGTTGGACTAGATGACCTCTTGAGGTCCCTTCCAACCTTAGGCATTCTATGATTCTATGAATATAATCTGAATTAAATGGCTAACCTTTTTAGATAGTATCAGTTGATCAGATAATAATAGTCCTTGTCAAGTTATACTTAATTGTGTTTTCAGTACAGCTTGTATGTGGGGTAGGTAGCAATATTCTGATTGTCAGAGACCAAAATAATTATGTTAAACTGGCTTCTTAAAGCACAATGCAGGTTTTCAGAAATGAAGTAAATGATAGGGCTTTCCTCCCACAAGATCTGCTCATGCTTTCAGGCATTACAATCCTCATATGAAAGGATCTGCTCCCCATTACCTGTAACAGAAAAGACTACTTATAGCTGGTCACATAATAGGAGTTGTAACTATTTATAAGAATATCTTGGATATGAGTTTTCCTTAGTAGAGCTAAGGTCAACTATGCAGTTTCCAATTAAAATCAGAAAGTCTTATGCTCAAACAGATTTCTACAGAAGGGAAATCTGAAAATTTTCAAATATTTTTGATGAAAGAGAAGAAACACTGATTGTAAGATAAGGTTGTAATGTAAGAAATTCACTATATATTCTTCTATATCACAAATATAGAAGATATAAATACATACGGGAATGTGCATTTAAACCCAAATATCCACTTACCCCAATACATTGTAATTATTATTTTTTATCTGGAGCTGTGTGCTTCCCCTATCCCCAAGCCCGGCACCTTATTAGAAATGACTTGAGCGGTCTATAGTTTATCCAGCTGAAAATCAAACTGCAGGGTCTTCCAATAGCCTGCAAGCTCTTGATGACAATGAGCTCAAACGTTCAAGAACTTCAGCTTTTTTCATTCACCTCCAACTTGAACTACAGAAGGAGTCACTAGCAGAAGTAGTGACTCCTGGGACGATTCATTTGTAGGAGTCACTAGTCATTCTAATAAATAAGTGAAAGAAAAGTAAATATTATATATATATGTATTATATATAAATAACACTAGTAGTAGGAAAGATGATAGAACAAATTGAGAATTCTAATTCTATATATTTTTTCTTTTATAATTGGAGTGGATAGAAGACAGAAAGATAGAAGACAGAAATAATGCACAAATTAAAAGGAAAAGTATCATAATTACCAAATCACAGAATGACTGATATCAGAAGGGACCTTTGGAGGCCACCTAATCCAACTCCTCTGCACAAACAGGGTCATCTAGAGCACATGGCACAGGGTGGCATCCAGGTGGGTTTGAGTATCCCCGGAGAAGGAGACTCCACAGCCTCTCTGGGCAACCTCTTCCAGGGCTGTCACCCTCATAGTCTAGAAGTTCTTCTTCATATTCAGATAGAACTTCCTGTCTTTCACAATAATAATACATTCAAACATAATCTGTATATGCCATATAGTGGATTGACTTATTTTGGGAAAAGAAGTAGTGACGACAGAAAACACACAGCAAAGTTCCAGATAGTGAGAAGATCAGTATCCACAAACTAATAAAATAAAATTTATGTCACAATATTTAAAATCGGCTTGGAAAGTAAGACATTGGTAGATTAGCATATTCCAAATTCCAGATTGTATTTAGAACTGGACCCTAATCACAAGCATTTTATCACTGCTGGAAAAGAAAATTATACCTTTTGTAGAAACTGTTTTGTATGATTATTTGTTTTTCAGTTGGAGAATACTGGAGAAAAATAGTCTAAGGATCTCTGCAACTCCCACATAACTGGTTGTTCTAAACTAAATGTAAATATTTTCCAAATAGCATCTGTCCATGTGCTGCAATGATCTTTACTAACTTAATCTTTCTGAAGTCACTGCTTCTAAGTGAAGGTAGATCCACTATTTCCCTATGTATTCTCATAGGGTAACTGCTTTCCTTCATATTCAGATATGAGAGGTATTTGTATATGACACAATAAGGTACATTTTTTTTAGGATGTTTGTGTCCTTTCACACACACATAAAAAAAGCACAGATTCATTTAGCTTTTCTATGTGAAAGATTTAAAACAATGTTAGACAAAATGGGTAGGAGAATACAGGTGTTATGATTTGTCTGTTTTTATCTGTGTTTAGCCATAGTCCCTGCCTTGCAGCATTCTTTTTTTTTTTTCCTCCTCAGAGACTATGTACGAGACAATATGTGTTAGGGCAGCCTACAGGGTGGCCATGACCACAGGTTGTGACTGCTAATAAAATGCTTGTTCCACTCTCACATCTAAGTTACTTGATAGCAAAGATAACTGGATTGCAATGGCCTTATATAGGAAGGTAAGATTTTCTGATGGAAAAAAGAGGCAATCTGTTTTTTTTATGTAAGATAGAATGTCTGTAGTATAATCTGAATAGTGTTTTTATCAATAAGTTAATTAAATTTGGAGGACACAGGAGAAATCACAGTAATTTCTACAATTAAAAGTCAAAGAATAAAAAAATAAGTCAAAGTGTAACAGGGAAAATGACAGTTTAGAGATACGACCCTACTACTTTGCTTAGATTGAAAATTTAAACAATAGAATTTTTATGTGAAGAAAAGGTATAAAGACTATGGCAAATACAACAGATTTCAAAATCATAACATCTTCTTCTTATATTTTTGAATATGAGGCTTTGGTGATTGGAGACCTTTAGAAAAATATCATGAAAGAAACTCTAAAGACTTCTACTTCAACACAAATAATATATTGGTACTCAGAGAATTCCAGCAATATCCCAGCCCCTACATGATAACCTTCTGATTGGAAGGTCTGCATTTGAGCATTCCTGTCCTGCCTTTATTTCCCTTCTGTGCACTGTTATTTCCCTCCTGTCCTTTCCCTTTCTCTCTTGGCTTCCAACTTAAGACTGAAATCAATTGCATCTTACAGCATATGGCACTGACACAGTGAGAAGAGACAGTTCACACAGCCCTGACCAATCTAAAGAGAACCAGAAAAAGAAAGACACCTGCCAAACTCAAGCAGATGGTGTCCAGAGCAGGGAAGCAAGCCAACTTCCTGAGCTGCACCTATTGTGCCAACCCATCGACTCAAGGCTTGAATCTATATTTGACCTGCAGTGACCCAGGTAGACTATAAATGGAAAGAATATTTTCTATGTCTATCTCATGGCACTTATTGTTTTTTTTTTGCTTAAATAAAAAGTAAGCCTTAAAATAAAGTGTCCATGTTTAATTCTGTGGAGTAATTTTGACCTTTCATTGGTGAAAAATAAAACAATAAAATAAAATAGGAGAAACTGTGTTCTGGTCTCTGAAATAAATGTGGTACTTCATAATGACATTGTGTGTGTGCAATACCTACTCAGGTTTAAATATATACACCCACACATCCCCTTATATATTTATTTGTTTCTAGCTCTTTTTACTTTGTGCAGGATTAGAATGTATCTTTTCATATGTCAGGTTTACTCATACCATCAGCAAATTCAAATTCTCAGAAAAGCATTTTTATCTTATATTCCTTCCTTCCTTCCTTCCTTCCTTCCTTCCTTCCTTCCTTCCTTCCTTCCTTCCTTCCTTCCTTCCTTCCTTCCTTCATTTTTTTCTTCATTTTTTTCTTTCTTTCTTTCTTGTAGACAGGAGCAGGAGGTGAAGGTGGGAAAAAACAAAGTGCTTTTTTTTTTAAGTGTATATGTTGGGAAATGATCTGAAAGTTAATAGATCTGGAGAGCTTGAGGGTTCACATTTGACCTGCTTATAGCTATTGGTTCAGGACTTTCACAGTTATGTAGCTGATGAAATTCTCAGTTTCTAGTAGAGTCAGCATCTATTTTTCCACCTACCAATTTAATCATAGTTTTGGGGGAGGATAGATCCATAAAGAGACTTAAATATTGCAGTGCTGACTGTTGCAGAAAAACTAACTCTTACACACCCTGCTAAGCAGTGGAATCCACAGCCTGAAGACAAACCTACAGGTTCTCTATCCAATATACAGAGATTTAGAAACATAAAAAAAATGATTCTATAGAATCCAGAAGGCTCTGTAGGAGGCTGCTTAATCCACCTTTAGGAAAAGGTGAAGGACAGCCCTTCACCTGAAAGTAGCTCTTACTACTTTCAGAATTAGGTATTTTCCTTCAACTCAAACACATATCTATGATTTTTTTCTTAGCTTAACACATAAGTTGTTCTTGTATAGCTTTTCTTGAGCTTTGTGTGGCTAGAGAAATTTATTGGCCAGAGACTAATTTGGGAGGTAGATAATGTAAATAATCAATTTCTTCCATCCACTCTCATATTTGAATACAGATCTCATAGTTCCTACTGAAAGGACCAGTTACTATAGAATGAGATTCTTTTATGCTGAATCCTTTATGAACCAATATGTAAAGGATTCAATCTATTGATTCTTTGGGATGTGATCTGGTGACATGACAGTCTTGTCAGGTTCTATCCTCCGCAACAACATTTATTTATTTTATGCACAGATATAACACAGATATATAGCATACATTTTGGAAAAGAATGAAATTTGAAATTAATTTAGATCTTTAAGGGAAGAGATAATTCTGGGACAGCAAGCAGAATGAGATGAGGAATGAGAGATGAAATCTTGAGTGAGCTATGAACAAACTATGAAGTATGAAGATTTCAGTGAAACATCACAATGAAATATTCCATAACACACATACAGATATTTGTGCATGGATATGGGAAATAAAGAGATCAGAGTCTTGAAGGACCTTTTATAGCATAGACACTGAAAGAGATAATTGCACTGGCAGCTAAAGACGGATAATTTTTACCTGAGTTGTGCCTATTATTAATGAGAAAGAATATAGAGAAACATGACACAGAGTATGTAACTCATTCATTCATTACAAGACAACAGATTGCTATTGATGAGCCCTTAAGAAAGAACAAATGATTTGAAAATATTTTAATTAAAGTACCTGCACAAGCAAGAGATAAATAACTTCTACTTCCATGTTTACAGAGATATTAGGACAGATGAAAGGAATGCTGTAGAAAAACTTGAGGAAACCTTTGGTAGATCACATAGGAAAACATTGCTAATCCATTTCATTCCTCTCTCTGAGATGCCTGATTTAGTTATAAGGCCTGAATAAGAAGCAATGTCTAGTAAGAAACACAAAGGAATCAGTTTTTGACTCAGAGATCAACAACTTGCTTTCTCATTTCTTGTTGGTTTCGGAATTTCAAGGCTTTTATGTCATCAGCTTAAAGCTTACAATGTATAGGGAAAAAGAAGGAAAAAAATCTTCCTGCCAGAGTCTCCCCAGCACTCACCAAAGGAAAAAGAGAATTAGGTGTGGTCCTGAATAGGATCATTCAAAGTAATGGTCCTCTAAAAGCAGACACTGAGAGAAGATATATGATAAAAGTTTGTGACACACGTGTAGCAGACAAATGTTGTAGTCATATTGCATTTGTAGCACGCACATGGCTTGGGATAGAGATCACACTGGGGCTATCTGCAGTACTACATTTCTTGCTACAGTTTATCTACAGCAATGCAAGTTATTGTTCCTCTTCTGGTCCATGGTACAAGGACCCTTCACATGAGTGTATGTCTAAGGTAGGTTAACCCCAGTTCTTCCTCTTGTCTTGATTAAAACACTTATCTTCCTCTACACAAGAACATAGAGACACAAACTTTGTCTAAAATAAAAGTTTGATGTTTGCTGAAAAAAGGTCTATGCATAGCTAATTCTTCTCAAGTTTAATGAACTAGAAGACCAGTAGATAACTAGAATCAGCCTTTTAGAGTGGGATTCTTTAGTTTTACAACAGAGCTTTCCATACTAAACAAGATTGCCAGTTATGCAGGAGAACTGACATTCAAACTTATCCGACAGGTAATCAGGCAACTCCATTTTCTCATTTAGAGCAATTCCGTAATATTTTCAATATTGGCTGAGCAAACTCAGTCAATCCTCAGTCTTAAACTTTCTTCTAGGTTTCATTTCATTTTCCACATGTCATAATTATTTTCCTGATCGGTACATTCCCTTTGCAAAATCAGGCATACACTGTCCTTTTCCTCTATTTGCTGTGTTTGTTTATTTTGTTCTGGAAGGATGATTAAAGCAAGCAAGCAAGCAAGCAAAAACAAGGTTTCCCATTTCTCACTGTTGGAGGGTAAGCAGAATTCTTTTCATTTTATTTCACAGAAGGAAGAGGGGACAGAACCTTTTTTAATGAAGGCATATCTGATACACTATTCATTGAAGGACCTTATGGGATTACTTCTGGAACCTACTACTACTTCGCTGAAATATTAACTCACGTGGACTATCTTTCTGATTCTCTCTTTCTGTTTCTGTGAACTAGTGCAGAAGTCACAGTTCTCCCTATAGACAATGCACAACACAAATTTGAGTACTGTAGTCATAAGAAGTCATGCAATTATGTTCTAACAGAACACCTAAGCATAACATCTGCCGATCTCTTTCCTGAGTCCAGGCTGAAAAGTGGAGTAGAGAATATTATGAAATTACAAATTACACTGATGTTTAAGCATCCACTAATCCCTTCTGAAGTAGGGTAAGCCTGAACATAATTGGTGAGGGATAGAGACAAGTGTCAGAAACTTTAATAGAAAAGACTAAAGACAATCCTAGATTTTCCTGTAGATCCTGGACAAAACCAGAAAATGATGAAAATGGAAATATTTCAAACGGCTTCTACGCCAACTCAGAATAAATTGGGTATCTCCTGTAATGTGACAGTCAGAAGAGCCAGGATATTCTGAGACTACGTGAAGCAGGGGCATGTTAACTATGGAAAAAAAAAAAAAAAAAAAGGCACCTGGCTCCTTTTAGTGGTCCTGGGAATCCTATTCTTGAGAAGAGAATTGTCTTGAATTAAATATAGTACTTAAGCAGTGCCTCTGTGGTTCAGTTTAGTCAGAAGGGAAAATGGTGCCTTCGTTTCATTGGGATCATGCACTGAGACTTTCAGCTTTAAAGCTGTCATGCTGTGGAAGCCTGCAGAGGCTTAACGGATAAAGCTATGCAAGTCTGACATTTGCTGAATACAGTCCTTAATGATCACATTAGATCTCTCTGAAGTCATTTGTGATCTGAAAGTCAAAAAAAAACCCACATCTTAAAGGAAGAGGCAAAAAGCTGCAGTGAAGATAAGAAGTAGACAAGGCACCCAGCAATTCACATTCTGCATTTCTTGCAAGGAAGATGTTGTCTGTGATCTCAAAGAATCTGAGTCTTTTGTCAGTTTATCTGAATAATTTTACAGACAAAATAATAGAACTAGATTTGTAAATTCCATCTCACATTCTATTATGTTTTGTTCTCAATATGTAGACAAGGACAGAGACAAAGGCCACTTATCTTGTGAATTCTACTTTGTGAGTACACTACTCGGATTGCAGCTGTCTCTATCTGGGAAAGAGAAAAGAAAGACAGGAGAAATAAAAAAGAAATGCTTACATCTCCATTCCTAAAGCACTTTTAGAGACAGAATTAGAGCAAAAACATAACACAAAAAAGTATTTATGTTCACTCTGGCCATGGTAGTAGGGAATTGCTCCTTGGATGACCAAATTAAGTGAAAAAATTTGAAAAAAGTGAAAGTGAGAATTGAAATAAAATTGAAATAAAAACCTTGAACTAGCAGTTCTTAATTAAGTCGTTCATAGTGAATATTAAACTCATGAATGTAACCTTTATCAGCTGATGAATCATTTGTGACAGATTTCTGAAGAGATTTCTATTTCAAAAATTCTTTCAAAAGTGGAAAGTATTATCTCAGGGCAAGCCTCTGAATACTATTATTCATGATTTTATTTGTCTCTCTTCAGTTTATGTATGTACTATTGTATTTTTTTTTAACCTATATCTTTGCTAAGACAAATGGGTACACATTCAAGTATGTTTTTCTTTCTCAGAGACTTTTTTATTTTGTTCTGTATGTGTAAGAACAGCAAGAGAAACATCTTCTATTTGAGCACATAGCAAAGATAACACCACTGTACTGTTAAATGCGCTGTTCTTCAAGGAGAGGATGCTACTCTATGCTTGTTATATTTGGGATCATACATGGATTACTCTAGAGAAAGACCTTAAAGATTCTTTTTGAATAAAAAAACGGAGTACAGAAAAAAAAAAGAGGAAGCATATGAGATGGAGATGTAATAGATGTATGTATGCCTTATGTCTTAATGGTACTGAGGATAATGTTTCAATGAAATTTTGATATAATGAACTGTTCCTTTCCATCACAGAATCACAGAATGGTTGAGATTGGAAGGGACCCTTAGACATCAACTAGTCCAACCCTGCTGCTCTAGCACAGACACCTAGAGCACGTGGCACAGGGTGGCATCCAGGCAGGTTTTGAAGATCTCCAGAGAAGGAGACTCCATGCCCAAACTGAGCAGCCTTCCAGGCTGTTCTTCCTCATAAGGAGATGGAATTTCCTGTGTCTCACTTTGTACCCATTGTCCCTTTTCCTGTCACTGGTCACCACTGAGAAGAGTTTGGCTCCATCTTCTTAACCTTCTCCTTTCAGGTATTTGTACATATTGATCTGATCTCCTCTCTAACCAGGTCTAGCTCACTTAGTCTTTTCTCATAAGAGAGATGCTCCAGTCCCTTAATTATCTTTGCTGGACCCTCTTCCACATCCCTCTTCGATTGGGGAGCCCAGAACTGCACTCAATACTCCAGGTGTAGCCTCACCAGAGCTGAGCAGAGGGGCAGGATCCCCTCCCTCGACCTGCTGGCAACACTTCTCCTGATGCAGACCATGGTCCCACTGGCCTTCTTGGCCACAAGGGCACATTTCTTGGTTAACTTGTTGTCAGTCAGGACTCCCAAATCCCTCTCCACAGACCTGGTCTCCAGCAGGTCAACCCCTAATCTGTACTGGTGCCTGGGGTTATTCCTCCCCAGGTGCAGGACCCTGCACTTGTCCTTGTTAATATGTCCATCTTCTCTGGGAATTTAATTTAACTCATTTCTTTTAGGTATCAGAATTAACTTCAGACAGACACTCTCATTCCTCTTGTTAAAACATACCTGCAGCTCTGTGGATTTCTTCCTGAAATTGAAAACTTCACTGCTTGGTTATTTCTAGACCTTATCTAAAGGATTCAAACAAACGAAACACAGTATTTTGGTTCAGAGAAATAGTTCAGTTTTGAAGTAGTCATAACCTGATCCTAACACTGAAAGCATGTTAGTTCCATTTACAGACACACACACACAAAGTGATTATAGTAAGTGTCACTAAGCTTCTTTTTGCAGTTAGCAAACTGCACGCTCCTTTCCAGTTACTCACCAGCTGTACCCCAGATGCTAATGGGTTTGGAACTGCTATGAGCTCCTTCAGCACACAGGTCAAATACATATCCATTAGAAATGTATGTAGACATACTTCCATATTTGCTATTGTCCATTTCTTCTCATCTCTGACTAATGCACTTCTTTCATACATCCACACTTATCTTGACTTTGAACCTTTTTCACCCTTTTATCAACTCAATTTCTACTTTCATCCACACTATTCAGATAAGAACATCTGAAGATTGGCTGCTGAACTTCTGATTTGCCAAATCATAGCTGATTTGCTCATTATAAGATGTTTAGGAGCTGAGGAGTAGAAGTTGAGGGTGAACATTTTCTGAAATGCTGGGCCAGGCAGTGGCAGCTCATGGCAGAGGCAACTCAGAGCAAAAAGGCCTACACTACCCTCTACAAAATAAAATAAATTTGAAGCATTGCTTATCTATCACTTTCCAACATAATTAAATATTGGTGTCTCAGCTGGGCATGCACGGAAACATTAATAGTCAAGAATACAAGCAGGAACAGAAACTGGGTTAATTTCCACTAATGAGCTTTTAGTTGAGCCATGCTGAAGTGGGCTATTACCACTTGCCTGACACAGACATGAGGGCAGTAATACGCTTTGTAGTGTGTCAAGGATTTGTGGAGTATCTTTTCTTTTTATATCTTTTTTTTGTAATACATGAATGTTAGGACTATGCTGACTAAGAGTTAAGAGGAATCCATCCTGAAGTAAAACTCCAAACATCACTGAGTGTAGTTGTAAAGGCGGTTTCAGTTTATCCACTCCTCCTGTTGCACCATTAACAGGTAATTACTTGCTAATATAGACCCCGGCAATGAAGCCTGGAGGCTGTGCTAAATTTTCTCTTTGGAAATCATCTCCATACTCCTATCTTCAAATCACCTAGCTTCATATGATTCTTTCAACATGAAGAATGATCTTTTTCCCATTAGGAAGAATGATAATGCAAAGGCGTGTCAGACAGTTATATTTATGGAGAAGGCCACATTCTAAAGGACAAAGAGAGCAACCAGCAGGGGAAAATATAACTACAAAAATCCTTTTGTAGTTCTATTTCCTTTTTTTTTTTTTTTTTTTTTTCCTTTAGTCAGTGAAGTGGAAAAAATATAATATGGCTGTTTTTAACTAAACCAGTAGAGTAGAGCCTGACATTAATAAAAATTAATTACCTGCATCCAACTGCAGCTGTTTTACTGCTCATCATCTGAGTGTCTAAACCCATTAGGATAAGTCAGAATATAATCAAACTTCAGAGAAAACTTGTATCTTTCTTATTCTCTTATGATGTATTAAAAGAAAAAAAAAAAGAAAAAAGAAAAAGAAGAAATGAAAAGGAAGAGGAAAAGGAAGAGAAAAGAAAAAGAAAAAGAAAAAGAAAAAGAAAAAGAAAAAGAAAAAGAAAAAGAAAAAGAAAAAGAAAAAGAAAAAGAAAAGGAAAAAGAAAAAGAAAAAGAAAAAGAAAAAGAAAAAGAAAAAGAAAAAGAAAAAAGAAAAAGAAAAAGAAAAAAGAAAAAGGAAAAGGAAAACCCCCAAAGATTAGGGAAAACATTTTTTTCTCCAGTAAATTTGCAGGTCTATCTTCCACTGAAGATAAGAGTCACAGGTGCACACAGGAGAGTAAAGTGATGAGATCCCATCTATATATAGCCCTCCTTGAATAAAACTGCTGTCAAGTATGTAAGATGTCCTCTTTCCAATGTTTATTCAGAATATGTTTTGGTGCACCTGGGAATATTACAATTTGGTGCACCAGGAAACAAATAAGTAAGCCTGAGTAATAAGAATGTAGCATAGCTGATATTCTTGAAGGTAAATATAAGAATTTGTATCACTGCTAGTACAAATGCAGATATAGCTCCCAACGCTGATATATGATGAGTGACTAATGTCAGCTCAAGATGAAAGTTTGCAAAGTTAAAGGATATTCTTTGATCATGAATCCTCCCAGGGTATCTTAGCATAACTTAAAAGCCTTAGAATTTTTGAGTAGAAGAGGACTGGATAAAGGTCAGCTATGGATTAATTTATTGACAAATGTTATGAGGATTTCAAAGCAATGCTTTAATAAATATCTTTCTAATATTGTCATTTTCTCTTCATTAAGTTATAATTTCATAACTTCCACTTATTCTTATTTAAAACTGGATCATTTTATTCATTTTGTTCAGAATATTACAGGTTTTAATGTGTTTGTGTGGTGGAGGGGTGGCAGGGAGGAATATTTGACCACTGGTCCATAAAGGATGGAGATACACTTGGTACCAGCTTGATATTGGTATAAATCTGGGAATTATTTAATTAAGTTCCAGTGAAAAAATTACATAAGATCATAGATCTAAAGTTCACACTTTGTAAATTAGTTTGTGACCTGGAATTCACAAATCTCCTGAGGAAAGAGTTAAAGATGATGACAGTGTCTTAAATATCCCAATAGGCTAGAGTTCTTGGTCAGAACATGCAGATTTAAGTAAGTGTTACTCATTTTATTAACTCTTCTTGAATAAATGGAAAAAGGGATGAGATATGAGTAGTGTCAAGGCTCTGTGATTGTCTGGTTATGCTACACTTAATAAGGCAGCAATAGTCTACTGGGAGTAATTTAGAAAAAAAGCAATGTGTTTACTGAGAGGAGGAAGAGAACAGGAGAAAAAAAAAAACACTCCATCATCACTTTGGGTAAGGCTGAAAGTGGACAATCTGCACATGCAAAGAATGAAAAGCAATCAGGACTGTTTATGAGGTTGTTACCCTACAAGTCTTTCATAACTTTAGTCCAGTCCCTGTTTCCATCAAAATTAGTATTAGAATTATCATTTGCTTTAAAAGTAGCTGTTATATAACTACCTCAATTTCTTTTGTGTAAATGTGCTTAAATTATAAGGAAATTTCTCATCAAGGCTGATTTGCAAAAATTTGATTCAGTAATATTCCCAAATACATATACCCACTTGATTTCATGGTTTTGACAGCAAAGCTATTTGTACATAGCACTATAAGTAAAACTAAATGTTAATGAGACATAACAAATCAGTAAAGAAATATTTTTATGATAGTGAGACCATGACATATGGCTCGCTTTATAAACCATCACACCATGAAACTGAAGTTTTATGAGGTCATTAAAAATCATATAAAGGAATAAAAAATAATTATTATTCTTATTCTATTATTCTATTATTTTATTATTATATTATAATTTATTGTATTGTAATATTATAATAATATTATAATTTATTATATTATTTTATTATTAGAAAAATAATTATTTTAAAACAGCCTTTTAATAAGAAAAATAAATAAATAAAGCCACTATTTGGATGGTCAATACAATAGCAATAAAAGATAATGCCTTAGATAAACATATTGAAAACAAAAAGAAAAAGACCTTATAATGATATCTTTAATTGCAGAAGAATTGTAATATACCTATTATGAAAAACCAAAAATATGAATTTAAATGTACTTTTAGGTTTTAATTTCTACAAAGTTATTTGTTAACTGGAGCGCTTGTGATTTTATGTTCCATTTAAATACCATCTTTTAAAAAAGAACTAAGTATAAATTCATGTTGTTAGTTTTGTTTTTGCTAGTTTTTATTAATATTATCTAAAATATTTTTGAATGGAGTACTGACAATGCAACACACATTTCTACCATCCTTCCTTGCATAGGCAAGCAGCCTATGATACCAGATGAGCTTCTCATGGATTAAGACTGTAATGTGTGAGATGAATAGAAAAAAAGTTAGAGGTATTCAGTAATTAACAGATTTGAAGGGGCAGTCTTAAAAAGCAAATCATAAAATAGGAGTTAATGTTACATCCATACATTTACAGAATTTCTGCAAAACAAAAGTGTATCTTTTTTTATCCTGTTTTATATCAGTAAAGTATACGGCAGTTAACTAAGTGTGCAATGAAGATGATAAAGACTTGTTTTTAATTAAGTAGCTCAATAACCATCAATACAAGACAATTATTGTTTTTCTTCAAATAAATCTTTGAATGAAGACTAATAGAGAGATTTATGTCCAGAGGTGAATATATATAATATTATGAAACATAGGTGTCTGACAAGGACATCTGTATAAAAGTTACACACTTAAGCTCTTGTTACCACCAGTGCAGGCTGGAGAGTGACTTAGCTGACTAAGTGCTGACTGAGTCATATAGATTTTCAAATATGATTCAGTTTCCTAAATGTAGATCTGACTTCCGTCTTCTCAGTCTTGTCATATCAACAGTGAACATTTAACCCAGAAATTTAAAAGTATCATTTACTTAAAATCCGATTTCCTTTTTTATTTTGGTTCTGTCAAATCTTGCCAAGAAGCCTAAGAAAGACTTCAGCAGGTATTAACATCAGTAAAACAAAAGAAACTATATAAAACACTGCCGATTACTATATTTAGTTATTATGACTTGTTAATCATATGTTGTTAGATGCTAAAAGTACCGGTCTTAATCCCTGAATAAATACCTCTTAAGCTTCCTGTTGGAATTCTTCTGACAGGTGTACATTCAAGGATGCCAGTTACGATACTGTGGTGAGTCAAGACAAATACTGTATGAAAAAAGTATATGGAGAACGGTAAGATATGTATCAGGTTGTATTATTCTCTAGATACTATAATTATTGTTTAATTATATTGAAATAAATGTGAGTAAATGATAAGCATTACTTAGCATACTGTGCAGAAACAAGGATCAGTGGTTTGAGGAAAGGTGTCAGGACTCTAAAGGGCAAGAGAAGGGAAATGATGTATGATCAAATGAATCTCTGAGAAGAAACTTTATACTTCTTTTTTTCTGCCATGATAGGATAGAAAGTCTGTCTTTCAAGTTTAATAAACTTCAAAAAAAAAAAAAAACAAGTCTAGGGAGAAAAATAATATAAAATATGTAAATTATATAAAAATAATGTAAAAGCATACTATTTTGAGGCCACTTAAAGATTACAAAACAGACAAAGGAGGAGGTTAAATTTTTTGCTGCATCTTTCCTCTCTCTGGTGACCGGCGAGCCATGTGCAAGTTACTCTAAACTTGCTACTTTAAGTTCTGCTTTACAGATGGTAGGGCAATGCTTAGTATCAAAATAGATCTCTGAATCATAAAATGATACCCCAGTGAAGTGACAAGAAGTTGTGCATTAATTATAGTTCTGTGATGGGACGGTTAACTCAGTCGATTAAGATCTGAGCTCAGTAGTAATGCTTATTTTATATTCAGGAGGAAAAGGGCATCACAAAGTCTTCAAGTAGTATGCTTCTCAGCTAAACAGTCTGAAGCTTTGAGTCAAGGCACATGCTGTGTTCCTTTACACAACGGAGGAGGAAATCTTTTCCATAATAACAAACACCTATTTATTTGTATGTCAAAAAAAATGGTTAATAAAACATTCAGGAGCAATAATACTACAAAGTAAAGCAAGAGTACATCTGTATCTTCAGGGACCTCAGTCAGATACAGATGTGCACTGCATATCCACTCAAACAAACCTGTTTTCCTTTCTGATTGAGTTTACATTCTGACCAGAGTTATGCTGAAAAGGTCACTAGAGTCAAGCAAGGAGTTTGAAAAAATGTTTTTCACTTTTTTTTATGCTTTTACCATAATAGTTTAAAATCTGAAGTATATTGCTGTTTTATCTACAACATTTTAAAGAATTTAGACCTTATGCAACTTTAAGCCCCTTGTAATAACAAGTTTCCTTAAAATTCACTCTTTTGTGTTCTCTGAGTTATAAGTGAAACATTTTTGCGTTGTCAGAGAGTAAAAAGATATCTCAGGATATTTCAGAATATCACATGAGATTACTGTTTTACCCATAGTGATTTTGTGAAAGCAATTGCTAAAGTCTAGGTAATCACACACTTGTTTTTTCACTCTTTCCACAGCATATGGTTCCAAAGCTTTAGTTAAAGCTAGTCTGACGACTTGACTGCTAGCATGAGGCACTACCAAGAGGAAAGATTTAGATTAGCACCTCAGGCTTACCAGCACAATCAAAGAGCTAAACTTGAGTGACAGCAGGATTGTACCAGCAATGTGACTTGATTTAATAAAGAAGGAAGATAAGTAATATTGTGAGGAAATCCATGTCACAAGATGAAGGGCTAAGTAAAAGCTCAAGAGTCCTAGAGGTCTTAGATTTTTAAATTTCAAACAAATTTAGATTCTTATTCATGTACTGCAAAACACAAAGTCTTCTCAAGCAGAGTAGCTGAATTTTGCCATCTTGAGTTTGTAGGGTGAGAATCAGCCAAACCTATAATGGCCCTGTCTAGGGGGAAAAAAAAAAAAAAATAAAAAGAAAAAGAAAAGAAAAAGAAAA
>JAWLRI010000330.1:52136-88774 GCA_034781795.1 Crypturellus tataupa
AAAGAAAAGAAAAGAAAAGAAAAGAAAAGAAAAGAAAAGAAAAGAAAAGAAAAGAAAAGAAAAGAAAAGAAAAAGATAGAGAAAACATGGAGGAGATGCGACAAAGAAAGAAGAAGGAAGAGTAGAAAGAGGAGTAGAAAAGTCTGCTGAAGACCTATAATATTTTTCCTGGGGATGAAGATGTCAAGGATGATGTTTACACCACAGAATGACTTATACCTTCTGTTTTCTACCACATCTTTGGTAACCTTCCTTGGGCACATGCCAAGTCAAGTAGGAAAACCTCTGGTTTGTCCATCTCCAAACATCATAGCTCCTAATGAACTGATCACTGCTGCAGTGACTAAAAGTGTCTCTGGCAAGACACCTGTAGTAAAAGGAAAGAAAACCTCCTTCCTACCACCTGACAGATAGGAGATATAACAAAATGCAATGCCCCGAAGCCATCATTTTCAGCTGTACTTAAAATGCTGTTAAAAATGCATCGCTTTAGAAAGCTAAGAGAAATAAGTAATACTTTTATCATCTCATATATGTTGACCACGTTTCATACAGCGAGACTGTTCACAAGACAGTAATATGGTGAATTGTCTGATCCAATTACTGAGTGAAATAAGATTTTATCAATGAACACTTGTATTTACAAAAGTTTTATTTACCATCTGGGGCAAAAGCCCACTAAATAGCAGGTTTAAAATAGCAGTATAAGATGCTACCTGCATATCCTTGCTACCCAGATGTGAGCCTACATTTTTTTGTCCAGAAATGGCCTGTTACAGTTACCTTGCCCCTCCCCACGGGCACAGCTTTATATTAAGGCCTGACTGCAACTAACTCAGATCTATCTGTTCTCACATATGCTTTCCAACTCCTAGGAAAATGGATAACACACACGTGTCTTTGCATTCGTGTGTTTTTTTTTCTTTTTCTCTTTCCATTTAGAAAATAAAATAAGCAAGCAAGCAAACAAATAAACAAAAATTTATACTGAGGCCAGATTTTCTGAATTTCATCTGTCCCTTCAGAAAATAATAATTCATCTTCTACACCCTTAATCAAACAATCCTCACTAGAATCATTAAATGATTCTGAAAATATGACTCAAAAGGATTTTAAATCAGACCTCCTTCATGCCTGTCACTTGACTTCCTGATACATTTTTACGCCTATGGGAGAAGTATAAAACTATAAAAAGAATAACCCTTAGAGTATAGAAAATATATTCTGTAAGCAATTGCTTGTCTTCATCCATTATTTAATTATGAAAGTTCCTTAAAAATCTGAGGGACACACAGGGGTATTACAACAACTAAGCTCAATGACCCTGAAAAATTATTTTCTTTTTCATTTCTTTTTCACGATTTTCCAGACAGACTTCTTTTTCTTCTGTTTATTTTCATACTTATTTAGCTGTCAAAATAATAAAATAAATAATCTGTCATGTTAACTATAAATTGTTATTTTTGTGTGTGTGAGTGTACCATAGAGTATTCATTATATCTTTGCATTTCTACCTAATCTCTAAAATGAAATGTGTTGAGATTTTTAAGGTTTTCTTTTTGTTCATTTATTTGTTTGTATCTCTGTTTTTAAAGAAACATTTACATTTTTATTTTGCTTGAGTCTTAGTGAGCTGTGAAAAAATACAAAGTTCTGATGATAACCTGTGGCACAAAGGCTTGGAGTGCCGAAACAATCAGCTTCCCACTTTAAATGAGCTTTTATATATGTATTGCTATCTAAAGCTGTGCTATGATTCTCAGTATTGTAGGAAATATATGGGAAAGGTAACAGAAATACCAAAGATAAATATATATTCTCTTATTCAGCATATTCTTCTCTGTGAGTTGTCTGGAAAAGTCTTGTGTCATAGAACACAGATGGTGTAAGGTGGTCTTTTGTCTGTGAAAAGGGATGTTGCTTGAGACTCATGGAAACAGGATTCACCCATGGATGAGGACTTTGCAGAGGCTAAATCTCTTTTTTTTTCTTTTTCCCATTGCTTTTTATTTCTGATTCTATTTTGATAATTAGGGATTGCAATGAAGCCAATTATTTGAATTAAGTTCCAAAGTATGATTTTATTAAAACAAAAAGTTTTCATAAAACTCAGATAAGGAATTTATCCTTCCTGTACTAATTTTATCTGTTCTCTGATATGAAAGATGGTATTTTCAGTTGAAAATAGTACTGATGGTTGACAGTGAAAGCAAGAAGCTGATCCATGGGGAGGGCACATTTTGGTAGAAGTATCTGCAAAAGTTCACAGGAAGAAAACAGGAGGGAAAAGATGAAGAATTTGTCTGAGTCTAAGCAGGCAGTCCCTGGGAATTATTCCCAGGGAAAAAAAGTACAAGTGTAGTAGGGAGATAACCGGAGACAAACAGCACTTTTGCACAAGAACTATTCCTTTTGTACCTGTGCTGACCTAGTCTAATCTCATGTCTTTGATCCAGTTTCTAAGCTCTGTTGACAGACACCCTTTGCTTAGGATATTTATAACGACAATGGATTATTCTAATAACTTTTCATATTTCAGGAAATTAGTTATTTTAACTCTAGAAATTCAAAACCAAAACATTCTCTACGGTAGTAGAAAAACACGTAAGTCACTTCTTATATAATATGGACATTTTAAAATAATCATGCCTTTTTTTTTTTTTTCCAAAATATACTTTTATACTTCCCTGTCAAGGAATCATGAGAGTTACTTTCTGAAAATGAACTCTTCAGAGACACTGGTTTACTTTTTTATTTTGATTGGAATGCCTTTGCCAGAAATTGGTTTTAATTTGGCTTCTTGAATAAAAGTCCATGACTAAATATTTTACTGGGAACTGAAATTTCCTCATTCTGAAGCACAGTATGTTACATGATATGATAAGCTTATGGTCCGGCATAGTAAATTGTTACCCCTCCATGGAGAACGTAAAGATTTTTGGTTTGTGCGGATTAAAAACTGTCCATTTGCTGGTACGTGTACATAGGTACTGCCCTGTCAGCACTCAGAAAATGCACTGGTCATGTAGTTTCATGCTATTGGCTAATTCTCTTTCTGAGTTTGCATAGCAACTTAAGGATTCAAGTATTGAAAATCTGAATGCAATTCAAAGCAGATTTGCCTTCTGTTAGAAGTCTCCAGGACTTTTCTTTCCAGCTCATGTTTCTGTTAGTTATTTCTATCAAAGGGCACATAAATAATATTCTAAAGAATTTAAGTTTAGCATGCTAATTCCCAAAATAATAATAATAAAAAAGCCTTTTTATTAAGTGCATATTTTTAGAGTTCCCTTTGTCAATCTGTGGAAAGACAACAATTTTAATCTGCAGCTCTCATATAAAGAGCTTGTTCCAGGAGTAAGGTAAGATTTCAAATAGAAAAAATAAAAGATGCTATGCTTGATCAAACCTGATCCAAACTCACTGAGAGCAACTGGAGTTTCCATATGGCTTTGGGTCAAGCCCTCAGTTTTGTTCTCAAGGATACCTAGCTTATATTTTTTTACATTGCTGCCAGAACAGGCTTAGCGATGTTATATGGGAATTCATTAAAGCCCTTTAAATCATTAATATGACCTCTACTATTCCTTACTATGTTTCTGTTGTAATGGGCACACAAAGCTAAACCCTTTGTGTGTGAATATTTTCATGCATTCCTGCAATTCATTTATACTATTACTATCATGCAAAGGGAATATGATGCACCAGTTAGTCTAAATGGTGAATTAACTTTGTTTTCTTTCTCTTTGTTTCTTAGCTCAAGGAAGTTGTTGACCATCTGTCTGAAGGTACATTCATATTCATATTGCAGTTTTCCTGCTCCATTGTTTTAGATTATTGATCAATACTGATTCCAAATCTGTTCTATGAGGAAATTATTGTAGTTTTTAAAATATGCCACTAAGCCGTGAGAGCAGCCACAGGATAAAGCAAAAATAAAAAGAGAAATATGATTAATTTTTAATAATGAAGACATAGAATGCTATAAAGAGAGTGCAGATATTCCATAATTTAAATATTTTTTCCTATTAGATCAATTTTATCTCCCATAAAATTCCGCCAAGACAAGGGTAAATGCTGGTATCTGAGGTCTCCAAAAAATGATTTTTTCTGTCCCTTCTACTTAAAACATTTCTTTTTTATGCATAAAATATATGATAGATATTTTCCTTTTTTTTTTTTTTTTTTTGACACAGTGTGTCTGAGAAAATGAGCAAGCAAATAATTTATATTAATTATTTTAAATAATTTTAAATTAAAAGTCTGGTTGTTTTATAAAGCTCTAACATATTCATTTCACTCACTTGCTCTACATTTGGCTCAAGAAGCCACACTTGGTGCCTACTGCATTAAGCACTGTAACTGCGTATATGCCCACCAGTCTTACAATATCAAGGTAAATAGGATAACACTTCTGCTTTTCAGTATTTCTCTGCTACTAATTCTATTAATTGGCCAAATGCATAATATTCTATCTCAGTCTCCTTTTCGTTACCTCAGCGGTGTCTCTCACATGGATTCCTGTTCCTCTCTGGGGCATGATTGGCTGCAGCTCCATACTTTCATGTGCACTGTCTACCCGTTGCACAAGAAGGAAACAAAGCTCACAAAATTTTCCTAGGACCTATGAAATTCTTCTGGGAAAAGATCCTACCCTCCGTAAGGCGATAAACACCTTTACTTTAGAGTAAGAATACAAACCTACAAATCTTCAGGGATATAATCTGCTTGTCACTTTGGAAGATTCCATAGTGTTGTGAATTCTCATTTTCCTTCTGAATGGAGACTTTCCCATCAATGCACTAAGTGCAGAATAAATCAATGCTAGGTGTTATTTATTAAGTCATACTAATTAATGTTTATATATTAGACATTATTAAGCCTTTGAGATTTTTTCCCCTTAATATTTGTTTCATTATTTTTAGTCCCCAAGGTACTGAGGACCACTTTTCTAGGAATTCCTAGTATTACTTTATTTGTAATTTTTAAAAGCCAAATATGTCTTTTTCCATTTTTTTTTTTTTCCCCTCTGATACCTGCCCCAATGTCTGTGACTTTTTAGAATAATTATTAAAAGTGGCTCAGTGAGCTAATTAGCTAATTCCCTATGGGAAGCCTGAGGAAGGCCAAAATAATCAAATGCTGGTTACCTAGAAACAAGAAAAAAAAATGAATTAAAGCAAGATTTATTATTCTGTGAGTTTTCTGAAGATATAGTTTATGTGCACATCAGGAAGAAAACAAATTTTTGGTCTTACCTTTTAATTATGAACTTTTTTTGCATATCTCTAAAGTATGCTTCGTATAGAGATCATTATGACAAGTATAAACATACATTTTCTTGATGAAAATAATTTTCTTTTCCTGATTACACTTGCTGACTCTTCATTACTTAAACTTCTAGAAAGGGATCTCGAGGGAGTGGCTTAGTCTATTCCCTTAAGGTCAAGAGCTTCACAAGTGGATGTAAGTAATTGAGTTATAGGGCAAAGATGAGCAAAGCTTTTCAGAAGTTAGGAGGAAAAATCCTCTCGATAAAGAAATGAATCTAATTTACAGAGTGTTATTTTAGTACATAAATTCTCTAATTATATTGTATCCCACAGGCAAATTTCCTATTAATTATCAAAAATGAGGAATCAATTCTGAGACAGTTCCAGGAATCCCTATATCACAGAGTGGATATATTAGTAGTTCAATAAAATCCATCATGCCCTGAAAATGAATTTTGAATCTTGCATAGGCTTGCTTACTCATGTTTTGTCCATAAGTGTAGCCAGGTACGTGGGAAGGGAGCAAGCTGTTGGTTTTAGGGAGGGTGCTTGTAGCATACCAGGTGGCAGTTTTTCCTCAAAAAGCGTAGAAAGCCATTGTGTTTACCTCTGCAACTCAGCTTGTCATAGAGTGTGAACCTCCTCATGCCATATCTGTAGGGAAATTGTCCCTTTTAGGTTGGCATCCATTGTCACCCTAATGCATTTGCGTATAGAAAAAAAAAAGTCAGATGGATGCTGCCTTACAGTTTCATCTCTAAAGGAACCCTAAAATAAATAATCTCCTGTGTCCATATCTGTATGTGGCCCCATGAGGAGGCTTTAAACAGGCAACAGGGGTACATAACTGTAGTTTGGGTTTTCTGAGGTATTTGAGATTTCTGCATGAGGATGTCAATAATGAACATAAAACACAGCACACCTGTCCTTCTCTGGTCTGTCAGCTGTAGGCCAAGAGGTATAGTTAGGGCATCTCCAATGGGACTGAATACTTTTACATTAGCAACTGAATTTAACTGATAACATTAAGTGAATTGAAAAAAGCTTCTTCTTACCTTGGGAGTTCTTATATTTCTTTTGAGACTTCTTGCCTTTGAGACTTCATCTGTTATTGACTTTAAGACTTCTGAATCATCATAAGCCTCTTGGTCTGTAGCTCTACCCAAACCGCACTCAGGATCCCTGAGATGAGAGAGAAGGTTCATGCTTGATTTTCTCCCTGCTCACAATGCAACCACCCTGCCACAAATAGATGCAATGAATGCTTCCCATGCATTGCACAGCTATGGTAAGGAGAGAGGGAAACAAGAGTACATATGAAGAAAAAGATTTTGTGGAAGATTTCTAGATCTTCTAAAAGGTGGAATGAATTATCACATAGCAGTTTGAAGTACTGCACATCTAAGTGTTTCAGATTCAAGCTTTAGATACAAATATGTGTTTCTGCAAAGTTTTATTAAAAAAGTATATAAATGTTTAGACCAGTGAAAAATTTATGATTTCTTATTATTCTACCATTAGTCAACATAGGAAAGAGAAAAATATATTGTCAGTAAGGATCCAATAATATACATATTTATATTGCCTTTATTTAGTCTTTTATTGAGACATGAAACTTATTGGTATCTATCAATAGCACTACTAGAGTCCATGTGAATAAATAATATTACATAATCAAGCAGTCACTCAATTTCCTTAAGTATACAAAATATATTGTCATGCTCTTTTTCAATTTCATTTACTGAGTTTTCAATTGAGAGAGTTTTTTACTCTCTATTCTGAGTTATCTCCTAGAGAACAAAGAGAAATACTTTGTTTTCACACAGAACTTAGTGGAATTACCAAAAATATAGAGTTACTTCCAAAAATATTCAGTATTATTTTATACATGGGATATTGCCAAGATATTAGCAAATGTTTTAACTGTTATGCAAAGAAAGATTAACAGCGAGGAGAAGTGACAAGCTTCATAAACTCACTGAACGACAACAGTAAAGAATAGTAAAGGGTTAAAGAAATCAGGGATTATGGACTTTGGCAAAAGAGGACTTTGCAGTTTTCCACTGTGGAACAGAGGGAAAAAAAAAAAAAAAAAAAAGAACACAAGAAAGAGAAAGGAATGCAGGTGATAAGGAGATTGAAGAATTTAGTTTCAATAAATCCTTGCTGATCCTTCATCTTCTGTCATGAATCTAGACAAGGGGTGGCAGACAGTTTCAGTCTGATGGCCATTCCGATTCACTTGAATATATATAACTCTTTGTACATTATTCAGAGACTCAGAGATAGAGGACAAAAAGGGATCATAAGATCATATTGTCTGACCTGTGGTGTAACCCCACAGAATTTTACTCAGCTAAGCCCTATAATTTATGCCTGAATAAAATGTACAATAGGTTTGTTCTTACAACCTTTTCTTTAATTTTTTATGAAACCGCTAGCCTTTTTAAAGAATGCTCTGAACCCCCTAAGAAAGCTGAATTCATCAGGTACTGCCAGAACTATAAAACAGAATAGTGTCTCACCATCCATCTTGAATCATTATAGTTAAGTAAAGGTGAAGATAATTTCAATATAATTACTTTTATATTGCATTTAGAGGACCATCTGTGTTTAGTTAAATGTTACTTGCCCTGACATTAATGACATACAGTCTTTACAGTTTATCCAAAGCAATAATAAAAACTTTAAAAGAACTAATAGGGACACATTTATCCCTCTTCCACAAAAGATTAACTTTTCTACATTTTGTTTTATATCAGTCCTTTTCTTATCCTCCACAGTTAATTCTTCACTGTCCTTTTTTGATAATAATTTCATTATTTCTCTCTCATATATATATATATTATTCTGTTTATTTCTTCTATGAAGAAGTCTCCTTTTTTTGGTATGATTTCCCATCAAATAACTTTTTGTCCATTTTTTAAATCTTCATTTTTAATCTATTCTTCTAAAAGTAGAGATACAAATTATCACACACTGGAAATTTTAGAGAAATTAAATGAATAGTGCTTTTAAGAAGGGAATCATTACATATATTCCAGAAAACACATAAATCAAAAAAAAAATAATAAAAAGCTTTTCTCTAGCACCAAGCTCATGATCATATTATTTTACTATGTTTTTTCTAGACTATATGTTTACCTATTAGACAAAGACTAATAGATTAGAACTGAGAGGAAAGTTCTAATCAATGTAGATTTCAAATAGCCTTTTGTTTCTCAAGTTACAAAAGTAGAAATTTTATGGGATGTGGACAGACAAAGAAAAAATGAATCAGATTAATTTCCTATTTTTTGAATAATCCATAAGTATTTTTCTTTGAGTGATTAAAAATGATAGTCAAGTGGTAGTAAAAAACATGTCATTTCCATGTAGACAAAAAAAAATCTTTCATTTTGAAATTATATAAAAGAACATAAACTTTTTTTTTTTTTTTTAACTTAAAAGAAGCTTACTGAACTAAATAGTATCTTTTAAGGAAACAATGTCATATAATATCAATCTCCAAAAGCTACCATCCAGCTTTAGTGAAGATCTCGTTTGATAAATCTTGATAAAGAACAGAATGATCCTATTGTTTTCTATATGTGTTACATATAGAAACAAATTAAGTTATTCATGATGGTATCCAACAAATTTTAAGATGCAGCAAAGTCAGAATTTTAGTCATATTATTCATGTATGAGTTTTGGGGCACACAACTTTGACAGCAAAAGCCATTTCATAAGCTTTTGAATGCTAAACTGGCAGGGTCACTTCTCCAGGGCTTTCTGTCCCAGGTCAGTCTCTCTGTGTAGAAATGCCAAGAATACCAACTTTTGTTTGGGAGTTCTAATGGATGTTGTTGTCTATTGGAGAGAATATCTGAAAAGCAGATCTTCCCTCAAATTCTTTGTTTCTACAGCCACTCTTAACACGATAGTGAAACAACAGAAGTAATTCGAAAAAAAATGATATTGCCAACTCAGGGCAAAAGGGTAACTAATAATTAATTCTTTAGCATTTTGTCAAAGTTCTCCTCATAACTGCAAAGCTTTAGTCAATGTTCAAGTAGCTAATTCTCCTTAACTAAAATTTGTTTCTATTAACAAAGGTAAGTTAAGTGACTAATTTCTTGAAGTTTTGAGGTCTGATATCAATAGCTATTTCTCTTGAAATCCAAATTTTGTTTTTCAAATGTATATTTATGTTATTATGCTCTAATTCATTATATCTATGTATTTTTTTTTTTCATTCTTGCATGATAAAGATGAATAAGGTTTACTTTCCATAAGGCTGTGGAAATCCAAACTTGCATTTTATATACCCCTCAGTGACATTTAAACTAAGAAGTAGTTTCTAGGGGGAAATTTTTTCAAAAAGTTTTCAGAGCTGTACATATTTATGAAGGCAATTGATAGTAAACATGAATTTTAAAATTGCTATTCTAATGTGTAGGTATTGAAGATATTATCTTTCTGATTTTTCAAATTCCCAGCAATTCTCACACCTAATTTTGATATATATGATTTTTTATTGCTGTATCCAAAGTTTTGGATTCAAATTTGAAAAATAGTCTACTTCATAGACATATACACATAAATAAATCTTTATTTATTTACAAAAACATTACCCAAGCAAGGCTTTAGGTCCATATAGCAACAACATTCACCAGGTATTTTAATGTAAATTTTTTATCTGACTTTTTTTTCCCACTATCTAGTTTTAAGTGTTATATTTGAAGATTGAATTCTAATATACACGCATATTTTTTAATCCAGATTAGAATTTTCAGCACATATGAGATGTCAAAAACTGAACTGAAATTATTCAGTCTTTCAACAACCTCGATCAAAAATTGAATTTCATATTTAATTCTTTCCACTGCAATATGAAATCAGGAGAATTTAATTTTATTCTTTTGGATAGGCCAGTCTATTTACTTTTCTTGTATTCTGACACTTTATAAATGCATTTTTCCTAGACATATCAATAAATGTAGAGCAACTCACATGATTCAATGACCACTGTGAGCAAACAAACAAGACGAATTAAATCATTTTATTTTGTATGTACTTAAGCATGTAAAATTTACTCTTACGGTTTTGATGAGGCAGCAGTAGAGATAAGTAAGACTGCAAAAGTAACTAGATGCATAAATCAATTTCTTTCCTATTTACTTAGAGTCCAAAACTAGAGAAGTCTTCAAGAAGACAATACAGTACTTTGAATGAAGTCACATCAGAAATATACAGCATGCCTGTAACAGCATCTCAGTATTAAAGAAGGAGAATGCAAATTTCTACCTTCAAGAGGTGGCATCCAATGCAGAATTTTTCTCAACTACCTTTAGAAACCTCCCGTATAGACATCCTTTTTTTCTCTGTTGATTGTAATGGAAGCCTTGGGTGAGACCTCAGATGCAGATGACTAAACAATAGACAACCCACTTCCAAGACCAGGACATTAGAGGGTACCTTTGAAAGGCAGTAGTTAATTTGTGTGCATAACAAATTATTCCTTCATCACAATTTTTCATTTAGAATCTTCTCCAACTCTACTCTCCCCATGATTGCTTTTCTTCAGGCCTTCATCAAAGCCAAAAAGCAGCGAAGCGTAGAAATGCACCACCAAAGTAGGACAAAAGTAAAAGAAATCTGTTTATTCACTAATATATAATGCATTAGTCTGTAATGAACAATGAAAGGACAACAGAGAATTCCGTGAAATGTCTCACAAAAAAATTCTCAAGTAGTTGTAGGTCTACATCAAAGAAAAAAAAGAGAGAAACCAGAAAGTAGATGCATTCAGAGTACAGTGGTCTTCCAGTACAAAACAAAACAAAACAAAAAAAAAAAAACCAAAAAAAAAAACCAACTTCACTAAGTCTAAAATTATCAAGATAATTCAGACAACAAAAACAATATAGTTTTGGGACCATAATAAGAAAACTTGAGTAAAAGGACTTTTTAAAATCTGATAGCAATTAATGTTAAGTATGTTTCAATAATCTTATCATTCATTTTACTCTAAATAACAAAAACAAAAAAAAAACAATGCTATTAGCATCATTACTATTTTCCTCAATCTCCCTGAAATATTCTTCAGAGATAAGCTGATATGCTGATCCCTAGCACAAAGAACAAATGCCTTGTGACCATCAAACTGTTTGAATAAATCAAATCTACCAAAACCAAACCGTACAGTAGCAGTCTTAAAGTTCTGTGAAGAGCTACACACTCTTAAATAATCTGACTACTCTGTTTCAAGGCCTGGATCCCTTGTTGGTCACAGTTCACATTTTTTAACTTACACCAAAGTTCTTTTAGAGTGAATCAATTTGTTATCTCTACAAACATCAATCTAGGAATTTTAAGGATAATTTGTTCCTTATGCTGTTTCTTGCAGATAGTTTGGACAAAACACCAAGGGAATTGACTCTCTCAAGCTTTTCCTTATACTCTCATGCAATGTCCTATAAGAAGTATGTCATTTTATACAATGTGTGATAAAGATTTTTACTTTCTCCTTGAGAAACTCTCTAGAGAACTGTGAAACAACAGACTCTATCACAAAAATTTTGAGCAGGAAAAAAGAAACAAAATATTCATTAATTTTTAGAGACCTGGGACCCAAAAAGTGCATGTTCTATGCAGTGTACATAAGCTTAGGTATTAGTGATAGATGAAAACCATTCAACATTGGGAGGCCAAGTATAATGCCTTTGGCAGTGTAGAGGTCACCAGATCAGTACATAAGTATTAAGGAGAGATAGGTACCTAAGGGAAATCATGTCTGCCCAGAGTTAGGCATCTGTCCTTAAAACAGATGTGTGCAGCTTGGTGGCGAAGTATTTCTATTTCCTGACTTGACTGAGAACTTTGCAAAAATAATTCACAAATGGACAAAACCTCAGGTGCATGTTTTGTATGTGTAATTTCTTATATTGGTCTATTATACATTTTCTATTGCCTAATGATGTCTGCCAAAACTTAGACTACCTTATTGTAAAAATTAAGCAGGATTTCCTTTGGTTATTTTTCAACTTCTTTTCTAGGGGAAAAAAAAAAAAAAAAAGAAAGGAAAAGGAAAAGGAAAAGGAAAAGGAAAAGTAAATGGAAAAGGAAATGGAAAAGGAAAAGAATATGTTACCTAGAGTTTTAGTGCAAATTTATTTTTATCCTCATTTGCAGTGAATATGTAAAGTAGTGAACTCTTTGTAATTATCTCTACTGAATGTATATGCTTTAAGTCAATGTTTTTTAATCCGCTTTCTCTTGCAGAAAGCACATTTGTAAATTCTTTTTACTCTCAATTTCCATTTTTGGTAAGAGCCATGTAGTTTTATCTTTTCCACATTTTCTCCTTGATCTTCAATATATATTTTCTATGAGAGAAAAGACAAAGGAATTTTATTGACATCAGATGTCTCTCTCATTGAGAAAAGACATAATCTATCCCTCAGTAAAAGAAAAATATATGGTAATGTTTATGAGCTTATAACCAGCTCTTGTTTCATAATTCATTTCCTCCAGCATAGAAATGTTGGAGAGATTTTTTGTAAAATATAGTCTGTTTCTTATGAAAGCAACTGAGCCTTATAGATATGAAAAGAGACATTAGACATAAATGAAATAAGGAATGAACTGTTTTGCAATTACTATATACAAGCTACAATAGCAATATTGCATTTGTGCAACTGCAACTCCTCAGTTAAGTGTTAAGATCTAGTATCTAAATCAGTATAATTCTACCTGAAAGGAAACATTGTGAGAGAAGCAAGACAAAATAGTCATTTATGTTTCCATATAGACTCTCAGTTCCTTATTTTGCTTCTCAAGTGGGTAAACTATTTTATCTGTTAACATATTATGAGACAGAAAACTAACTACATGGCACATGTTTAGGTCATTCTAAATTAATTTTACTATAGAGTGGAAGGTTGAGCTCCATGCACAGTCAGTAAAGCGGCACAGCATTCCAGATAATAGTTGACCTTATATTAGTGCCTATCAAAGTAGCATGTTAGTAGCTAAGGATAAAATCTCTAGAGCCAGAGTAGTTCATACTCAGCTGAGAGTTGAAATCCAAAAGAACAAATCACTTAACATCAGGTGTCTGCAACTTTGTATGCCAATCTGTTTTCTCTACAGAAACTACTTAGAATGCTACATTAATAAACCTGCCAAAATCTTGACAGAGCTGAAAATCTAAGTACTATCTCATGTTTGAGAACATTAATGATTAGAATTCCATGTGCCTTATTTTCCTGAGCAGATCAGAAAATAAATATTGATACTGCAGTTCCATGATGAATGAACTCTTAGGGGACACATCCTGTCTATGAAATTTCTTAGTATTTCACTTAGGTATTTCCTTTGTAGGACACTCCCTACTGTGAAATTTGCACAGTTGGAATGATAAAATCTTCACTGAAATCCATAAATTAACCACACTGACATAGAGAAGCAGTTGAAACTCCATAGATTCCATCATTGTACCTTGAAGGTCTTTTCTTTTTTAATTATTTACAATCACGCAACGTCCAGAAAATATATAGAACAAAGCAGACTGTTTAAAAGACTTTTAAAGAAAATGTTATCCTCACTCCTTCATGCAGCTTGACTCATCTTCAGACAAGTAACATGCCCTCCTGTTCTACAGACATCCAGAATGAATAATTTAATCATGGGATAATTTTTGATTATAAGAACTAATAAAATAATTTCTGTGTGACCGCTACTTCAAATAACATGACTGGAGACCCAGTAATTCCAGAAATCATCAAGTCATTGTTCAGTTTTTAGAAAAATCAACAAGTGTTTTGCTTTCATTGTAAAGCACGGGAAGAAATAAGCGACCTCTGCATTCCAATTTTATATTTCTTGTGTATCCCTCAGCATAATGAAGCATCTTTAATGTTCTGTTTGGAAATATGCTTAAAATGATTTCTTAAATAGGAACAGTTCAAGGAATCAACAATTTTAACAGAGAGAAGGACAGTTGTTAGCTGAAACATTGCTTTAATACATACTACATCCTTTAACTAAAGCCCTACAGGTTCTCAAAAGAATATCAAGAAATTTGAATTATTCAGATCCCTGGGTACAGTTAACTGCTTCCAGAGTCCTGTGGTTGTGAAATATTCACTATCATAAACTATCTGTGTATAATAGAAGTTGTTCATATTCAGCAGAGATGTAATCCCTTGAAAATTATGCTGGCACTTTGTATTTCTCCAGTTCTGATGGAATTAACAGACACCCAACAGACAAGAAAGAAAAGCAGATGTCTCTGTAATTCTGATGATATGCAGAGCAAAGGATCAAAACTGAATAGATAATGGAGTTTTTCACTTTTGATTTGTTTTTCAGACCAAACCTCTTTATTCAAGTAGAAAACAAGATAAGACTTTGAAATAAATACTATGGATTGAACCATGGTGATTGAGATATTGACTTCTTACCATACCTTCTGGAAAGTGATGAATAAGAGTAGCTTAGTTACAGTAACCTACAGTAAACTTTTGAAAGAAATGTAAGATTTTTTTCATTTTTTCATGGTTGTAGCTTCAAAGACATGATCAAAATAATCTGGGGAAGAATCCATCTGTTTGAAGAAAACTCCCTTCCTCCTCCTCCTAAAAAATTAGACTTGGATCCAGGAGAGGAAGGGGATCAGCAAGCAAAGAGTCTGGGGAGATGTGGGCAAGAGAGCTGTCAGAATCAAAAAAAAAAAAAAAAAAAAAAAAAAAAAAAAAAAAAAAAAAACTGAAAGAGATTCTAGCATACACACATAAATAAGTAAGTGTATGCAAGAAAGAATGATGAGAAAATTTCTAACACACTTCTGGGGGAAAAACAGCATGCCAGGGTGTCTCTTTGATGTGGTGGTACATAGCATGGAGGACAAAAAGGAAGAACTAGAGGTCTGTGATCACAGTGTCATCACAGAGATGTGCTGGGATAGCTCACAATAATGGAGTACTGTGAGGCATAGATGCAGACCCTTCAGAAGGAAGGGTCCCCCCCCCTTGGCAGAGGGGGAGTCACCGTTTACATGAGAGAGCAGCAGGAATGCATGAATCTCTGCATGAATCTATCTCATGATTAATGGACAAACCAACATGGGTGACACTGTGCTGAATGCCTGCTACAGATCACCTGAGCAGAAAGACTTCTCTATAATATAGGAAAAAAGTATCTAATTCACAGGCTCTGTTCCTCATGGGGGACTTTAACTCTACCTCCGATGGAGGAACAATGCAACAGACATAAGCAATCTTGGAGGGTTATGGTGACAATTTCTTAACACAAGTGACTGAAAGAAAGTGCTCTGCTGGACCTGGCACAAATAAGGAAAAAAATCACCAGGGATAATTCTGGAAGGTCAGGGGCAGTCCTGGCTAAAGTGAGCATGAGGTAGTGAAGTTCAAGATGCTGTGAGCAGGGAGGAAAATGCAAAAACCAAGATCACAGCCCTCGTCTCCAGGAGAGCAGATTTTGGGCTCTTTAGGGATCTTCTTGGAAGAATCCTGTAGCATAAGCCCTGGAGGAAAAAGGGATTCAGGAGAATTGGTTGATTTTCAAAGTTCACTTCATCCAAGTTCAAAATTGATCTACTCCAGCAAGCAGGAAATCAAGCAAGGATATCAGGAGGTCTGCAGGTATGAACAAGGTATTTCTGACTAAACTCAGTCATGAAGAAGTATATAAAAGGTAGAAGTTTGGTAGATGACCCAGGAGGGAAGAATAAAGAACTGTACAAGAAGAGTACAATTAATTAGGAAATCCAAAACCCACCTGGAGATAAATCTGGTGAGACATGTGCAGGACAACAAGAAGGGCCTCTACCGGTTCAGCAACAATGAAAGGAAGACTGGGGAAAATGTGGGCCTGCTATTGAATGATGCAGGGACCCTGGGAACAAAGGGCATGGAAAAGACTGAAGCACTCAAAGCCTTCTTCACCTCAGACTTACCTGGTAAGATCAGCTTTGAGGGATCCAAGAATCCTGAGGCCAGTAGAGAGTTTGGAATAAGGAGGACTTCCCCGACCTCCTCGACTTCTCTTTCCTGGAGGTGGCACAGGTAAATTAAATTTAAACAAAATGGACATATGTGAGTCACTGATCCTTCATCGAGCACACTCATATGCACTGAGAAAGTTGTTTGATGTCATTGTGAGGACACTCTCAGTTCTCTTTGAAAGGTTATGGAAATTGTGGGGATTTCCTGAGGCCTGAAAGAAAGCAAATATCCCTTGTGTCTTCAAGAGGGGAAGAGGAGTGTTCAGGCAACTACAAAAAAGTCATCTTCACATCCTTGTTCTAGGGTACTCCATAAGAGTTCAGGAATCCCAGGTTTACTACCACCAGAGTCATTGCATTCTGGGGCTGCTGGAGCCCTTCAACCACCCCATGAGTGCAGAGTAAATCAAAGAAAGGCAAAGGAAAAGTAATAATGTGGACTCACACTGTAAGCATCTGTGTACTGTGGGACTTGGCACTGGGTTATCTGTTGAATATGTGCACTGTTATCTGTTGACCATACTGCTGACCATCTGCTATTGGCTGTGAACATCTGTTCTATTGCATAACTGTGGTCTGGAATTGTTTTACTGAATGATAAGGTAAGACTAGGAAGAATAAGCTAAGCCATATACTTCTGTGTGGACTCGTTGTCAGATGGCCTTTTGACCCAACAACTCACCCATCAGTGGCGACACCTCTGATGAGAAGGCATGAATAAACTAGAAGGGGGCTAGAAGAGGACCATGAATATACTTAAGAGTTTGAACCATCATTCATATGTGGAAAGGCTGAGATAGCTGGGACATTTTAATCCATAGAAGTCTGAAGTGGGAACTTATGAATGAATATAAATACTTAATAGGGGTTTGTAAAAAACAGACAAACTCTCCCTAGTGATTCTCATTTGCAAGACAAGATACATGGGGATTTCTTCTGAACATTATTAAAAAAAAAAAAATAGACTCTGAGAGTTGCTGAGCAACATAGGAACAGGATTTCCTCTGTCCTTAGAAATATTCAAAACCTAACTGGTAGAGTCTGAGCAACCTGATCTAGGTGACCTGATTTGAGCAAGAGGATTGAACTAGATAGTCTCCAGAGGGCCCTTCCAAGCTCAACATTTTGTGATCCTGTGACAATGCTTAATCTGCTTAATCTTTTCTCTAAATGGATTTTTTTTGTGTGCTATCAAGAAAGAGCAACTTTTTTTGTAAAAAGTAGTGTCTTATTATAATAAACTTTCATAGAAAGATTTCCCTGTGCTGAGGTAAAATTGTTTATGTAGTCTATCTCTTTATTTTGCTCTCTCCGTTTGATTCTTAATCATTTGGTAAGAGCTATATGAGCAGAGTCACATAACCTGGAACAATACCATTGGCTCCTCGTGAGTGCTTATGGCTACTGAGAGTCTCTTTTTTAGAACTTGATGTAGTATTTGCTTACTACAAGATGGGTGTTCCATACCACATCATTAAAAAATAGATTTAATATCATTTTCAAATGTATTGTTTTTAATTAGCAACAGAGATCTTAATGCATAGTATATAACAGATACAAATACCACACACACATACAACATAAGCAAAACAGTCACTCTTGTAGAAATGGGCAAAGAAAAATAAATCTCTGATCTGTAAACAACAATGTATCTAAGTTATTGTATTGCAGCACTCATAGCAGCTTATATGGTTAGAAACATTACTGCAGAAAAAGTAATCTTGTGAACTCTTTTGCAACTATTTATGAGAGACATGTTAGCTTTGTCCATGGATATACTCACCTGTTTTTCTATTTATCTTTTCAGAAAGATATCTCCTGTCTGGACAAAAGGTAGTGTCATCTTAATAGGTTCTTTCTTGGTAGCATAAATAATTTATGCTTAACATATTTAATTTTAACCTTCTCAAGCTTCCATTTCTGTACTCCAGTGTATGAGCAACTAAGTCCTATTAAAGGAAGTGTTAGTTTGTGTAACCTGGAAAAGTTTACTGTTCTTCTCCTGCCCAAATCTGTTTGTAACATAGACCATTGAGCAATTATGTTAGCAATCCCAGGAAAATGTAAAGGGGAAAATGTTCTTACCTGCTTAAAATGGATTAGGATTTTATGTTTATTGAGAAGGTTATTCTAGTAGTTGCATCTACTTTACCATAGCTATATAGCTCTAGGGACTGGCAACAGATAGCATAAAACTTGTCACAAATAGATTATTAAGACAGAAGTTGAGTGGTTTAGGAATGTCAAAAGTCATAACATGTCTATTTCCATCAGCAGTTTGAACTAAGAGCACGCAATATCTCAGTAAATGACAAGACTAAATTCCAAAGTGGTGAACCAGCACCTGAAAAAACAAATTTCTTGTATTGTGCCCTTTTCCCTGTGTCTTCATTGACAACATCATCCTCTCAAATAACTTTAATTCCCTGTGTCAGGAGTCAGAAAGTTAGAGAACTAGAACACTTCTGGAATCATGGAGCATGTGCATCATTGCCAGCACCAAACCCTGCTTACACACTGCACTGACAATGTCTATGTATCAGAGTCATTAGCTACTGAAATCAATTTCCTATCACAGTTCAGTAGCTTATGTGAATTAGTTGACAGCTCTGCCTCCAATTCAGCTTTCTCAGCAGTAGCTGCAATACTAAACCTTTACTTCTGGCTCCATCACTATATTCTGGGAAAAGCAGTGGTGTTTGGTCTTGAAGGAATCTTGCCCTTCAGCTACTCAGAGAGGAGGACTCCCCTCACCTGAATATCCAAAAACCAGACTACTAATTTTGCTCTCCTAGTCCACTTGCCTACCTCTAGACTCACTCACCCAAGGCTCTCCTTATAGTCAATAATGAGGAACAGCAAGCTTCAGGAGAAAACACATTTAGTCTTAAATGCCTTTTTAGAGGCATAATGTCTCAGGTATAGTCTCAGGTATGAGACTATAAACTCTAAAAATTACATTACTGCCTCCATTTGGGTCATTAGCTCAGATACCTAACATCCTAGATGCCTCGCTTTGGACAGATCAATTCTACCTATTGTGGTACTGTTGGGAAAGCATATCTAGCCATGCATTTTTCAAAGTGAAGCACTAGAGAGATTCCTGCTCTTGTAATGACTTTTAATTCAGGTTCAAAATGAGGTAGCAAAGTATTTCCATATCACAGACAATTATGGAACAAATGCAGGTGAACAGCTAGTTGTACCAAGTGAGAATCAGAGCCGATAGGAAGTGTGGGTGTTTTCAATGTTTAAATTACTAGATAATTTTATGACTCCTTACCTTTCTAACTTTCATTTTTGTTTGAAGACAGTTGGGGTTTTGTTCCCAAAATAAGAGGAGGGACTAAGAAGAGATGTGTCACCAAAATGAATTAATATCCTATGCAAAAAATTTCTTATCATTTTGATTTCATTTCTCTCCCTTCCCGTTCAAGAACCAAAACAAGGTGTTTTGGACACTCCATAGATAGAGACATTATACAGGCTGAAATGTCCTCAGAAAAAGTGTAAGAGATTGTGGAAACAACTCTCTTTCTGGGGAAAAAAATCTGCCAGATGTGTAAAATCATAACACTTAAAATATGTCAGTAAGCAGGTCATCTACTTCTTTTCCTATTCTGGATATGTTTTCAAAGAATAATTTTTGATTCACTTTGAAAAAATGGTTAAAAGTGTTTTTGGACTTACATTAATGAATGTGCTTTTTAGCACATCCTGATCTGTCAGGAAAAGACTTAGACAACAAGGAAAAAACCTTTCTTCTCAGTAGTTCCTACTGAGTTCTAATCAAGCACAATTGGAAAAGATTATTTCGGGATGTTCTTTTCTTCCTTATTTTTATTTGGTCTTTTTCCAAGATGTTGTCTATACAAATGTAAGAAATCAACCAGATCACATAAATCTCTTTTTGAATCTGGTTACAGGTCTTGATATGTGGTCAGCAACTTCTTAGAAGTCATTTGGTTTCTTTTCTCTCTCTTTTTTATCCTTTAATAAATAGTTCTGTTCATTTTTAACTACATAGTTGTAAGCTTCTCAGCATTTCAGCATTTTTTTCTTTGACCTTTGTAACTTTAATTAATGCTGGAGTTGATATTAATATCCTGCTTAAGTGCCAGTGTTCTCTAAAATATAATTGAGCAATTTGTTGAGAGCACATATAAAGTACTTTTGACCAATCTGTCAGAGCATGCATAACAAGCTATTGAACTGAAACCATAGATTGTCCTCTATGCAGTTATTGTAATATACTATTTCTTCTTAAAATGAACTTTGAAACAAGAATAAATAATAAAAAAGTCCTGCCTTCATAGTGCTATTTTTTATCTTTGTGATACATATTGCAGTTTATAATAGTGAAAACGTAGATAGTGGCAGTTATCCCCTGGATAGTGGATAGTGGTAGGAATCATACTCTGATTCCTGTTACAGCATTAGTTGGGAAACTAATCATTCCAATATGACAGTTTATGAAAGGTTTTTGCTCCCTATTACTCAGGGTAATTTCAGCCCAGGCTTATGCATAGTTTCTATATGATACCTCTAGAATTTCAGGAAAGCCATCCCAAATAATCAATAAGAATTTTGCAAATTGTTACAAATATCATATTTAACCAGGGATTTCCTGGAAGCAGTTTCTTTTTCTGACATTTTTTCACATTCCAAGGTAGTGTGATTTAAAAAATTACCAATTTCTCTGAAGAATCCATTCTTAATCTTTTAGCAGAGATGCCACTTTAATAGGTCTATAGAAATATACCATGTCTCCTATTTGTCAAGGAAAAAAGGGAACAGGAGTGGAAAGGGGACCAAAAAATGGGAAAAAGTGTGTGTAGTCTGTACATTTGCCTTGAGATGGTATGGCTGGGACATACCATCTCGTTTGAAAAATAAGAAGAGTTTACAGATTATGTAATCTGGATATAGCCCTGCATTTCTCAAAGTTAACTTGTTCTTTTACTACTGTTGCTTTCCCTTAAGACAGATACAAGCAAACAATAAAACTCTAAATGCCTATCACATTTTGCTGTTAATCTATAATGAAGAAGAGAATTGTGGTCTTAAGCCTGTTGATATTAATGTCTGAATTTATTCTCTTGTAGGAATAAGATTCACAGCTATGAGCCATTTCCTAAGATGATGCCTTCCATGCTTCTGAGTTATTTCTTTTAAAATAATTCTAAAGCTGAAACCAGAGATAAACAGTGCTATTTCTACTCTTTAGAAAAGTTTTGAAAAAGCTTCATTATATATTTGAAAGTTTCATTATAGTTATGAGATTCATTTACAAACCACATTTTATTTATATAAAGATAAGTCTTTTGTTTCACATATACAAAATGTTAAAAACAAGCCATGTTCACAAAGCAAAGTTATCAGAGTATCAGATATTGGTATTGTCTAATCACATGATTACACTTCTGTTTCATAAATAATATCTGAAACTTCAGAAAAAGAGAAGGACCAAATAAGATTAAGAATCCATGCAGTAATCGCTTGTGAACATAACAATCTGGGTATAACTTCTTTAGATTATTAAATATTATGAATATTCTAGTAATTGCTCAAACACTCATAAATGTTTAGCAATATATACCCCAAATTGTAGGTAATCAAAGTCAAGTTGGTTTTTAATTAATATTTAGCAGTATATTTTATCACATTCTCTGACCAGATTTAATGATCTTATTTTTTTTACCTATTTCTTAGTGGTGAAACAAACAGGCCCTTCAGTAATAATAATATACTGTGCTGATATCAAAATATTTCTCATGCTTTTTATTAAAAATAGATTCCTAATGCTAATAGCTTAAAAGAAATTTTTAAAAGTACCTCTACATTCTGTAAAAAAAAAAAAAAAGAAAAAAAAGACTTATGTGAGTTAGATGACTCTAGATACTTAAGCCACTGTTTAATGTTGTTTAACACAACTTAGCAACCTCTTACATTTAAAGATGTCTGAAGCTTGGTGCTCTGCAAGATGTTTCAAGGTATCTTCAGAAAGCCAACAGCTGTGATATTTGATGCATGGGAAATCTGTTGCTTTTTGAGTTAGTGTATGGAAACTATTCATGATATTCCAGCATATCTGAAATGTCATTATACACCTATGTTTAGGGGTGTGAATCAGTTCCTGTGGTTTTGGCTATATTTAGTTGACTATATTGTGTCTATGTGAGAATTGAGTTAATGAATCTCTTATATGTAATGATATAAGTTAAATGGTAAATAACATCTGGAAAAATTGATATTTTATACTAAAGTAGCACTTGATCTGAGGGATAGTGCCACTGACTGAGTTATTTTCTTTTCACTCACAATAAAGTAGTAACTAGTGGGATATAGATAGCTAATGTGCCCATCATTTAAGAGCAAGTCGACTTCCACCCTTAGTTCTATACTGGATCTGGTCCTTTGACTTCTGCTATGCAACTTCTTTGGAGAATTTAGACATTTAAAATAGGGTTTGCTTCCAGATTGTGGCCCTAAAATAAGTAGTCTGCACATTTGTCTTAGGTGACAAAGCTTTGCTTATAGGCAGTGGATCCTAGGTCACTATGAAAGGGATACCATGGATACCCAGGATGGGATTTAGTTGTCTAAATCAAAGTGCCAACTGGCACTTAGACTTCACAGGCTTGTCAATACCCATCTGCATGGTGCTAATTGATATAACATAGGACTACTCAGAGACTGGAACCTGAACAACAAAATCTCACTAGTACAGACTTACTAACAGAATAGCTATGAGTGTGCATGACATTAAATAGACCCACAATCTCTTGTAAAGTGGTTTAAATAATAATTAAAACAATTAATATTAATACTAATATTAATATTAATAATAATCTATCCTATCATCTGTGTTCTGGAGAAAAAACAGGATGTTAAAGCAATGAGTGCCGCTCCAAAATCTTTATCCCTATAAGCGGGTATAGTTCTGGTTATAGAGTGGTCATGCCATACTAATATGTCGTTGTCCGCCCGTGAAGGTTGCAGGCCGAGGCTGGCACTAGGCCACAGGTCTTCAGGCCTGGCCAACAAGCCAACGCTCCTGAGTGTGATCTTGGACACCCCCAGGGAACCGGCTTGTCTCACCCTCCCAGATCCTGGATCCTCTCCGATGTCCGGTCGTGGGCCAGAAAGAGGATGCCACCGCACCGGGGCACTCTCTCGGGCTGGCCCAGTTGGGTCGGACCCACCCAAGGTGAGGAGGCTGTGGGGGTGCGCCGTAGGGCTTTAGCCGCCCTATATGCGGACAGGCAGGACCGACTGCCTAAACACCCGGATGGCTGACAGAAGATGTAACCAATATGATTCAGGGTCAACGAACAACTTTATTACAGCTAACATAAGCTTTTATATGACGAACGGTAGGAGGGATGATGGGAGGAGGGAGATAGATGATTGGGTGAGGGCTGTTGCCAAGATGTCCTCATTGGCTGCACTCCCCTGTCACACAGCGGGTTGACGGTCTGGCCCCCACCTTTGGGGCATGCCTAGCCCCCAGCTTCGGGCTGCCCGAATGTTCTTTCATGGGTGTGATGAACCACCCAGTGCTCTGCAAGACTGCTCAGCCAGGCCAAGTGGAATGACTGAGCATGTGCAGGCACCAGGGGTCACCTGGAGGGCAGCCTGAGGGCTACACAGACCTAGGCCTCACCTGAGGTCCGTAAAGATCTCCCTATGTCCCCCAACATTAATACACACAAGCCTATGGGTTACATGCACATGGTGTAAGAACATGCTATAAATATCAAGCTAATCCAAGTGAGCTATCAGAGAGTAGAGTTTTATTGGAATCGGTGGTACCTATCCAAGAGGGTCATCAAGTTAGTGCTAACCAGCAGTCATGAAAATTGAGCCAATTCTTAAGTAAAGGGGAGACCATTGTTTTCATGCCAAGGTAAACTGTGGATTTTGCCTACTTATCTGAATAAAGTGTTAGAGGCATTTGCACTGTAATATAATAAAATAGTACTATGTAAACAGATGGTGGTACCCTTATAAGTCTGTTAACCCTTATAAAATAAGTTGCCTTGGAAGGTGTATTGCTGAGGTGTATTCCTATGAGCAAGGCAGTTAGGAACAGAGTTACATGAGTAAGAACTCAGAAGCACAAACACAGTCAGAAATGTGTGCACAACTGAATCATTTCCATGATGAAAAATCTAATAAAGTGATGTCTCTTAAGAAAATCCTGGGTCTGTGGCCCATCTGTTTTACTTGTGTGCTCTTAAAGATGAGAAAATTGTTCCAGTGAGGATTACAACTGTTCCTGGGATGATATTCAGACTCTTTTGAGACCATTTGAGTTAGTAAGGATGGAACTTCAAAGGCAGCTTGAGCCTATTGCAAGCAAACCCATTAGTGTTTGTAGTTGGACAAATCACTGCCCCAAAGGCCACTGAAAGCAATGGGACTTTTAGCCTCCAGGCTGAAAACATTCTGAGAATCAGTTGCTACTGTGCATTAGATCAGATAGATCAGTGCTATTTTATGTGCATAGAGGACTCTGCGCAGCACAGTTTGGGCTCATCGCGCCTAAAGTCATAAAGTCACCTTACACGCTTTCTAGAGAAAGTACTGCACACAAAGTTCCTTTCTAGCTTTACAGGGAAACTGTAAACTCTGTAACTGAAAACTCTGTAAACACTGTGACTGGTAGTAGCTGGCCATAGCTTTCATATGGATTTTGCACGGCTTTAGGTCTGAGGTTTGTCAAGCTTTTTCTGTCTGAACGTATCTTCACCCATCTCTAGGTTTGTTTTACTTGTTTTAGCTGTGATAGCAATTTCTCTAACTCACCAAGTGTCGAGGTCTAAATAGTTTTGCTATTGCTATCCTTCTATGATATAACCATGACTCCTTTAATGATGCAGTGTACAGGCCAAGTATGACCCGTTTGGATGCTGTCCTGTGCCATGTGCTCTAGGTGGCCCTGCGTTTGCAGGGAGGTTGGACTAGATGACCTCTTGAGGTCCCTTCCAACCTTAGGCATTCTATGATTCTATGATTCTATGAAAGTGTAGGCCTTAAGACACAGGGACACAGGCTGTAGAGCAGAGGGGTGCAGGGGGCAGGATGATGAGAGAAGGGGCACAAGCTGGCACTGGAGATCTCACAGTTTTGTAGAATTCACCCACAGTGGACCTGAATCACAGAATCACAGAATGCTTAAGGTTGGAAGGGACCTCTAGAGATCATCTAGTCCAACCCCTGCTCTAGCAGGGATGCCTAGAGCACATGGCACAGGGTGGCATCCAGGAGGGTTTCGAAGATCTTCAGAGAAGGAGACCCCACAACCTCTCTGGGCAGCCTCTTCCAGGGCTCTGTCACCCTGACAGGAAAGAAGTTCTTCCACACAGGTGGAACTTCCTGTGTTTCAACTTACACCCGTTACCCCTTGTCCTGTCATCGGCCACCACAGAGAAGAGCCTGGCCCCATCCTGGAGCTGGACAACACTGGTTTTAGGGGTAACAAAGAATAGAGAAGTAGTATCTAACATGCATGTATAGTAAATTTAGATTTAACACTGATCTGAAGATCAGATTAAAAATAACAAACCTTTAAAAAAAATGTTAGTAAAGACATAATAATGATCACAAATGCATCCTAGAAGAAATTATCGATGTGAGCACCATATTCCTCTGAGTGAAGGACTCCAAAAGGTGACAACTCACTGTAGCACCCATCCCAGTCCCCCAGATCTCAGGAACACAAATCCTAAGACTCAGAGGGGAAAGGGAAGGGTAAGCATAGTACCGGGAAAAGCAGTTCAAAAAAGAAGTGTGTGCATAATGATTTTAGTGGCATTATGTACTTTTTTTTCCCTGTAATTATCAGATCTGGACAAATAATTATTCTTGAATTAGAGTGCTAATATTTCAGTGATGCTATCATTTTTGCTGACTATATAAGGTGTGTTTCTTCTTGGCTCATAAACAAAATTTTGAGCAATAAAAAGACAATAAAAGACCTAACAAAACCAGCTGTTCAGATTAACTAGTATCTGCCTCAGTCAGAGGGCTGAAAGTATTCAGTAAGGTGGATTAAATAATAATAATGTTGTTAACCTTTAACAGAGATGATATTACTGTTTGAATAATAGAAAGACAAATAAGCTGTTAGTGATTGCCATAGTATATTCCCTAGGAAATAAAATTAAATAAAATGTGGGTTCTGACCCTACTCATAGTGCATTATAATATTTAAGTTGCCAGTATACTTACTGTTTTTATATTTTGTAGACTTTCATGTGTATATGGAAATGGAAGATTTTCTTCTATCAAGAAATTAAAGTAAAATTACTTTTTTTTCTAGTCTTTCTTTTAAGTCTTAAAATTTGCTTAATGAAGGTCATAATCCAGGAGATTTGTTGAAAGTAAATTGTCTAAAATAAAAAGCAAGAAAAAATACATTTTACTCTATGTATTGATAAATATTTCTGTTCTACATAATGAAATACATGTATAGAATGTGAAAATCTTGCACTGAAACAAATATTACATGTGCCCATAAATTAATGTGTCACCTTAGGAAAATGAAATTTCACAATGTAATTACTCCATTTCTTCACTAAAGACATAAAGAAATTTATGGACCTAATTACCCTGATAATGGAGAGGGATTTTTTTCCTCTCTCTTTTCAATGTAATCCCACCTTAAAACACAATAGTGGAAAAGATAACTCATTGAATTTTGCAGTGAATGCACTGTTATATATTTAGTAGTAGTAGAATTTGAGCCATTTTAATAGTTATGTGCCAACACTAAAGAAAAAAAATCCAGTGTAATAACAGAGATGTTGGAATGGCATTCTGCTACATTTCAAGTTTTCTTCTGCAAATTTGGTAGGTAAAAGTACAAAAATCCATACTTAACTATTGTTTCATGTTCTCAGTTCTAGAATTGGTTAAATTATAGTGTGTGAAGTGCCACATTTAATCATATTCATCAGCTGTGGTTGCTGTGGAATGCTGTGATTAAAGATTTGGGTGATTATTCTTAGAATTGTCCTTAAAGCCAAAGTGACTACACGTAAGATTTGTCATCCAGAATTTTTCATAATAATTAGTGAGCACATTTCATCTAGTGATCTCAAAACACTTTGCAATTAATTACATTAATTTTCCAGAGGCAATATTTATATTTTGAAGTGTATAGTCCATAGTGCATAGGAGTACATTTAAATTGAAGTGGGTAGTCCACTTCAATTTAAATGAAGAAAAAAAGAAAAAAAAAAAAAAAAAGGAAATAAGAAAGAGCTGTTTGTTTGTTTGTTTTAATAGTTCAATAAATTTAAAAACTTCCACAAGGATTCCTAGCATTTCTTTTTAATAGGCACAGTTTACAAACTAAATAAAACTACCAGACAACAACCGAAAGGACAGTTATCATGATTATGTTTCCAAGAATGACTCATTAAAATTACCATCAGCAAGTAAATTTAAGAAATACACTTCTGATAACAATACCTAATAATTTCAAACCATCGTGTTTGAAACAAACAAAAAAAATGATAAATATGCCTTTTAAAGCATATTAAACCTAACTGTAAAGTTCAAGATGGTGCTGAAAATTTTGGTGTTAATCAAGATATTGAAATATATCTTGATCATGTTACTGACTGGATCTCAAATCAACATCCTTTTTGCACCAATTACCATAATATGTTGGCAGTGCCAACATATTATGCTTATCATGTATGCCCTACCCAGTATAAAAGAACTCCTAGCACTACTATCAGTAAGAAAATAGAATCAAAATTTCTATGTCATTGAATGTCAAAGTAAATAACCAGGGGAAAAAAACAACAGCATTGACTCCTTTGTGGCACCATGGTTCTACCTATGCTAACAGACAGTCTGTGAAAGCTAGTGATATAGGACGCTTTATAATGATTCCAACAAAAGTTATTTCAGATGAAGGTTAGTTTAATTGAATACGTCTGATGGTAAATTAATAAGACATATTCTATCGTTTATTACAGTACTTTTTAAAGCCCTGTCTTTTATCTTGTTACTTTTTTTTCCACTAACAGCCAGGTACTCTCAGATATGAAAGCAAAAGTCCAGATTCATAGGAGATTCTCTTTTCAATAAATACTTGTATGTCTTGCCTGCATGCATGATGCATGATGCAATTAGGAACAGTTTTGATTTACTTCTGTAAGTGGAGAGATCTTTACAGCTTCAGTATTTTTTTAAAACAACTTAAAAAAAAAAAACCTCACACAAAGTACCAAAGATCTTTACAGAAGTTTCACTTCATTAAAAATTATATAATTTCACTAAGTTCATACACTATATCTTTTATATAGACTAAATCTAACTGATTCACACCAGCTGTAGTTCCAAGTGAAATATTCTCTTTAATGATGGGAGAGTTATAATGTATGCATATATTTCTGTAAGATATATGCAGGTAAAATACATTACAGTAGAATAAATATGATATCTTGATAATCCAACTTGGTCGAAGTTCATGTAGATTGCACAAACGAAGGGTGAACTGATCTGTTCAAGTACAAGTAGTTAAAGAGGTAATTACTGTAACATAAAACACAGACCTTTAAAAGCATATTTTGATTGCATGTTGAAAATGTGCACTACTTTCTTTGTTAAGGGCTGTTCTGAAGATGTCTGAAAGCACATCTGTGTATCTATACTGCAGGTCCCACTGAATGCCCAGCTAAAATTCTGCTTATTAGTAGAATTTTAACTGCTTATTAGGGTGTGTCCCAACTAAAATGCGGTTTCCTGGAACTGGGGAAGTTTATAGTCTAGGCGATCTTTTTCTGAAAATAAACAAATAGAAGGATTTTTAAAATTTTTAAAGAGAAGATGCATTGCTTTTATCACTGCCTGTGAATTAAATGATTTTTTATGGATTTTTTGTTCAAAGGTTTCATAGAAGCATTTTTTTTTTTTTTTTTCATGGTGTTACTGTAACAAAGACAGTTATGCAAGAAACACAGTAGGAAAAAAGTGTTCAAAAGCAAGAAATGATGCAAACATAGTTACTTTGTACAGGACATTGAGAAAAGAGGAAGGAAGGAAAAAATATGAAAAGGACATACCACAGCCTGCTTCTGTTCAAGGCATACTACTGAATGCATTCAATGTTTTAGTGAATGTGATGCACCAGAATAAGTGATATTCATCTCTATTGTAGCGTCTGCATGAGCTGCAACATGACTCCTGCAAAGCTTGAAGGAAATGACTGGTCATGGAGTAATGCTGTTCTGCCTTCAAGTGCAGACAGGATTTGGGTGGAACAGTGTGATAGTTCAGTTCTTCCCCCCAGCCAGGTCAGAGGTATTCATGCTTCCCTTCTGTTTCTTGTTTGTTTCTTGCCCAAACTTCCTGTAGTTCATCGATTACTGATTGTATGAATTCATCTCTGCTTTTTCAAGTAGCAGTATATCCATATGCCTTTCATCCCAACCATATGGTTGGGCTAATTAGTGCTTGTAGCAGTCTGAGTTAAACCTTTCACCTTTTTGGTGAAGATCTTGGGATAGAAGTACTGAAATGAAAATGTCTCCTCCAATGAAATCAACATAATTGATGTTCAGGACTCACATGTTACCTAACAACGAAGTAACATATAACATCTGACCTCAGTACAGAGGAGCAGCAAATAACATGTATTGTCATATATTTAGAAATTTTAAAGTAGAAAACAAAAAAAATCCTTAAGCTACCCACATAATGGCTCATGTATCTTTTTTTTTTTTTTTTTGCTGTAACTAAATTATATCTGTGCATTCATTTTATCTGAATAGCCCTTAGTGTGGCATTTACACTTCTACTGAATTTTGAATAGCACATTGAGCCTTCACTGTGTAGGCAATATTTTGACTCCTCCATAATAAAGTGAGTTTCTTTAATGATCACCCTTCTGGCATCTCAGGTGAATACAATGTATACAGGTTACAAGTTTAAGAATAGGAGTAGGTGTACAAGAGAAATAGTATTTAGACAAGAAATGCATGAACTAGAAATGACAGACAAGTAGAACATCTAGTGTTTCAATTTGAACAGGAGAGATACCTTGTACTTGTGGGGTCTATTCTCCAGGCAAAAAATATCAGAATAAAACGTTCATTTACTTCCTACCCTACAACAATAATCTCCGAATAATGTGAATCAAGAGCAAGAAAAGAGGTGAATGTATCAGGAACTACAAAGTTCTACCAGAAAATATGTTACCACATATGGGGATGGTAACTTTGAATGTGATGGTACACCTGTATCTGATCCAATGATCATAATTTCAAATATATTATAAGAACAGCTATAGCTCTTGACAAAGTTATGGAAGTCATCTTTACCTCTTAGCTTTTCAGAAGGAGCCACTAGCTCTATCTGAATCACTATCATGTAAAATACTAATAGGAGGTGGTATTTTCAGGAAAAATATGTACAATTCTAGTGCACATGATTAAGGAACATGTAGACTAAATTAATTTTTCAATATATTGTATATTCACTGTAGTGTACCTATAGTTGTTACATAATCACAGATGTACATAATCACAGATGTTCAAATCCTGGTCTCTTAACTATGACTATACATTCAATACAAGATTTAATATATTTTTAAATTGGCTATTTAAAATATATATTTATTGCTAGACCACAATCTGCAAAGTCAAATATCAAGGAATACAGGAATAAACAATTGTGAAAGGTTTCTAATTCATAATCCATTGTGTCATTATAAATCTCCTTTACATTTTTTGTTCTTTTTTCTGGGTAGAGGTGGGAAGTCCCACTTTATACATGTCTTTAAATTAATCTGTACATATATACATATACACATGCCTATATATGCATATATTAAATACATATATACAAATACATCTATATGTGTGCATAATTATAAATGCATACATACGTACTTCCATATATAAATTTTATATGTGTGTGTTCCAAGACAAAAATGGGAAAAGACCCATACAGCATAAAGATTAGCAAAGTCCTATATTTTGAAAACATATTTTTTGTCTTAATCTACTCCTGAATATCTCCATGATGTATGAAAGATTAAACATCTACCTTTTGGAAGTTTAAGTTCTCTCACTGGGTGTTGTGTGACCTAGTTAATAGCTAGTGGCATTTTCAGGATGATATTGATTTGAAATTCCTTGTAACAAATCAGACATTCATCGAAAATTGAATTTTCTTTTTTTTTCACTAAGAAAATCATATATATGAAATTCCAAGTTCTATGTGTTTTGTAAACCCAATTAGCCTCTTTTAAAGTCATTTTTTAAATGATATGCATTTGCATGTACGCACACACGCATTTTTTTCTACCAGGTAAATTACACAATTAGGTGTTTTAGCATAGATACATAAACATCTACTTTTGGATCTAACCTGTGGGCCAAGCTCTCTCCATAACCCAGAAATAGATGCAGTTGCCTCAGTGAAGCAACTCAGTTATGAGGTGTGCCAGGTGAAATGAGTCAGTGAAGGACTCTGGTGGGACAGTTCTCATCTAAAACTCATCTAAATTCTCTACTTACAAAATGTGCTAGATGGTTGATTTACCTTACCAGTCTCATAAACTTTCATAGAATCATAGAATTGTTAAGGTTGGAAAGGACCTCTAAAGATCATCTAGTCCAACCTCCCTGCACATGCGGGGTCACCCAGAGCATGTGGCTCAAGATTGCATCCAAGTGGGTCTTGAAGGAGATTCCACGACCTCTCTTGGCAACCTGTTCCAGTGCTCCATTACCCTCACTGTTCAAAAAAATTTCCTTAGGTTCCTGTGGAACTTTTAGTATTTCAGTTTGTGGCTGTTACCTCTAGTTCTGTCAATGGCCACCACTGAAAATCTCCTTTAACCTCTCCTCATAGGGCAGATGTTCCAGACCCCTTATAAAGTATTGCCAAAGTTTCTGTGTTACGAAAGACATGGAAACTTTGGCAATACTTTGTGGGAGGAAATGAGATTTCACCTGTTTATTGAGTTCACAAAGGATTCACTGTGTAAAGCTTACTTGCTTTTTTATGCATTTATTTTTTTTTCTTCTGTCTTTCTTTGCTGTTTGTCTTTTCCATCCTTAATCACACTTACTGTGCATTTACTGTAGAGTATCAGCACCTAGACACTGTGTTTGAATCTTCTTAGCCTACTGGACTCACTGAGTGTTATCAGCCAGCCATTGAACAAGTATATGTTCAATGCATCAGGACCATTTCAAATGAATTGTGCCATATCAGTTTACACACTTCTGCTCAGGAAATCCCACATGGAAATAAGGATCCTTGGATATCAACGCAAGTACCTTCCTTTCCTCATGGCCATTTATATATTCTTTGTGGGTTTTGTTGTTGTTTTAAAGAATGATGAGTCAAAAGAATGATACTTCAAAGGCATTTAGCATCCCTTGCTTGGACTGAACTGCAATGACTAATTTTTTTTATATTTTACTAAAGTGCAAGCAGTCATAAAAGAAATTCTAAGTAGAATCAATTGGCTCAAACACAAGCATTTTAAAATTCAACTCTTAGTGCTGTGCTAGTCATCCTGGGCTCATATTAGAGTCAATGAAAAGAAGTAGACATCTCCAGAGAGAGATTAATCTCATCCTTTAAATGGTAACCAAATTAGATCAAAGTAGTCATCCTCTGGAAGAGTCTATTTATCTTTAACAACCGTAAATGAATCCTGAGGTGAACAGCTCAGGGTTAGATGTCTAACATGCAGATGTTAGGTGAAATGAACCTCTAATGTTCACATCTGAATGTTCTGTAAAATATTAACTTCATGTATCCCTTAACTTATCCTGTCTAGCATATAACACAAGTCTCATGCAAAAACTTATATAATCAAGAACTTTAGAAGAAAACATGATTTTTTTTTTTCAGTCAGAGAATGTCACACAAATGACTGTGTGCTGGTGCATCTACAGTTTTACAAGGAAAGCAAAAAAAGCAAAACAAAAAAAATGCTTATACCTTAGAGTATAATCTTACCTTTAAAAAGCTAATGTAAAGTGATAAAAATCTACTTTTTATTTCATAAATGTAAAGAAACATTTATCTTGCTCCATGGAAATTGTGATAGTTAATTGATGTATAGCTCCTAAGTGAAATAAGATTGAGTGTTTACATAGAAGACTTGACATTTTGAGGTAGAGATTACATAAGAAAGAAAAAAACAAGAGTATCAAATTTTCTTCTACAACTGTGATTCTCTCTTACATCAGCCATTTATAGATGGTTTGTACTATATGCTGGTAGGTCACAGTAATTTTGAATTCTCCCAACACATCCAGAAACTGCAAATTTGATTTATAAAAGAAAGAATGAGGCCTCATAGATACTTCTTATGGACAAGAGCTAAATTTAGTAGATAACTGACTCAGAAAATTTCAAAGAAAGCAGAACCAAAAGTGGGTAGCAGTGGTGAAGAAAGAACTTAAATTTTACTTCCTGCAGAAGGTGACATAAAAAGTCACACCTGGGCAGAAAGAGAAATAAATTAATCGAACATATAGATATGGGAAGCAGGAGTTAAAGGAGACTAGAGGGAAAAGAAAAAATGTTAAAGGATATGTCCCTGCGGCACAGCAGAGGAAACAAATGAAAGACAGAGAAAATTTTGTGGGAGATAGATAGAGCACAGTGAGGAGAAAAAATAACAGTAAAAGATGCACATATGTAAAGATAATAGAAGGATATGGTAACTATAATATATAGAAAAATGTGAGGAAATAGAAAGATTGGGGCAGAGGTCATTTCAGAATGAACTGGGATTCAGATAATATTGCCAAGAAAAGACAGAGGCTGAAGGATGCACAATGTATTTTAATTATATAATCTTCAGAAGGCAGATTATATTCAAATATAAATTGTTAAATAATAATTGTTTCAAGATATTCCAAAAATTCAACTCCAGAAACAAAATTTCCTTCAAGAGAGATCACTTTCAAACTGTCTTAATTACTTGCTAAAGCTGACATTATTTTCTATTTCTTTGAGATAAGCCTACACTTCTTTATTGGAAAATTATATTTTTCTAATCTATTTGGAATATTAATGAAATTAACATCTGTTTAGATCATACAATTGTCACAAGAAGATGGTCTCCTGTAGTTACAAAAAATACAAGCTGTGTCAATGCAGCTACAGAAAAGACATACTAAGGGGAAAATGAAATTCTTTAAGAGACAGTCAGGCAGATTCTAGCTCCTTTGTGTTACTTTGGAGAGCAGTCAATCTTCTAAGCACCAAGAATGTAAAGTTTAGAGGGCAATATCTTGGGTAATACATTCCAGAGATATGTTACCTTGCAGATGAGGGACACGGGACCTGACAGCGAACACTTTCATATGACTTTCCCATTCCAGATTGTAACCTGGAAAATAGCATTTTTATATGGTGACAATAGTTGCACAGGACAGTGTCCACTGAGTCATTATTGGTTGGACCAAGTATTCTGCTTAGTTTAAGATAGAGAACTGTTCTGTCACACTTCAGCTTTCTCCTAAAAATTTTGGGCTTAACATTTTTCTTTTAAAAAAAGTTTAAAACTTCTGAATTAGTTGAATTTTCTTTTTCATTCCTTTTCCTTTCTATTCCATGCATATAAACCTGCCACCCAACAGTGAACCTTCTTCTTGGGTGGTAGAATAGCTGCCTACCTTGCTGACGGACTGTGAGAATTAAATAGCTAATGCTGGTAGTAAGTGCTTTGCAGATGGAAATTGCTAAGTAAGTGCTAAATATAATTACTGTTATTATTAGAGGAACATTCCAAACCAAATGTTTCTTTGATTTTATAGCTGATATATATTCCATTTGCTATATGTATGAAAAAATGATCTTTTAAAGAGTGGTCAGATAATAAAAGGTCCTGTGGTGCAGCTTGCTGAGAAGCTCATATAAATTTGTAAGTGAAGAATGAAATGTATTTTTAAACAAACAAGTAGCCTTGCTGATTTTAATAAAACTACTTGCAGGTAAAGTACTATTCTGCATGAGCTATAATGGCATGAACAGGCTCTCAAATGTGAAAAACATCCCCATGGTGATTATATATTGACTGATTTTTGTCTAGAGATGTGTGAAGGGATAGCTCTACTTCCTTTGCACGACAGTGCAAGAATCAGAAGGATAAGTGCAAAAGGATTTAGGACTGTTTCTAAATGCCATGTTGGTTAGTAAATGTCAGCAGTTGGGACACCACTCAGATCCGCTGACAGAATCACTAAGCAACCATGCTTCTGCCACTGAGTATAAAACAGCCATCACACTCTGATGACACCAGTTGCTTGAATTTCAAATTCTCTTTGGAACTGGAGTACATTTTCAAATGATGAATTCTTTTTTTCTCAGTTGCAGCACATGAGGTGATACACTTTTTTAAAGCACTTCTGCTAGATTTATCAATACATAAAAGGCATTTGGGAATTAAACTTTGAGAATAGGAGATGAGAAATAACCATTAGCTCTGTGATTTCCCCTTGTTCCCTACCCAACTTGGGTATTATAGTGCCGCTAGAATATACATTATACCTGCAATGCTTTTGACATCAGCAGATATGCACATTTCTTTACAGCATGAAATGTCTGGACTGTAATGTAGATGATGTCAAGCCTGTGTTAGTTTATTCACTAGCAGGAAGCAAACTTTGTTTTCCCATAACAAAATTACTTGGCCAATTGCTTGGTGTGTGTATTTTCTTCACATTAACACAATCATGCAGGTTCAATGGGCATGAGGAAAAGGGTGGAAGGTACGTACACTAATTTGTATTTATGGTACAGAAAATACTATGTAAGCATTAACTTATACAGAATTACGTTTCTGTAATTCTGAATATTCCATTTGTATAGATGCAATAAAGACTTATGAAATTATTATCTATGAAAGTCTTGTCATTATTGCTACAACGCAATCATAGAATCATGGAATTCTTAAGGTTGGAAGGGACGTCCTTAGGTTCCTGTGGAACTTTTGATGCTTTAGTTTCTGGCCATTGCCTCTAGTTCTATCAATTCTATCAATACAGACATTAAATATACTCTATCTAAAGGGAAACAGCAAAACATAATATAATAACATACTTACATTACATGAAATGTATTTTTTTCAATATATTTATTCAAATTAATGTTATTAATAGGAATGTATTAATAGTACCATAATTAACCCCCCAAAGTGTAAGACTACAGTTATCACAGAATCACAGAAAGCTTAAGGTTGGAAGGGACCTCTAGAGATCATCTAGTCCAACCCCCCTGCTCTAGCAGGGACACCTAGAGCACGTGGCACAGGGTGGCATCCAGGCGGGTTTGGAAGATCTCCAGAGAAGGAGACTCCAC
>JAWLRI010000330.1:91900-105426 GCA_034781795.1 Crypturellus tataupa
ATAGCTTACTAAGTTATCATAAGTTTGCATGCAAAGTCTCAGCTGAGTCCTAATTCTGGTCTTGGCTATGCTGTAGGGAAAACTCTACCATCTTCACTGATATGACGATAATATACAAAATCGTAATTAAGACCATTTCCTAATATATAACATGGCGGTAAAAGTTATGCTTATTTGAGATGTCTTAATTATAAATCCTCATCTTTATTTTGATTGTGGTAAAATCTTTCTCCTTTGTGTTTACTAACGCTCATTCTATTACCTGCTTAAACCTGACTTAGGATAGTCATTTAGAAACAAGCTGTCTGCAGTGTTCAGATAGGTCAGTTCACATATCCAGAGGAAATTCACTACTAATAATGAATAGTGAACTACAACACCAGATGTGAGAGGAGACCAGTAAACTGTGCAGCATCACAGACAAGAAAGAGGGACTCTCATCTTCCAAGCCCTAAAACTCTAACTATAGTGGAGGGATAAGCAAAGTCTGTGTCTACCAGATGGTATCATGATGAAGACTGGAAGCTGTTGACTTCTGCCATGAGAAGCAAGGTTCCTGTTCCACCTGAAGACTTGCAATTACACAATAAATTCAAGGAGAAATTAGAGGTCTGTGTGCAGTTACAGGGCTATGGCCAGGCCCAGAGAGTGATGGTGAATGGAGTTAAATCCATCTGGTGACCAGCCATGAGTGGTCCCCAGGAGTCAGTGTAGGGGCTAGTCCTCTTTAATATCTTTATTGATGATGGGATGAAGAGATTGAAGACACCCCCAGCAAATTTGCAGACAATACCAAGCTGGTAAGAAGAGTTAATTGCTTGAGGGTAGGAAAGCTCTACAGAGGAATCTGGACAGGCTGGATCAACAGACTCAGACCAATTGTATGAGGTTCAACAAAGCCAAGTGCCAGATCCTGCACTTTGGTCGCGACAACTCTGTGCAATGCTACAGGCTTGGGACAGAGTGGCTGGAGAGTTGCATGACAGAAAAAGATCTGGGGGTGCTGGTCAATAGCTGGCTGAACATGAGTGAACAGTATGTGTTGGCCCAGGTGGCCATGAAGGCCAACAGCATCCTGGCTTGTATCAGGAACAGTGTAACCAGTAGGACGAGAGAAGAGATAATTCCTCTGTACTTAGCACTGGTGAGACTACACCTCAAATACTGCGTTCAGTTTTGTGCTCACTACAAGAAGGACACTGAGGTGCTGGAATGTGTCCAAAGAAGCACAACAAAGCCAGTGAAGGGGCTGAAGCACAGACCTTATGAGGAGTGGATGAGAGGGCTAGGGTTATTTAGTCTGGAGGATACTCAAAGGAGACCTTTTCGCTCTCTACAACTAGCTGAAAGGAGGCTATAGTGAGGTGGATGTTGATCTCTTCTGCAGAATAACTATGGATAGAACAAGAAGAAATGGCCTCAAGTTGTACTGGGTCAGGTTAGACATTAGGAAGAATTTCTACACAGAAAGAGTGGTGAAGCTTTGGAACGGGCTACCCAGGGAAGCAGCGGAGGCACCGTCTCTGGCAGTGCTCAAGAAACATATAGATGAGAAGCTTAGGGACATGAATTAGCAGGTACGGTGTTGAAGAGTTTACGGTTGGATTTGTTGATCTTGAGGCCATAATGATTCTGTGATAATATGATGTCACCGCAAGGCTACTTTCAATCATTTTTGGAAGGTCGTAGAGGTTGAGAGACCTGAAAGAAAGCAAATATCCCTTTATGAGGAGTAAGAAGGAGAATCCCTCTAAAGCTACTCAATAACAAAATTAAAGCTATAAACTAGACATCTTAATGAGGTCATACAAGTGGGCTGGGTCTTTCAATAAATGTTCACATTCTGCAATTTATAATTCTGAAGATAAATATTTACTTTGCAGTCTGTATTTTTTTCATCCTGAATTGTTTGCAATTTTTTCATGGGTCTAGTTATTTTATTCTTACCTTGTTTTTACCCTTTGCCATTTGAGAAAATTATTCCTGAGAGTCTGTTTTTGTTTTGCTTTCGTAGAACACAACGACAGTTCTCACTGGATTCATATGGTCTCATTTTTCTGCAAATTACTGACAATGCATAGGGTTGTGGTCACTTGTTTGCAGTTTATTTGTAAACAACAGAGTGTTATGACTTCAGTAGATTCCAAATAAATGTTAGATAATGGGAATCTATTATTTGATGGTGAACTGTTGTAAATGTTTAAATGGATCTGTTTATTTGGTGATAACCAGTATCTGATTTTTCTAGTTGGGGTGTGTGTGTGTGCACACGTGTATGCATGCATATAGCTAATCTGTGCTCAACCAAAACTTTCTACTGCTGGAAGAGCAGATGGAAAAACAATATGATGATCTAAGACCTTAACTTAAGAAATGATGCCAAAAGAAAAAAAAGGAATTCAGGTGTATGCAGACAAGACTCCTCCTGTTAACAGGAAGAACTCTCTAAGAAATTGTGTTTCATTCTGTTTCAAAGCGTTGAATATCACGCTGGAAATGCCCACCTCTGTGCAAACACCTCAGATCTAAGCAAAACACAGGAATATGAAGTCTCATATTAATGATATTTTAGACAGTAGATCTATATTTCACTTAGCATGTTCTTTCACTGTTTGTTATTTGGTATCATTAGCACAAATGTCACAGTTACTTAATTTAATTAATTCTTACTAATACATAATATTAATTTTCTCTTTCTAAAAACCAAATGAAGAAATGCAAGTGAACAGAGTGTTTTCTTTTTCTTTTTCTTTTTCTGCAGGATAGATCTTCTATCAAGTAGTAGGTTTAAGCAGATTGCTCTCAGGAAAGCTGTTTTTTAGAAAAAGTGATAGAATCATAGAATTTTTAAGGTTGGAAGGGACCTTTAGAGATCATTTTGTCCAATGCCACTGCACACACAGGGTCACCTAGAGCATGTGTCACAGGACTGCATCTAAGCGGGTCTTGAAGATCTCCAAAGAAGGAAATTCCACAATTTCTCTTGGTAACCTGTTCCAGGGCTCTGTCACCCCCACTGTCAAGAATTTTTTCCTTAAGCTCCTGTAGAACTTTTGATGCATCTGTTTGTGGCCATTTCCTTTAGTTCTGTCGGTGGCCACCAGTGAAAAGAGGTCAGCACCATCCTCCTCACTGCCTCCCTTGAGGTACTTATACACAGTGATCTCAGCCTTCTCTTCTCCATGTTGAAAAGGCTCAGCTCCTTCAACCTCTCCTCGTAAGGCCCCTGATCATCCTTGTGGTCCTGTGCTGGACTCTCTCCAGCAGCTCCACATCCCTTTTGTACTGTGGGGCCCAGAACTGGACACAATACTCCAGATGTGGCCTCACCAGCGTTGAGTAGAGGGGCAGGATCACATCCCTCGACCTGCTGGAGACACTCCTCTTAATGCACCTCAGGATCCCATTGGCCTTCTTGGCCACGAGGGCACACTGCTGCCTCATGGTCAACCTGTTTTCCACCATGACACCCACATCCTTCTCTGTAGAGCTGCCCTCCAGATGGTCGGTCCCCAGCCTGTACTGGTGTCTGGGGTTATTTCTTCCCAGGTGCAGGACTGTGCACTTGAGCTCGTTGCATTTCATGAGGTTTCTCACCACCCAGTTGTCCAGTCTGTTGAGGTCCCTCTGGATGGCAGCAGAGCCCTCTGGGGTATCAGCTACTCTTCCTAGCTTCATATTATCAGCAAACTTGCTGAGGGAGCACTCTGTGCTTTCAGCCAGGTCATCTATGAATAAGTTGAATAGGATCGGACTGAGGACTGATCCCTGGGGGACATTGCTAACTACAGGCCTCCAACTTTACCTAGATTTATCTAAGGGAAAAAAAGTTCTTGAAATTTCCTAACATATTAATGTCTTCAATCTATACAAACTATATTTTTCTGCTCCTTAGGCACTAATTCAGCTCAACATGTTTAGCTTTCAGTTTTTCACTTTTTTTCCATAAAATCCAATCGTACATATCATGAGATTAATTGATTTTCTAGAGTCCTAAGGCATTTCTGGTCATATTGAAAATCCACAATATTGCAGAATATTCTGCAGTACATTGCAGAAATCATCCTGCATGTATGTATGGTGGATGATACAGGGAAAATCATATGGTCACATGCTCTCTTTCAGTTAGTTGCATATGTTGCAAAAACACTCCATTACTACACCCTACTATGCTCACTGGTTTACTATCAAATCAATGGAAAATATAATTAGATGCAGGTCATTCAACAGTAGAAACACTTTATAGAAAATATGTGTATTTTATCTGTTAATGTCTCCTGATCACTGTAACTATTAATAGAGGTAAAGACTATGACATACTCTGGGAAATTACCTCTCCTGTTAGAAACTGACAGACTAAATTGACCAGAATATAGTAAGGAAAACTGAATATGTTAAGATTACTCAGCAAGTAAATGACAAATACGAGTAAAGAATCTAGGACCTGTTCATTTTGACCAGTGATCTCACACTACCCCAAATATAAGGTTTTTCTCATTATCAGACCTCACAGCATATTTTCTTAGAGTTTTTCAACATTTATTAATCTCTGTTGTGTTTTTTGTTGATGTCCAAGTATTTTCAAAGGCATATCTATGTGTGCAGGCTATCCTAGAGTCCTATAATTATTTCATGCTGAAATAATAGGTATAAAGTACCTGTAGATTTTCTCTCTTCAAGCTTGAATCTTATAAAAATTTATATTTGTGCTTTACTTTGCACTTTATGAGCAATGGAGGTCAATGAAGTTGAATAAGTAATACAAGGTAAGAAGATAAAAACCTGTATCTGACTTCATTGCAAGCTACAGCTTTAAACATTATTTGATGTTTATATTCATAAAAATACATTGAGTTACTGTAGTATTCATGATGCTATACATCCTGTAGTGCAGTGAGATCAGCTTTCATGATCATGAAAAGAAACACAAACAAGTTTTTCTAGGTGTTTCTACATGATAGGTCACACAGCGGGAGAGATAGTAGCCTTTCTGAATGTACACTCTTCATCAGATAGCTTACAGGTATGTTGAGGAGTTATACCAAATATTGCAATTTAATTTCCTGTATCAATTAAATTGAACCTTCAATTCTGATAATTTTTATAGCAAGAAAAAGAACTAATAAAATCAAGCAAGTTTATTATAACATGAGACTTGAAAAAATATGTCTACCTGGCAGTCTTTATATACAGTGTAATACAATGCATTTATTATATGCTCTTCAAAGTAATATAATTTATTTTTACATTTATAATAATTTTATTTAAAAGCATAAGGAAATTAAAAAAAATAATTGCCAGAGCAAAAGAAGTCTGTTTTGTTGATGGTCCAAGTTGATTTGATGTTTTAGCTTGACTCACAGTTATGTAACAAGATTAACAAGAAATATCACATTATCACATTTATAAGGAGAATATTGTTACTGCCAAATAAGAATTCAAGGAAGGTTATCATTTGTTAACATGTGGCCTATAGTATGAGTCAGTTCTCTCATGAGATGAGTGAATTCACACTTGAAACAGTTTGATGATTATTTATATATGTGCAATGTGGATCCATGCAGTAGCTAGTCTTAGACACTCCAGCAGGTAGCCCTGGATCTCCTGTCTCCTCAGTTGCTGGCACCTGGGAATACGAGTCTCCCTCCAGCTGCTGCTACTCAGACCCATGCATACACACAGAGACACACATACAGAGACACACACACATACATGGTGGATCCCTGCAGTGCATGCCTGTGGACCGTGGATCCGTCCAGCAGCTGGTTCTCGATCACTTGCTCCTCCCAAGTACCGAACTGCTAGACTGAATACACGTGCACATCCTCAGACACACGTGTGCAAATAGGTCTCAATCAAACCCAAGACCCCAGTGTCTCTACCAGTTGGCCAGGACTCCTCTATTCCCTCCATTAGGCATTTCCTGCAGGAAAATCAGGCATAGACTGATTCCGGGTGCACCCGAATTGCAATCATGGGACTAATCTGAGTTTCACCTTTAAAATGCAATTCTAACTTTAATTCCATATAAATTACCACACCTCATGCATATTTCCATACTCTTTTTGAGATTATAGCAGGTTACAAGCTCTACAAAGGACAAATAGTCTTGTGTTCTTTTCCAAATGGTCGGGTTTTTTTTCCATCTCCGATTACTTCTGCATAGGTGATACACCCTATGAAAACAGACAGCTCATCTAGTGACCAACCAGACTGCTGATTCCTCAATTCACTGACTCACTACTCCATCCTGGACAGGTTAAATGATAAGATTTTCAGCTGAATTGAAAGAAGTAATGACTTAAAAATCTAAGATTTTTTTTTTAATATATTAAGTTCTGAGGTTGAAGAAGACCTCAACAATGAACAAATGGAAATAATGAGAGATTTAATATGTTTTATTAGCCAGATGCTCATAAGCAGTTTATAATACAAAATGAAGAGCCATGATTAGTTTCTCACTGATTTCCTAGAGCCTTAGTTTTTAATAATTCATAATAATCCTTTACTAGATCATTATGTATTTAAGTTCTAAAAAAAAAAAAAAAAAAAATCACAGACACAGAAAAAAAACTATATTTATTTTAGTACATAAGAAAAAAAAATACTAATTTTCAGTCTGTATTTTGGGAATATTCACTCATTTAGGTATCACTTATTTCAAAAAAGAATAGAATTTGATGTCTTTCTTTTTGTCTTTTGTGAAGAAAAGACAAAAGGAATTCAAAGACTGTAGACAGATAAAGTGTGAAGTTGCTCTTTTTTGGTGCTATTTTAGAGGGAATATATATTGAAAGAGCATAAAAATGTGCCATGTATATGTAGCAGCCTGAAAATAAAAGACGAAAGTCACTGAAGTATTTCTATATGAGAAAAAAAAAAAATTGCATAGGAAGATCAATTTAAAACAGCCAAAGTATTCTGCTTCAAATAGCACAGAATCCAGCACCACCAGACATAGCTATACTAGTAGCTACTAGACTGTAGCAATAGATTGCCCTTTGAGCTTACTACAAAATCACAAGCTGAAAAAAAAAAAAAAAAAAAAAAAAAAGGGTATGTAGTGATAGGCTTCCAACACAGTGGAGAGTCTTTTGGGTCAGAATCACAGCTACTGCTTTTAAGTGAACTCCACATTTGTGGATACATTTCTGTTACCGTGGATACATCAAAAAAGTTAGATAACAAGCTGTTCTTATTATCTGTGTAGTACTTCTCAAGAAAGCAAGGAGTCAAGCAAGACTTTCTTGATTTTTTTTTTTTTAATTAAGATGACAACGGAAGAAGTAAAGCAATAAGGGACATCATTAAGAAGAACTGATTGACTCTAGAATTCATTTCATTATACTCTTTTAATAAGAAATTCTATTCTGAGGTAGTGAAATAGTTTAACTGAGGTATTAAAATGACTCATATGTGTTCGAACTGTACTAGCATCTACAGGATCCGAGCCTTCCAAGAGGTTTAAAGAAATTACAATATTATAGAAGCTGCATGTCCAGCTTCTTTTAAGTCATGAAATGTCCCATCTACGGGTTGCAATGCACACTTCCATAATGCTAGACATTATGTGATTGTGGATACATTTTCCCCAAAATAACTTGGCAAGTACTATATTACAGTTAAAAACAAGCAGGTTGGTTAGGAGCAGAGTTATGCAAGCTTACCTACCATTAATATTTCCTAGAAGAATGCTCATATGTCCCTTCTGAAAATTTTCACAAATATTTATATATGAAAATCATATAACCAGATAGATGAAAAGGAAGGAGATTGATACATCATATTCTTATTAAATTAAAAAAGTGGATTCTTTACTATCAATATTGTACATCTATCATACCCAAATTATTTTTAACTTGTATTACACGTTCAGTAGGTAAAGAATGCTACAGTTGGTGAAGAGCACAGTTAAACAGGTGCTTGTATAATACCTAAACACAAAAATATATAATCCGTAAATCTAAAAAGAGTTTCTTAAATTTGAAATGATATTTTTACTATGGGATTTGGAATAGAATCTATCACTATTTGTCATTATTAGAATTTTACTCTGTAATTTGTATTTTATTGTTTTTAAAATCAGATCTTGTAATACTTTAGATACTCACAAATTTATAAAATAAGTCAGTAACCCTAATTATAAATTCTAAATCCTCTACTTTTACTTGTTAGAACTTCTTCTTGCAGAAGACACTATGTTTATGAATTAAATCTCTCTAAATTTGGGGGAAAATTGGAAACAAAAAAAGTTCAAAATTGTAGCAAATCCATAAATAGTAATTTCATACCAAACAGAAAATTTATGAAACACACAGTTCAAAAGAGCACCAAGTCATCAATTAAAGGTCTGGGAAAAGGTAGAAATTTGGTTGATCAAAGACAAAAATCAGCAAGCAATTCAACAATAAAGCTGGAAACAGAAGCTGCAGTAGGACAGAAATACTCTTGGGCAATTCTGTTTTTCTTTAATTATTGTTAAAGAGAAATCTTTTTTTATATTATTGCTCATGTCTATATTATTGATCTATTTCTTTGATAAAGTGCAGAGGATGGCCTGCAATCTCTGGAAGAGTACATAAACATATCTACCTACATCCTGAGATCAGTGGTCTGTTAGGTACTTACCGTCTATGTAATTATCTAAATCCTCTGTGATTCACAAATGTGCATTGGCTGAACATTTTAGAGCCTGACTAGAGCCATTTCTTTTTGTAATGTATTTAGTCAAAAGAAGGTGAATTAGTTTTAATTCTTGCTGTCTTATTAGTTCTATTAGGTCAATTTGTGAATTAAAAGATCTAGATTTTCTTTATCCCACAGTATCTGCTACACTAGAGCATGATTTTTGTTCATTCTCTTTAACTCAATGAATATTTATTTTATGAAAATAGAATATCCTTTAGTTAGTCACTGTCCAAGCATTAGCTCAGAAATCTCATTTGTTTGAGTAGATCATTACAGCAGGACAGATATTTCCATAGAATGAGTGGGCTTGGATTCTTCCTGAGTGATCCAAGTACTTCTTTTTCCTGTAAATAATATTCACAATATTAAACTTTTACAAATATATGATGTCTACAATAGGCAGTTATAAATTCCAAATGTAGAGAAATGTCTCTTTGTAGCCCAGATTCTTAAAGAATTGAAAGGGATGAAATTTAAATAAATCTTCTAAATATTTTTCTTTTTCTTAGGTAATGTTAGACAAGTCCTGATCATACATCTGAATTTAGGTGAAACCACTTTCACAGATATCTACTTCTTCTATTGCATTTGTAATTAAGACTGTCAGATAATGAAGCCACCCTTGTCAACCAAGCAAGTATCTCTTCCTAAAAGATAACATGATGCTATTCTGGACTCCACAGGTCCTTTCCAATCTCAACAATTCCATGATTCTATGATTTAACCAAAGTTGTCAAAAAAGAGAAAATATGGAATAAATATCTCATGCACTTTTTATCTGAGATACAGAACTTGAAATCATAATAAGGAAAGCTTCTGTTTTATAAGAGAACTGAAAATCCTGTGCAAAGTTAAGGTCTTTTAATTTGTCTAGCATTGAAGTAATGCGTAGCTGTTCAGTGTCTCTTGACAAACAGTTCTCCACTCAAAGAAATGCATATCTCATTGATAGAAGTTATTCACCCCTGATCCTCAATATTTTAGTGTGAATTGAAGCTTAAAATTAAACACAACCAAAACAGAGTAACCTGTGGAGGTCTGCTACAAAGACGGTAGCAGGGGATATCTTGTCAGCAGAATGTATTGTCAATAGATAGTCAACCCCAATGACAGCAGGGTAGGCGTGCTATCAGTAAAACAAGGGGTAAAAACAACTGTCAAGTCAGCTATCCCATCTGCTACGTGACCAAGAAGCTGATGGGGTAATTTTAATATGAGCTTTTAGATTATTGGTTTATTTAGTAACTGTGTTTCACATACTTGTAGACAGAAAAGGTCTAGACATAGACATAAACATATAGACATATCTGATATAGTACGTAGACATATGTCATAGACATATCCGGTATAGTACAGTATATAAATTTTGTCTGAGACTCTATAAAATGTCTTCAGTGCATTACACTGGAGTCGGTTCCTTCGCAGATTGCAACACTAACCCTTCTCAGGCTAAGTTTGTAACTTATCCTAAGCAGAACTTTTAAAAGCTACTTAAGTCATACTGCACAACAGCAAATATGTGAGCTTTCAAAGTGAGCTTTCTACTGGTTCTGGAAAGGCATCCGCTCAAATCATGTCTCTCATTCACCCATTGAACACAAACCACCAAATCTGACCTGGCATTTTTAAAAATAATTGCTGACTAACGCTATCTATTGTACTTTACCCCATACTTTAGCGGAAATATTATCCTGAAAAGAACAGTTCTTTTTATGTCACTCTTGGTAATCCAGTTTACCATGAATAAATTCTTCAACAGAAAGTTTAATCAGATATTTATAAAACAATTATTTCTTTCAATTTGATGTACTTTCTATAATTTAAAAATTGTACTTCAACAGCCGCTACTTCTTGACAAATCCTAATGTCATATTTGTTTTGCTTGTCAGATTTCCTTTTTTACATTTTGCCTGTATTTTAAATGAGACTTCAGAAACCGTTTAAGGTTCTTTAGCTTGCCAGGTCTGTTACTGGAATTGTAGAGAGCCCTTTGAGGAGTAAGCCTAAAAATGAAACCTTAACTCTCCTGGGATTTTTTAAATACTATCCAGATACCTGCTTGTGGCAACCAGCATTTCATTGCTTGAGTGAAAATATTTTATGCTTATCTATAAGACACACAGAGATTTAATTTGATTTTCTTCAAAATATATAATTTTTTTAAAAAGTAGCCTAGTAGACACAATGGCCTTATTCCATGTATCTTTTAGTCATTCTACTCTGCCTCTTGTTTTTAAATTATGTGAAATTTAGACTTAAAAACGTGGTAGATAGGTCAGTTTTACACTACAATCTTCTAGCTAGACAGCTATCAATTTACTGTAAATGAGAACTGATTTACTGAGAGAAAAGTAAAAGATTTAGTACAAGATGGTAAAGTAGACTTATGATAGACTAAAGCAGACTAAAGAAAAAAATAATAGCAATTTTACATGTGTTTTTCACTTTGATCTGTGTGATATTAAGTTGTGATCTTAATCTTAAAAATTTCTTAACATTAACATTTCTTAACATTAACTTCAATGGCAAAGCAGACTGAAGAATTACATGTTTTACATTACTTTACATGTTTGTACATACATTACATGTACAAAACATTACATGTTTTACAGAAACATTCCATTCACCTCATTCTGCGATTCTGTGATTTCAGACTTTCTTTTTACAGGAGTAGTTGTTCTCCTTCCTTTTACTAATCCTGAAGAGTAGTTGATATGTTTTTCCACAGATACCTAGTTATTAGGTTCTTTTTGCACAGTCCTAGGATTCTGAGTTGCTAAGTCAAAGTCCAGTTTAAAATATAGATATAGCTATTAGCAACATGTAAATTCTTGAAAGCAACCTGTAAGCCCCAAACCCCAAATATTCCTCCAAATAAGAGTACAATAAAGATAAAACTAAATGAGTCAAAATGTGGCATGAGCATGTTTAGAAGCTGTTGTTGCATGTTAGTAGATCAGACAGATATACCAAAAATGTGGCCTCGAAATCTGTTGATGATCTCAAGCCAGCAAATAAAGGTTGCCATTAATGCCTGCTTATTTTTCCAGAAGCAAAACATATGCTCCTCTTCAGCTCCCAAAAAACAGTAGTATCCTAAAAAAAAATCCTTCTGAATGAGTCCAGTTCAGCTTTCAATTCTCTCTGGGTGCTGTATTTCTGCAACTCAAATTGAACTGAGAGGACTCAGCATTTCTCAAGCCCTTAGTCTTAATAAACACACCAAAACAGATTTCAAAGGTGAATACAACTCTGACCTATAAGTAACATGCTGTTAAGCATAGGGTAGGATTCACCTGGAGAGCTGGAAAAATAAATTTAAGCTTCTGCAATGTTAGTGTTAACTGGTTGCCTAAGATCCCATTATAGCTACAAATATGAGCATCTGAGTGCATTTGAAATACCCTAACATATATTGTTTGGCCTTCAGAAGCTGCTGTAGACTGACCTGGTTCTGCTATAAGTCCAGTGCTGTATCAACCTGATCAAAGTTCATATCATGGATACCTTAGAGTATCTCAAATGGATCTAGCTTCCTATTTTTTCTGCAATGAAATCTTGCTTTCCAGTGACTCTACTAGTTAGAAATTTGTTTCAGAATTTAAGCAGCAATGTCTAGTGCCATTTAAGATGCTCAAGGGTGATTGTGACACACAGGGTTAAGAGATAAGACGTAACTGGAGAGAGAGAGAGAGAAAAAAAACTCTTTTTGAATTACAGTCAGGTACAATAATTAAGGATATGTCATTTGGCACCGGAGATCTGTGTTTGCACTTGAAATTGCACTGAATTGCACTTGAAATTTAAAAAAAAAATCTCATGTCTAAACCCTTCAAAAATTTTGTACCAAATATTTAATCTGCCCTGAATTGGACAGTGAATTGGATAGGTGCTGAACCTGATAATGGTCACAAAGACAAATATAGCCCATTGAACAGGAAGTCCATGAGACCACCTGTGGAGCAAAAGTTTTCTTCAAATAAGTAAAAATGACACAATATAGCCCTGTATATTTAATGCTTCTCATATAATTTAAACTTTTGCAGAATATGTTTTTGTTGTATGTAGATCCTGCTATATATATTTAATATCCTTCAAAAGGGCCAAATATACATACCTACATACATGCATATATATATATATGTATATACACACATACACACACACACACCTCTACATGTAAACAAATTAAAGTTTCTGTTGAAAAACAGATCAACAAATTACAACTACATTTTAGGAATATCTAATAAATGTGCTTCATAATTATTTTTGATAAAGGTTTCACTCAAAATATGCTTGTTACAATTTACCGTTTTCAGACGATTCAGAAAGAATAATTTTGAATTCTTGCCATCATCCAATCCTTTTTTCATGATTAGTTTTAATACCTTTGTTAAATGTAGTACATTAAGATGCTTTCAGTAGAGCTAGATAAATTATAATTAAAAGGTTACCTTGCCTTTTAAGTAAAAATCAATGTGTTGAGACTATTAATGGGGAATTCTTTCACAGAAAATATTATTATACACCTCCAAATAACCAAAGAAAATGTGGTTATTATCACGTGTTTATTTGTAGGTAGGTTTCTAAGATTAAATTTCAACAGTCATTTTAGTGTAACTCAGATATTACATGCATCAGTTCTGCTCAAATGAATTAGAATGTTTATTGCAGCAATGCTGAAAGAAAGCTCCAGTTGAACGTGGTTGCTAGTCATTCTAAGTGGATTTTCAATCTGGGTCAATATGGTGCAAATTTTATATTGCTTCAAAATGATCACTCTATATTTCCTTTATTCTTTCCTTCCTCTTTATACCTTTTTCTTTGTCTCATGAAGA
>JAWLRI010000330.1:115478-130190 GCA_034781795.1 Crypturellus tataupa
CCCGGGAGGGACCCTAGCTAGTGGGGCCAGAACCCATAGGGGGAAAAAGGATCACGCATCCGTCGGGAACCACCCCCACGAGTTTATTTTGTTCCGTTGCTCCTTATTTATTTTATTAGGTTTTATTTTACCGTTGATTATTGTGCGTCGGGTTTTAGTTGGGGGTTTTGCATGCCCTTTTGTTCCCGTGTTGCGTCCCGTTTTGTTTTAGGAGGAGAATTCTAAATTTGATAAACTATTTGATGAGAGATCAGAAAAGAATGAAAATAAGCAAAAGGAAACATATTAGCATTATATTAGGAAATAAAAATAGGCTATGAAATTGTACTTTCTTACTTCCTCAAAGCATATTTTAAAATAAATGTCTCATGACCAATGTCTCATGACCTGCTGATTTCTGAAAACCGTCCTACTTGGAATATTTCACAACAATTCAAAAGATTAATACACAGGATAAAAGTTCCTGGAAGATGCAGTATGAATACAGGAACCATGGGGCTTTTAAAAATCAAGATATGTTCAGTCAAATGAGCATGACTTCCACCATACAAAGTTCTTCAGAGACCATTGGTCCAAACCTTTTGTCAGTTACTGTTGTAATGTTACTGTCCCTTATCACAGTGTGTTGCCGTTCTTTTTCTGGGTCACTTTAAACATCTTTAATCATGCTCAAAAAGCCTTTACAAGCAGTATATACACAGTTAAAAGCACAAAACAATTATTTATTTTCTAACACAGAAAAAATAACTAGGAGCTAGCTCACTGATACATTTAACTGTGGGGTGTCACCACCCCCAAGTAGGCACCTGAAAAGTCCTTACCAACCACCAAGATATCAGGCAGGAGGGAAAATTTCAGTCTTTACTACATTTGAAAAAGTTGCTAAATTTTGATTAGTTGCTGACCCAACTGTATTGCTAATAATCACTGACACTAATGACTGCAATCAAAACCTTTTTATTCTTCTTATAGTATTACCATGTTGTTGTTTATTATTCTGAAAACTTAAGCTACTAATGCTCCCCATCTCCATGATGTTCTTGACTGTGATTTTACCCTTCTTATCCTTCATGCTTCCTCTTTCTTGACTTTCTCAAAGCTCTTCTTCCTCAGAAGTCTCAAGCAAGCTTATGCTGCTGGGCCACATCAGGTCTGGGTCTGGGGTCCTGATGACACAGGCAGCTGAGGTCCTAGGAGGAAGGGGAGGCTATGGCAATGAGAAAAGGTTATATGTGGTGTATTTCCAAAACTAGTATGAACATGTGGAGCTGAACTGAGTGCTCTGTGGCTCTGCTGCAGTGCATAAGTTAAGTCCCTAATTACTGGAAACTTCACTCCAGTCAGGAGAGACAGAGAAGCTTCTTCAGGCAGAGATTTAGACCTTAATGGACTAAATAAATATCTGTAAATGCTATTCTTTCTCTCCTAATTATCTCTCTCTCTCTCTCTCTCTCGAAGCCTTAGGAGAACAAACGAGTAATATAGCTTAGTAAGGAATGTATCTATACTCCTTGGGATGAATCCAGGTCTATACTCCCAATAATTTTATTGAAAAACAAAGCATTTTATGACATTTATTGGTAAATGATTCATCCTTGAACTCCTACTCATATGAATAATTTTTACTTCTGAGTAGTTCTACTGAAATCATTCAGACCATTTACATAAGAAACACTTACTGCATGCATGTCTGTCTTCACTGTCACTGCTGTAACTACAGCTTTATAAATTTGTACTTAATTCACTCCATGTCCTCGCCCTGATTCAGAATAACGATACTACATACTACCTGAAGAGAGTCAGAAATCAGTGGTTAGGCTTACGTTCAAATGTGTTTCCCTGATCCACTGGCCGTATCAGTTGGGGGTTGCTTAATGAAGTGTTGGGCATGACTATGTTTGTACTGTGTGTGTGCTTATTTATTTTATTATATTTTTTCAAAGGGTTCTCAGCTGTGCCCCTGTGCAGCAAGGGAGAGAGACTGGAACACAGGTGGGTCAAGTGCATCATGTTTCTGCCTCTGTTACTGAGATTGTGCCTGCATTTTTCCCTCAGCTTTTTATTTACACTATCACCTTCTAAGACTCCTCCAAGCTGCAAGACCTTTTCACCAAGTCACCTTATCCAGTCTGGCTATTCACACCACCAAGAGGAAGAATCTTTCTGGAGGGGAGTGTGGAGTAGTGGGGCATCCTAAACACTGTTTGTGGGAAACAGTGAGAAACTGTGAAAGTTAGGAATGTGCTGAATAACAGATTATCAGATAGAAAAACCTAAAACACAGGCTGGATGTGCCAGTCTCTATTTGGGTACCTGCTGACTGGTAGCAGGATTGGACCCAGGTAGAAATACAGTGAAGGATTTGGCTGGAGGCAGGGTGAGGGAGCACGGGGACAGTGCAGGGTCAGTGCATGCTTACATACTCGGAGAATATATAAGTTTAATCTGATGCTCAATAAAAGGGCTTCTGGTTCTAAACCTCGAGCCCCTGCTCTTCAGTGCTCCCACAGCTGTCGGCCACTGTTTCCCTTCTCTGCTTTTCTGGCGTCACCAAATTCCAGGGCAGAGCATGACATGGCAATTCCCTTGATACCTTCAGGGTGGGGTGCTCTATTGCCTTCTTGATTTCCCATTGCATACTTTGATCCTACGACCAACATACCCTCCACTTTTTTTTTTCTTTCTCAAGGAGATATTTTAACAATTTTGTAAAAAATTAGATCCAATATTAGGAGTCAACCTTGTTTGGCAGAAAACAAGCAGAATAGGCAGTACAGATGATATCCTCTGCCGTACAAAACTACTACGACCCATTTCTCATGACTACCCCCGAGGAAGCATTTTGCAATTATTTATCTAAAAACATTCCTGGTTATATGTTTATTTCATTTATTACTGAATAGACATAGACTCTGAAATTCTTATTCAGGCAAGAGGTCTTAAAGACTATAATCACAAGCAAAAATGATGTGCATGAGTAAGGGTTTCAGGATCAGACCATTAATTAGCAAATGTCAGGAAAGTACTTTGAGATTCTGCAATGAAAGATGTTTGGAGAGTACAATTAAAACATCAGATTTATTTCTGCAAGTTAGTCATGGCCTTTATAAGAACACAAGTACTATGTTTCCAGAATTTAAGAGACTTGAGAAAGGTTTTTCACAAAACCTTTATATATATATATGTACACATATATATGTTTGTATTCTATATATTAAGCAAAGATAGTTTCAAAAAATGTTGACTGAAGGCTTAAGGCTACCCTGAGAAGACTTTGCAGTCTGTCTGTTTATATTATAATTTACTTTGCACTGTTTTGAAAACCACTTGGGACTCAAAGGAGATTCAAAATGATTAACAGAGTCATGAAAGTTCTTCAAGAAAATAATAAAAAATATATTCCTCCAGTCCAATGCACTACTTGGTAAATTCAATTTTTTTTTTGAGAAATATTTTAAAGATGAATTGGTCCACTCTGTTTTCTAAAAACATGCACTTTACCACACAAGCACGAAAAGAAAAGGAAAAAACAATATCTGGAACTACTGGTTCACTTCTGGTTCTCAAAGGCAGTTACACAGCTGTGATTTCTTTGTATGCTAGAATTAAAACAGAAAGTAGGAGGACTATGGTTCAAGCATTCCCCTTGGAAAAAAACAAAACGTGTTATTTTGTCACAAAATCACATAATTTGCAAAATATTAGCCTTGATGGAACATTCAGATTCCCAAAAGGGTATTTTAAGAGCTTTTGCAGAAAATGTTTTCCCCTTCTTTTCTCACATTAGTTAAGAAAGACTGTCAGATTGACAGAACAGAAGGAGAGGAAGTATAAGATACACTTTTCTGATGCTAATAAATACATGCACATTGTAGTACAGCACATTATACTATCAATCTTTTGAAATCAGTTCTCAGATTTATGTTTTCCCCTTATTTATTTTATTGTTTTAAATGAATGACCTTATCTCTGGAGCTCATACTAGGTAATATCTGTTCTACAAATAGTGACACTGCTGTACATCGGTCTATTTTAAAAGCTAAGTGCTACTTAAGAGTCTTAAGTACACGAACATTTCTACTATACCTCTCCTGCTCCTGATTCTGCTCCTCATACTACTACTACTTTTTTCTTTCTTTCTTTTTTTGTGAAAAAAATAACACGTTTATGCCAGGTGGGGTTTTACAAGCTCTCACAGCTTTATTCTACATCTCTCATTACACGGGGATAGTTCCCATGGTAACTATTACATCATTTGGCACACATACTACCTCAGGGAAACAGAACAATTCAATGAAGAAACATACATTCACCATTGTGCAATGCAAATTGATTTTCTCATTGCCTAATTATGTTTCCTAAAAACAGGAGACTGCATCAGTTTTCAGTGTCAGCATGACCACTTAAGGATCAAAATTAACATTTCTGCTTTCAGTTCTTTGCATGTCCAAAGCACCCCCTGCCATTCCATTTACCACTCAGAAACCTTGACACTTCTCAACTATTTTAGAAAAGGGAAACCTGCTTCTCTATGTCTGAAATTTCCTCTTGTATACTCATGTTCTTTCTTCTTCTAACGTTGGATGATATTGGAGATTAAAAAAGGAAAAAGAAAAAAAAAGAAAAAAAAATTACACACAAAGTGACTCCTAGAGAGGACAGTTTGTGCTGAGAATAATTGCTTAAAAATATTTTTACAAATCTAATTGTTTGCTCCAAGAAAATTTTGTTTATTGATAACCTTCATATGAATATAGAAAGGACAACTGCTTTTGTTTGCATGTACTCTATATAAAAGACCCACTAACAAAGCTAAATCCTACACATATAGTATCCCTAAGTTATACTTTAAGTATCTATATATATTAATAAAGAATTAATGTTACTCAGTGTTCCTTTTTTTTTTTTATCTATGGACAATATTTTTTATGTCTTTGTTCTGTTCTTCACATTCTGAGTATTTTCTTTTAATTTCTGTGTTGCAAAATGGAACCTCTCTTGAGTACCTGTCTCAGTTCTCTAGAATCTTAAAAACCTAATTCTTGCTTCCTTTCCTAACAATTAATTATTATCACTTATTATCTATGCCTAAACTTGAAGTAATTCTCTGGACTCCTTTTTCTTTTTCTTTTTTTTTTTTTTTTGTTGCTATATGAGTCTCTGCTTCTTGATAAAACAAGAGAATCCTCTGTCCTTCTGATTTATAATTTCTCTGGTGGTTATTTGAATTTTGTCTTTCTTTTACTTAATAGAGTTGGGGAAATAGACATGTCTGTGCTCAAAAGCATGGAACAAATGTGCGGTCATCATTTAACTGCATTAACTTTCATGATGCAGACAAAAAATAGACCTTTCTATTTTTCCCTTCCAAATTTCTGTGAAGACATACAATTTCTAAATATTTAAACCACAATATAGAAACACTAAAATGGACACACAATTTGCCCACAAACAATGTAATTTTGAAAAACACTGCACCAATTCCACTACTGTCTGCTTAAGATAAGTGCTATTTAAATTCATTCATTTCCTTGGAAATGATTTTCTGATCTATCACGGTAAATAGGTACTGAGGAATGCAAAATTAATCAAGAAAAAGGAAATGAGGTCTTTTTTATGTTGCTCTCTATCAAAAAAGACCCTCATTATTACAGTGGACTGAAGTGAAGTCAAGTGGCCAAAGATAAGTGAAGAAACAGAAGCTCGAAGCAGCCAGAAAAGGGCTTGCCTGGATAACTGCTCTAAGAAAGCAGAAGAGTGGATGTGCTTTCGTGGGGAACTGAATTTCACAAACATAAATGATAAGGCAACCTTCAGAAAGTTCTCTTTTGTTTGTCCTACAGATAGGATTTACAAAAGAAGCAGAGCTTGCCAAAAGTACCACAGAGTTAGGGAGGTAGTTCCTTAGCTTTTCAAAGGGGATTGTACACCTGAATTCTTCAGGTGCGTTGAAATTCATCCTTCTCAACACTACTTACCTACCAAGTTAAGGCAGCTCTGTTGTCCAAAACTGCTCTACCGTAATACTGCTGTTTGTTTAAATCCATATGTGATTATATACTCAGAGATATCTGACCAGTTTCTGCTTACTGATTAGAACAAATTCTTTATATCACCCTCCATTTCAGGCAGGCAATGCCTTAGCTTCAATGGCTTTTATTTTTCTTGGCATTATCACAAAGTTAAAAACACTTGGATGGCTTTTTCAATTTCATAGGAAGGTTTATAGGAAGTGATATATCTATAATACTTGTTTTGCTTTTCATTGCTCTATTTTAATTCATGGTGTTTCATGCTGGAGAGAGATTACACCCAAACAAATAACTCCTCAGTCTCTTAGAAGACTTTTACCTCGGAAAAAATGTGAAGCAGAATTAGAAGTGGAAGCACTTTCAGATTTCTGTTGCTTTCAAAGTTTGGCAAGTCTGTGGTGGTTTCACAGGAAAAGTGCCAAGAAATCTGAAATCACTCTGCAGAGTTCCTGGCCATACACTCATGTGACCTTTCTAGCACTCTTTCTTTTCAAACAAGGAAATCCATCAATTATTTAGGAACACGGCCTGAATCAGACATTATTAATCCCACTAAGTACACACCTAGACTTGAAAGGTAGGCTCTGTTGTGAGCAGTAGATATTCTTATATTTAATAACTCCTCTAGTTCTAGCCCCATTGGGGCTGGTGATCCTTTTATCCTATGTCAGGAGTTAAACTCTGTGTTGTTGAGGATCACTCAGCCTAGCTGATATGAGGCACTTTAGTGTGGGTGCCTGCAACCACTTAATGACCAAGTGCAAGGCAAAAGGCTGCTCATCTGTGTGTCTAATTCAGCATTGCTCTGCCCAGTTTTTGAAAGAAATGATCTACTTCCTATATTCCTCAGCAGTAATAATATTCTTCCTGCCAGACTGCTGGTCTATCACTGATCATATCAAAAAAGTTATTTTTTGTTTGTTTGTTTATTTATTTGCTTCATTTATATGTCAGAAAAAAATGTGTAACTGCATGAATGCTACTGCTGATGAAATGGTGACGATGGGAATGTATGGCTGTGGGCAAGAAGAGCGTGATCATTTGAACCATCTGTATAACATGATGAATTTATGCCCCTTTAAAATACACATCCAACTGTGACCTGAAACAGATCAATTAAACAACTTCTCTAGACCTTTGCTCATACATTTCAACTCTTCTTTATAGCCTGAGAAGAGCCCAGGATTGACTTTTTCCTTTCTTCTCTTCTGCAGTCTCTCTTTCTACGAATTAAAAGGATAGGACTTCTAATTTTTGTCCTGTAAGCCATTATTTTTATTCATTCAAAGGTTAGTGAGACCAGCTGAAAGAGTATTCAGTAACTTTGTCCTCATTAAGCTTCTATCATCCAAGCTGCTGTTCTGAATACTTTGCTATTCAAAAACTTGGTAAACTGAAGTCATACTTCAGTTTAAAAGAGCTAGAAAAAATCTAAAGTGAAATTCAATGTGCAAAACATTCAATCAAAGACTAAATCACAATCTCAATTGTGGAGCAATTCCAAGAAAATGCAAGTCACTCTGATAATAAGAATGTGGAGCGATGGAAGCTCACGAATTTATTTTTCTTCTTGACCGATAAAAGAAAATTACATTCTCAGTGACAGGCACGTTTCACTGTATGCATAATGAAGGCACTGATTCTGATCTAACTTAGAAACATCAGGAAATCTGGGGCACTGGAGATTTGCCTTTAACTTCATTGTGGTAAGCAATTCACTTTTTGAAATCTTTCTTTTTTTTTTCTTTATAATTTAAACACAGAATCCTTTCTTCTGCAGCTTAGCAATACAAGAGATGAACCCCAAAGTATGTTCAGACATATTCCAACATTAATGGGAAGTATCGAAAAACTGTACAAGTGACTATGTCTGCTTTGGCACTGTGGGACTCCGGAACGTTTCCCATGTCTCTGGTCTGTGAATATCCTGGCTTTGCTTTGACTATGTAATGGAATGAGACTTAGATTAGCAACAGCCCACCCAACACACACAATAGAAATGTCGATGTGCAGAAGCACACGTGGAGGTGGCGGGTGCTCCAGCTGCTCCCTCTGACCAGATGCACATAACCACAGCGCAGAGCAGAGGCTCTGTAAGCTGAGCCCTGGACTTGCTTGAAGAGATTTAAAATATCAGTCCATGAACAAGTGAGCAAGTATCTAGATGCACTGAAACCTGTCAGGTTAGGTCTAAATCCCTGAGCATGAATCCCTGACCATGATGCAGAATCACAGATATGCAGTGTCCTCTCCATAAGTTAGCAGATAATCATCACAAAAACACATGCACACACACACACACACCAAAAAAACACACCAAAAAAACAAACAAAAAAAAACAGATTTAGTAAATCTGAGTGTAGGATCTTTACTTATCTCTAGTCACACTAACTTTGTTTTAAATTCTTCTTGTTATCATAATCATAATCACTTTTGGCTAATTTTTGAAGATGTTTTCAGCACCACAGATTACTCAGGTTTGTAAAAACACCCAGTGGCCCATTTGAAACTCTCTGCATTTTTCAGACAAGTGTATTCAGCTGAATAAATTTAAATTTCTCATTTTACATATTAAAACAAGATGAACTATCCACATAATTCACATTAAAACAGAGGGAATAAAAGAAAAACATTGGGTAAATATTTGTTTACATTCTTTAATGGATTGATTTGGGCCATGATCTCTGTTCTCTTGTGTTTGTTTTCCATTTTCATTTGAACAAACAGATTTTATTAGAACAAATACTCAGAGAGAATGAAGTTAAAAGTCATAAGTATTTATAGAGAGCAAACATGTAATTTAGACAAAAATATTCATGGCAGTAAAGCTACCTTACTACCTTAGAGTGCACATAAAATGCACAAAATGACCATAGAAAAGAGGGGTGTTTGACTGACTTGAAGTCACAGCAAGTTCCAAATTGTAAATTAATTTAAAATAATGGATGTTCAAAGATATTATTATGTGTTTGATGGAATACATAAAATAGCAAAGCTGATAATCAGTGAAGTGGATTGCCAGTCTTGTTAAAGAGAACCAGTATTATTCAAAAATTTCTGTTAAAACTGAATTTTGAATGAAAACTTTGCTTTCCACTAGTTTTTGAGTATACCTGATATATTATTGGTACTGATTAAAAGATGTGAATATAAAATATTAAAAATATTAAACATATAAAATTTGTAACATATAACATATGTTACATATAACAATTTTCAGTTGTTAATTGATTTATTTATGATGATTAAAATATATTTTGATCTTGGTTGAAAAATATAATGAGACAGTATTTTGCTTAAAATTTTGATATTTTCCTTGAGAAAATGACAGCTGCAGCATTTTTTTTCCAATTAGCCTTAATTAGGTGTAATTAGGAATATTATAAGGAAGTCCTTTAAAATCTAAAAAAAAGGGGCAGAATATTTCTGTTTTTCTTGGTATTTCTATACTCAGGCCAAGTTTCTTTTCTTGCCAAGCTTGAGTGGAAGAGCTGATGAGTATTGATTCAGTCCATAAATACAGGTCTGTGATGCTGAAAAATTAAGCATTGTCATGTAGTACAATGCAATTCCATGATGTGAAAATGCACGTCTATGGGATGATTGTTTTTTTTTTCTTTTCAGAAGCCATGCTTTTTTTCTTAGATACCCTGGACAGAACCTAAATCTTTCATCTTAATACAAAAGAGGAAAAAAAGGCTTTAAAAAGTGTATTTTGGTGATTTTTGTTACATCTAAAACATGTTTTGTACAGTTCTTCCTAAGGTCTCCTATATTTTATCTGCAAATAATTTGTGTGTGGCTTTTGTTTCATTTCCTTTTCTGTCAGTGTAAGTCTGGAACAGAAGAGATACCTCTAAAAGTTTCCCAGAAAGAATTCATACACTGGAAAATACTAGTAGCTGGAAAACAAACAAACAAACAAACAAACAAAAAAACAGTATTTGTATTTGATTAGCTTGATTTCTGAGAGCTCTTCTGTCCCTCTTTCTAAGAGTAGCTAAAACCCCTTCCTCAAGAGTTGGCTTGTATGCGAATAAGAGCTTGTTAACTATATGCAGAACTAGATTTCTGCATAAAACAGAAAAAAATTCCATCAAAGTTTTTGTTTGGTTGGTTTGTTTTGAGGAGGAGGAGGGTGAGAGTGGTTATTGTTACTTTTATATTTTTTTTTCCAAAGAAGCATGTTTATTTAGTCACACTCCTCAAAGTATGTAACAAATCCTATTTTACACCAGCAAATCATTAGAGCCAGCACAGATAGTGTGCATTAAGAAGTTTAGCATTGTAAGGAGGAAGAAATCTGAGAGGGAGTTTTTTAGCTCTGTCTTGCTGACTTGTTTAGAAGGGAAGTGAAATAAGTAGGAGTTTTATACCTTTCTGTTTTCCTACCAGTTGTCTTAAACAGCTTAAAACAGGAGTTCAGCTTTGAGATGCATTGTTTTTTCTTCGAATTGTAGTGTTTCCTGGAGTGACAGGATTTGTTAGATGTTCCAGTGATTTGATGTCTTTATTGCCCATCTCTTGTTGAGCACCTGTAGGCGATATGTAATTGGAATACATATTTTGAACTTTTAGGACTTTTACTATATCTCAGTGTTGGATTATTCAGTGATTTGCTATTGATGTATTTTGCTTTTGGGACTCTATTTTTTTCCTTTTGTTTTGGTCATTTTGTCTGAAGACTCTGTATGTTACAGCATCAGCCAACCTCCTGCAACGCAGACCTGGAGCATCTGCAGCAGATCACATTGGCAGGGCAGAATCTGCATCTTTAGAAAGTGGTGTTCTAGGAGCAGCAATTAGCTGTGCATGATTACCTTCTAACCTGCTAAATGGCTGGTTCAGATCTCCTGCTGTCAGTAAACAACCAGGGGCTGATTAAATGTCTTGTTATCATTCCAAAACCCTTTGATGCACGCACATGCTAGTTTTGATCTCTTTTTCGAATTCTGTATGTGTTCCTGGAATAGGTTACCAATTTCAATATTGGGAAGAAAAGAGTAATTCAGTGTGTCCAACCTACAATGAAATATCCCAGCTGAATATAAAACATTTAGTGTCTTATCTGGCATTACTTCATAATCCCCCTTTTTAACCTTCACAGCATAATTACTTTCACTGCATCTCACTGTGATATCCTGAAAGTTGTTTTTTTATTATTTTTTTCTTCAAACAATTCTAATGTTTACAAAACAGAAAGGATTGACACTACAATAAATAGAAACAGTCACAAAGCATCCATAAGAGTGAAGTAGGAATAAGGTTGTTTTGTGACGTCCAAATAGTACCTTAGTCCTATTCTTAACATTGTTCAGTTACATTGTGCAGAGGATATTAATCCAGGTCCATTTTGTTTTCTAGCTAGGTGATTTTATGTGATGTCTGTCTTGTCTGCCATAAAGTATATGGAAATCATCAATTATATTCACAAAACCCACCAAAGGGCTGACAGGTTGTAAAGTTTTGGTTATTAACAGCATGGGCTGAATTTGGACCAAAGACCTGACATAGAACATATTCCCATTTTAATGTTATTTTCCTTAATCTGTTGATCTGCAAAAAAGAAACCTGGAAGATTTTTTTTTTTTTTAATGGCAAAGGAGCAAACAGATGAAAAATAAAGGAAGATGATCTGTAACTTGTATTTTAAGAGCAAAATATTAATAAAAAAAACTTATAACAACCTTTGCTTTAGTGAAAATCAGATGGAAAACCATGAGTCTATTATGGGGGCTTTTTGTTTAGAGGTTTTTGCTTGTTTTGTTGTCAGGACGACAAGTTAGAAGAAGGAGATAACACTTATTTAAGAATCTCTAGAGCAACTTGAATGAAGAAAAAAAGACTCATTTATTTCTGAAATTCTTTGAAGATATACCTCAAAGTCAGTTTGTAGATAATTCACTCTGTGGATTACATGTGAATGTGAGGTATTCTGGCAGTATTGCATCCAAGAAGCATTATACCCCTCTGAAGGTCACATCTTTACTGTCATATTTTATTTTAATTTGTGCTTAGTTTTATGTAATGCTTAGAAGTGATACTGCAGAGATAAGAAATGCCCTGCTGGGTCAGATCAGTAGTTCCTCAGCCCTACGGTATGTTATTTAGGAAAAAATGTGAAATGTGGCTATTTTTATAAGTCCAATCTCTTTGAACATCCCCAGCATACAGGATTGTTGTATTATGTTGTATTAGAGCAGTTAGAAAGAATATTCCTGCCTGCTTCTTTTTATGTCCATTGAGAAAACTTTTGCCCATGAACTTATCTAATCCCTTCCTGAAAACAGTGATGCTCTCTACCTCTCCACTTTCATACTGCAGAGGCTCCAGAAGTTCACTCTTGGCTGTGCAGAGATGTCTTTTAAATTAACATTCTGCCACCTTTAGAGAGTGCTCTCAGCTCTGTATTACACACCTACAATAAAGAGCTATTAAAGTTTAAAATGGCAAAACTCAGGCATAAAATGCATGAACTTCCATCTGAAAAAAAAAATATATATATATATATTCTCTTTGCTATGTGCTGAGCTGCCTGAGTTAAAACCTGCAGATATAGGATATTGAAGGATAGTGATAGCTGTAGCAAAAAATAGACAAGTGCTATGATGCTAATGTGAAGAAAGAGGATAATTACCCTATCTGGAAGCCTGTCTTTGGCCACAGAAGAGACCACTGAAAGGGACAAATGGAATTTCCCAAATGGAAAGCAGAGCGAATGCACTCAGAGCTGCTCAGTCTGCCTCTATGGGCTCTCCATAGCATAAACACCTGCCTTTTGCTCTCTATGCTATCCAAAAGTTTTAATCAGCTTAAAAGCTTGCTTATCTACCAAACACTGATGCCAGTGATACTACCCCACCCCACTCCAAAAAAAAAAAGAAAAAAAAAAGGAAAGAATAAAAAAGGAAAGAAAAAAAAAGAAAAAAGGGAGAGTGGGAATCACTTAAAGAACGGGGATTGTATGATTTGTTTACATCCTCCTTCTGGCAGAAAAAGACTAAAGCTCACCTGTGCAGGAGACAGACTTCCTTGGGCAAATCTCAAAAATTGAAAAAAAAAAAGTGTCATAGGGACTGAGACTCTTCGCTGTTTTGAATGCAAGGTATATTTCTTTGACCTAGTTTTCCTTAATACATACACAGAGTTGCATAAAAATAAAATAATAATAATAATAAACAAGAAGAGAAGAAAAAAAGCAAATAACTTTCAAACAAGACACTTCATTGCACATACTGTTCACCACTCAGGGCAGATGATAAAAGAACATTCAGTACTTGATAGATATTAGTCGTGTGCTGGAAGTTAGTCAAGATGCTTAGACACAACGACAAGTATGGACAAGTATGGACAATGAGAATCCATTTTAAATGGAACACCTTCTCCAGTCCTTGAATATTAGACATAATGACGTGTTCTTCTTCCTCACTCACCAACAAGGAATAGATGGAAACGTGTGACAGATTTCCAATTCAGAAACACAAGGTCTCCTATAGCATAGCTTGGTAGTCAATGGGAAAATTCCTCAGAGGAAATATGCATGGGTAAAAGTTTAAAAACTTTTGGAGTTGAGTTCGGCCTTATCTAGATGAACCTTATCAACTTTTTCAAAGTGGTTTTGCATCTCTTTCACTGATACATTTCTATTAATTCATTTCTTATAGGCCTACTTTCTAAACAATCCAGAACTTTCTCTGGCTGGTATGGAATCTAAATGGCAAATGTCACATTTAAGATTAATAGCAATTGTTCTTAACCTACTTACTTGTTTCCAGTAACTTAAATCTCCCTTCCAGACACCAGAAATTCGGTGGATAATCATTCTTATGTGGCCTTGCCCTTTGCTATGCACTCTCCATTTGCACTCGTCTCATCAGGATTCCTGCTCTTTGACTTGATGGGGGAAATTACTTTCCTGTAGATTGAAGTTTGTGTAGCCCTGTGCTTATAAAAATATAATCATGTTTCTGATGGTATAGCAGTGTATTTTGAGATCCAAAGCACAAAATAGTAACCATTAAGCAAGTCAGAGAGGTGATCCAATAATTTCACAGTGTAGGAAGAAAATAAATGACTATTAGGAGATACTGATGAAACAACAGTCTGAAGTGTGTGTATTCTTTTCTGTAGATAAGCTGATGAAAAAAAGTCTTCATAACCAGCATCATTATAAAAACTTTATAGGCAATACTAATAACTTTAAGAATATTTATTTAATTTTATTTTAAGATAACTTTAAAAATAATTCTTATAGAAGCCAAATATTTAAAAATTAACCTTTGACACTGAATTTTAAGTGCATATTATGTTTTTATTCACAATAAATGAAAGCTGCTTTTGTTTAAAACCACATAAATCCAGAAATAAACAGTATTCAAGAACTTTGAGTCAACAGAAAACAGAGACTACATCATCTTTTCCGTGCTTATCATACCTGAAGCATATTGATGGGATGATCTACTGAAAAAATAGGTCATCAATAAACTGCTTTAGCTAGAAAATTAAGGTTCATGGAGAGATATTGACAGTCTGAGAAAGAACGCTAGAGGTTAGAAAAAAAATAATGCTTGGCAGAAAAATTAGGAAAGATTAGTCTTTAGGAAGTGTAGGAAGATATGGAATTAGGTACAGGAGGGTTTGGGGAAGAAAAAAATGTATGTTTGGTGTAAAACAAGCATGT
>JAWLRI010000330.1:130290-143756 GCA_034781795.1 Crypturellus tataupa
TCAGGGCGCATAAAGCGAGCGTCCCAGCGCGGTCGACCCGCGGCTACAGAGGACCCGAGCGAGCCACGTGCGCGACCAGTCTCAAGGAAGATACTATAGGCTTTAAAAATGAGAGTAAAAAGGACCCCTTCTCACGCCTCCACCTCCACCCCCAATAACAAGCAAATTAAAAACAAAAAGTAAAACATGAGGTGTAAATGATGTTACAAAAACTTGTGAAAAATTGGACTTTCTAGGTGACAAGGTGGTAAATTCTGTAACTATTATTCCCTTTCTGAAATAAATTTGAAATGGAAATATAAGTTTGTTTGTTTGTTTTTTTCTTTTTCATGACTTTTTTTTTCCTGTTAAAATGAAATGAAGCAAACTAGCTATATTAAAACAGCCTTTTGCTATTGTCATATGTCATATCAGATGTCATGTGCTTTATCTGTTCCAAAGCCACTCTGATCCCTATATATGCTGGAGAGAAAAATTGGCAAATTTTAGTCTCTTGACAGTGCTTAAGCCATGTGCATTTTAATCTTGTGGTAAAGGAGTGCAGCAGAAAAAAAAAAAAAAAAAAAAAAAGGCAATAGGTAGCTTTGTGGCAGCCGGAAATAGACAAATAGGTAGAATAACAAAGAGGTAGGCAGGGAGAAAACTATATGAAATACATTAAGAACAGGAGAGGAAAAGAGGACAGAAGGCAAATGATATGAGCCAGCAGTTCTGGAGATAATAATTCAGGATTGCTTGTCTCTGTGTTTGGTAGCTCACGGCACCGAGTTCTGTGCCCTGATGCTGAATTCACGCAGCTGAGCTGAGAATTATGATGACTGTATAATTATTTGGTATTCAGGCAAAAAGGTGGGTTCTCCCCTATCCTCTACAATTGATTACTTTTACTGAATTTTAGTCAGAAATAGGCCATGTGATGGCCTGTTACTCTCCTAAATGATATTAGGCAGATTATATATAGTACTGAGCATGAATTTCATTTCTGTGAATTCACAGTATATGATAGTATACATAGCTAGGCTATGACTGGGTTGTGTCTTTTATTATTTTGCAATAAGGTGCTTAATTAACTGCCATCTGAGGACATGATAATGCCAATTTTCCCACAGTCATGTTGATTTAATTAATCCCTATGCCAATTATAAAACTTGTTGATACTGTTAAGATGAAAGTATGACATAAACTTGCTACTATTGAGCCTAAAACAAAAATCAGAACTTCATTTTTAAAAATAATCACTATGTTTTTAGATGTCTGAGAGCGCTTAACTGGAGATGCGGCTATGTCTTTTTTTCACATTCTGAATGTTCTGTTCTTTCCGAACATCAAGTCCTTTAAGGCTTTCATGCTGGATATTAGGAACTGTCAGGTGCTTTTGAAAGCCTTGCCATACCCTCAGTAGATATTCACTAAGCTCAAGTTACCATTAATCTTTCTAGCTTCATGTTCACAAATTAAAATTGGTATGACCCAATTTGTACAAATGTCACACTTGAGATTTACACCTCTCTGCAGAGATGTCTTTGTATGAAAGAACAGCAGATCCAAGGTGACTAATATTTCTGCCAGGGAAAGGAAACTTTTATGGTTGGTATTCATCTGAGGGGTCTATTCCTCCTCATTATTTTGTATTATATATATATATTTCTTATATTCCTATTGTTTATTATTATTATTATTATTATTTTACTCTTACTGTTATTTAGAATACCAAATTCAGAGTGATCACAGAGTAGAATGCTACTCATTCTCTGCAGTAATGTAATTAGGGACTGAAATCCCTATATTAACACAGAAATCATTGCTGCCTTCCGACACTGAACCACCTGTCACTCTCCCAATTGTCACTTTTCTAGATTATTTTTTTTTTAAACTAAGCTGAAGCATCTAATTAAGTTTAAAATAGAATGGCCCTGGGAGGAACTCTTGTGAAAACTGCAGTAGAGCTAGTAGTTCATCTTAACTGGAGGCTAAGACTTGCAATAATATGTTCTTTTATGAAATTGTGAGATTTTTATACAAACAAACCTCGGTCTTTTGCAAAGTCAGCTAACAAAAAGCATCCATGTAAAAAAATAAAGAAGTCAGTCTGCATAGGGAGAAGAAATTAATTTGAGGGGAGGATGAGTGCCTTGTGAAAAGCAAATGAAAAGATGAGTGGTATTTTCACTGGAGTAGAGCTCCCATTGACATGGTTAAAGAGAGAAAAGAGGAATGGTTAAATAGAGTTCAGCAAAAGGTTCTGAAAAATTCAGCTCGGCTTAATGGCAAAATCTCCGCAGTAGTTATCACAGTCGATGTAAGACCTTAGGCCCTTGTTTCAAGGAAGCCTTCTGCATCAGAAGCTGTTAGGTGCCTGAGGGATGAGCTAAGATGAGGAACTGTGCCTGAATTTCTGTGCGTGTATGAACTACCAAAACCAGTCTCAGCCATATCTAGAAGGCCTCATCCTGAAAGCCTGTAGTGTCAGTTGAATCAATAAGCTTCAGTCAGTAACTCACTGAGGGTCAAATTCTGATCCTGAGGTGCAAAAAACAGTGAACAATGTGAAAACTACAGTAGCTAAGAACAGCCCAAGGACTGCAAATCTCATTCCTCCTGCTCCTTCTTATATCCAGTGAAAGAAAATAGTGATTTACTTTCTCTGTTTACCAGTATATTACTGTCTTTTGTGCTTTTTCAGTTGTGCTAGCCAGATAGAGAAGTGAAGGAAAGGAGCCTAGAATTAGCATCCTTAACATCTTTCTCTGTCAACTGTAAAAACGAAAAAGTCAGTGTCTCTTCATATATACCTCCATGCAAATCATAAGTGTTTTCACAGCAGTTTACAGAAGCGTTTCTCTTCTTTACAGACTTTCATTGGATGTAATCCAATAACAGTCTCCCATTTTTTTCTCAAAAGTTATGTTAATAAATCATAAAAAAATCTAAGACATTTCAACAAAATACAATTTAAAATAGCAAAAAAATCTATTGACCTTCCCATTCCAAAATTATAGCTTTAATATTATTTTAAAATGTATTATATTTTAAATTACCATGCATTTTAATATTAATTCAAATTAAACACACTTTGACTTCTAAAAGTGTTGAGGTGAATTTGCACACAGAAAAGATGTCATAACAAAAAGACAATTTCTGGAACAGTTTTCAGAAACAGAATCTTTGACTCCCTAGCAGGAAGATTTATCTACTGAATTGTTGATTTTGTTGAAACTACAGTGTTACACTTCCTTTTTCTTTTGATTTTCAGCATTTTTTATCCTCACAGTAAGAGATATTTAACTAAACCAGTAGGTATTTGCAGGAGTCACTGAGATTTAAAAACAATTTGTTTTTCTTTGCAATATTAATAGACAAGAAATATTTTCTTCCTTGATATTGAACCTGCTGTACGAGGTAAGTAATACGTAGAATCAGCAGCACAGGATCAAATATCTATAATGGTATCTGCCTGGTTTCTCTTTTAAATTTAAGTGTATTCATTAATGTAATACTTTTTCTCCGTCGATTTGTCTATTTTTAATAAAGATAGAATTTCTAAATGTATGACAGTATTTTCTAGTAGTACCACAGTCTGTTAGCTGTAGAATTCTCCATAGTCACAATATCTTGATTTGACTTCTAAACCCCTTTAGAAACTAACAGATTTTACTTTTCTACCACACAGATATATTAATGATCAAGGTGTATTCAGAGGATATAAAGGAGAAATATGTGTTCATTTTGGAGCAAATCTTAGGAAATGATCTTGCTAAATCATGAGCTTGGCAGGATGGTGTCAGCAACAGCAAGAACTCTGCTTTCCAGAGCTACTTTTCTTCTTTTCCAGAATTAAAAAGTAGTCAAGATACTATTTTGAATTATGTTTCCAAGATAAGTATATTCAAGAAACTTTACAGAAAGACAATCCTGTAACAGTAGGTGCTCTGAAACATTTTGTAAAATCTCTATTAAAAAGACAGTGGCCATGCCCAGGCACTAAACATATCATCGTAGAAGAAAATTAAAATATATTGTTTAAGTGTTTTCTTGATCAACATTAAAGTTTCAGAGGACTATGAGAATGCTAAAGTAAAAAGGTGCAAGTGCAACATCAACTACATTTTTAATCCTTAAATACAGAGACTGCTATCTGGCGTAGTTCAGCTGACACAGCAGTCCCATAAATTGGTATTGCTGCTAAGAAAATAATTCTTAAAGTATAAACTTTCTGAACTGTATCATCTTTAATTTCAGGCTGTGGGGTTTTGATATTCAGATTTCAAATGGTTTTAAACTGATAAATTATTATGCATAAATGAAAAATAATTTGCTATTTTTATTTCCCAGATGTTCGCTGCTTAGTCTTCTCTGTGTTATGCCTGGTGATCAGTGTTTAGTTGTTTCTTGTGTATTGAATGTTCACAGAGGTGACAGCCACATTTCCAGTGACAACAACTCTTTCTTTCCCTATTCTCCACTTCTTTTCTGGAGGGAACAGTCAGAAGTGGGAGGAAGGGACCATAACTTATATAACACAACAACAGCATATTCTGTTTCTCTTACCCCTGCTCCCCTGTTTAGCACTTACAGCAACACTATATTCCTCACTTTGTATAATAGGATTTCCTTTTTACTATTCCATCCCCCAGAGCAAAGTATTATGAGGACTTTTTCTTTTTTTCTCCTGCTTGAAAATAAATTTAAATTCTGGGAGTTTGATTAGTAAATATACTTCTGGAATACTATTAATACCCAACATTTTTGTTTGTTTGTTTGTTTTGTTTTTCAAATTAATGGATAGGAAATCATGCTTATCATTATCATATTCTTTAGAAAAATATTCTTTAACTGAAGAGCTTTCATCTGAAAGAAAAAAATAATATACCTAAAAGAATCATGCATATTACAGGCAATACAAATGTTATATAAAATCTGCATTTAAAATTATCTAATTTCTGTTCTCTTCCCCCATTCCCTTTAGTTTCTACAGCTTTTCTAGAAAATTACTTCCTAGTTAGAAGATGCCCCTCACATCAGCCTGCTATCAATGTTTATAAGCCTGCAGCTCTGCATTGCACAACGATCTGGCTCTGATCAGCCAGGTGCTGCCCTAGATAGCAGTCTTTCCCTGTGGGCACACCTTTGTTTGTAACATAGCCTTGCAACCTACTTAAAAAATTTCCCATCACATGCACAAGCACACTCGCATGTAGTTAGACTTTTCTTTGCTAAAAGCAAGGCTTTAAGGAAACATTCTCTGTGGAGTATTTGCATCTCTGTTTGAAAAGGAACCCAGTGGCTGGAGAGTCTGTAATTTGACATAGTTTGACCTAGCTCTCAAATATGCAGCCAATAATGTTTTCTTTACTAAACAATAACTGTTCTGTGAATATTATTTAATAAGCAAACATCTGCCTCATAGAAACATTGGCTTTTCCTAACTTTCCGAGAGGTGATACAAGTCAGCTGATACAGGAATTTGAAGCCCTTTACGGTACATTTATAAAGAAATAGTATCACTAGAAAAATATTTTAAAATCACATATATAGCAGCCCTTGAACACTCTGCTACACTGGTGCCTTAATTAGAAAGATGAGTATAGTTATGAAAGGCTGAGGTAGAGTTTCAGAGTAGACTGCAAAGAGTATGTAATCAGCCATAATTTAATAATAATGTGAGTCTGATCCTGAATGTTACTGAATGCTAAAACCCCTTAAAGAAGTCACTGGGCATTATGGAAGCTCACTATTATAAAATTAGCCTTCAGAATAAAAGTCACACACTAAGCTGGCAATCAGCAAAGGCCTGTGAAAGGTTGTAGCTTAAGTAGGACGGAGGTACTGCATGTCTGGGATTTCAGTGCTTCTGACCTCCCCACAAAGCAGTAAATTTCCTTCGACATCCTTAATCCTATACAATCCAAATCTCTGTAACAATGCCAACTTTATTGTTTTGATCATTTTCTTGGCAGCAATGTTAGAGCCGGTTAGCTGCAAATTACTCTGTCTGAGCCTCCAAACATGAACAGGTTTATGAACTATAAATTATGTTCAAAGACATGTCACTCCTGCCTTCCCAGTATTATACAAAGAAGTCCATTAAACTGTATATAATATGGGCTTAATGCTATTTCCTTTGATGTCAACAGAGAAAAAGGCTGACCATGCGCTTAATACATTGGTTAGGATTTTGATGAGCTTGGTTCAGAGCCTGACTGCTGAAGTGTCTTCCTCTGTGATTCAGGGAAATACAGTAATTGTAGAACAATTGTAGAACAATAAAGCTATACAGGACCTGAATCCGAAACAGTACACCTACAGAGTAGCTAGGCTAAACTTACCAGTTTTTGCTGGCTTGAGTTTTGATCTGCATTCTCCCACAGCTTAACAAAGGATCCTATTATAAGGAGATACTGAGGATGCCTGCTTTAGCTTCATATAGTTCCTGCTTTGGTGGCCATTTAAGGCTTTAAAGCTTTAAATGGGTCTGCCTTCCAGTTGTTTTGAAAGAATGTGTCTAAAATAGGAGGAAAATGAGAGAAAGAGAAGCACCAGTGAGAAGAACTTACCTCAGCTAACTTAATCTGATGTAGTCATAGACTTTATGGATGAAAATAGGATATGATTCATCTAAACTTTTTTTTATTATTATTTTTAGGATTCTATGACTTTTACCACACATGTGCTGTTCCTTTATATTATCATAGGAGCCTAGATGAGCAGATGAAGATGTCTCTGGTCCAGTGGACCTTGCCCAGAGTGATTCTTGATGTTTCTGCTGGTTAAGGCAGATAAATCTCCATGCAGCTAATTCATTTTGTGCTACATAATAACTCCAGAAATATGACACAAAAAAACCTACATAATATTTAAAACCATCATGGTATGTATATAGGACAATGAAAATGGTAATACAAAAGTTCCTCTCTCACACAAGGCAATTATATGGGAAGACTGAAGGACTCTGAGATCCTTTCTCCCCTCCTTCAAACTCCAGTCCAAATGAATCTTTTTTTTTTTTTTTTTTTTTGATGCTTATTGCATATAGTAAGTCAGTGTCAAAGCTGCTTTCCACTACAATTATGTGATAGTTTTTGGCTTTTCAACTAAGGCCACAACTGGGCGGACAATTTGGTGATGTACTCCAGTCCTGAAGCTGCCTGAGCTGTGCTCTGCTCCACCTTTGTACTCGACCTGTCTTGAAGATTGCAAGAACCTGTTTCATTACATTTTTACTACTGGTTTGCACTGTGCATGAATGCTCTATTCATAGGAAATGGAAAATCATTGGAATTCATTGAAAAGCATTTCTCAATTTTTAAAATTCTTCTATGATGGTTAAAAAATGTTATTTATCTGCATCCTTTGACTGCCTCCATCTGCCTGTGTATTGCTTTATTTCCAAAACAAATGACAAAAAGATGATACTGCCTCTTGTACAAACTTTATTTACATAGGTGGGACTTGCATTATAAAACTGCATGCTGAGAGCACCTTGTATACTGTATGTTGTACATAAACATTGTTGTTTTTGCCAAGTTTCACTATGATTTTTGTAAGAATATAAATAACACTTAATGAAAAAAAAAATCACTAGATTTCCTGAATGTTTTGATGTTCCACAGAAGGTCTCGGTGTCATAAGAGAGAGTGCAAACTGATTATTTGCATGCCCAAATATGTCTAATCAGCTGTTGACGTTCTCAGCTGCAGGACTGCAAAGTCATATTTAATGCATATTTCTGATATGATATCTGAAATGATACTCATATATAAGCTTTTCATACCTAGATCCCAACCGAGTTGTGCAGAAAGGAGTCATCTTTCCGATCTTCAGTATGGATACACATGGACAGAGTAATTCTTATTCTTCTGACTTCTAAAACAGGTTAAGAATGGGCAAGCAGGTCCCAAGAGTTTGTGGAACTCTGGATCCACTATTTCAGTCTCATGAATAACATACAGGGAATGGGGAAAGAGGTAAAGAGTAATACTGAGATTTCTTTCTTTGTTCTGTCCCTGAAAAATGATACAGTTATGAAGTAAAGTACACAAATTTCAGTCATAGCTTATATAATTTAGATACCATGAAGCCACTTTATTCAAATAGGCAAAAGGTATTTTAAAACATCAAGTGAATTATGTTGTATAGCAACATATGCCGGCATAAACAATTTCTAAAGAAATGTGCCATTACATTGGGAAATCTGTAGTGACTGCAGAAAAAAAGAAAAACACTGTTCTAATCAGTATCATAAATACATAACCTCTTTGGAGAGAAACTCATATGAATTCAAGAAAGGGTCACTGATACCAGATGGGGAACCTCTGTGCTACTGGAAGATTAATGAATTGTTTTTACTACACTGTGCCATGTAATTGCACAGTACAATTAAAAATGTGCAATATTGAGCAACATGATTACAAAATTTGACATATGATGAATGCATTCATTATTTTTGTTCTATTTAAGATATAGAACTTTTTTTATATTATTGTTATTATGTGGTTTCCAAATATTTAGACACTGCATAAATGGAAACATTACAAAATTCTTAGAATCAAGTCCAGTTCCCTGACCACTTTCATAATTCCTGTCTCTAATGTTAATACTGTCAGGAATTTTGGAGTTATTTACTTTCTTTGGTTTACATAAAATCACCACATATCTTTTGTCTTTTTCTTCAGATAAACACTTCTCACTTTTTGTCCACTTATTTACAGTCTGACCATAATGCTGTGAACTCTGGGCTTACAAATTATTCACATTTCAAAGCGCAATTTCAGCTACTTCTTCACAGATGTTCAGCCTCAAATTACTAACTCATTATACTATATTCATCAATGAATGGGCAAAAGAGCAATCAATCCAATTCCAATAAACAAAATAATCTCCTTTGTAAATATAGCTCTACACACATACACACACTTCACACACATTTACTATACCAGCTGCATTACCTATGGAACTTAATTTAAAAAAAATCTATAAAAATGACCTCCACTGATACAGCACTTTTTCTAATGCAGAATACCAAATTTTGTCAACTTTTTCAAAAGTGTGGCCTCCCCTTTTGACCCTCTAAATTCTCTAGTGTCACCACAAGCTCTGGTACTGGGCATTTTTCTAGAAAATAGCATCAAAGTACTGTGTGTGTAAAATATCAATGTTTAGTATTTCCTTCTTAAGACTCTATCATCTAAACTGTTTATTAAGCCTTTTAAAATTTTGTTGTGATACATATATTAAACAATATATTCGCTGTGCTCCGCAGCTGTGATCTAACCATCATAGACAGAACAACCAACCTACAACCATGAAAATCAATAAAGCAGAAACAGTAGTCAACCTTATCTTTTTAATACCAAAACTGCATATTCACCCTTATCACACACTGGAGAGGATTTGAAGCACCTTTTCTTTTCTTTTTTTTTTTTTTTTTTTTTTTGAAATGTTAATGACAATGTATTCTTCACTCCTTCATGTGAAGTGCAATTGTTAAAAGGGTGTTGCCTCAGATGACAAATGAAGTGAACCTAGCCCGTAGCTCCTAAGAATGCCTGTTAATAGTTAAAACTCAAGCTTCAGCTCATCAAAATGAAAGATGCTTGTGAAATCCTGGGAAATCAATAGCAATAACCTCATCGACATAAGTGATGTCAGGTTTTCAACCTTTGTGACATGCAAAATGTCTTTCATTAAAGTTACCATAATTATAATGCTGTTGATGATACAAAGTCCTAAATTCTTTATTTAGTTGCTTTGGAACCTGAAGTAATGACTTAGTAAGAGTCACTATGTACTTCAGAATTTGGACTAATAAAAAAAATAAAATATTGTAACAAATAATATATTGCATTTACATCTGTACTTTCAGTCTTTAGACAACGGCTACTGTAAGAGTAATGAGAGCTAAAAGAAACAGTTTATTTTCCCGGTTGCTTGTTAGAATGGTGAAAAGAGAAACAGGCAGATAAACACACATCCACAGACAGTTCAGCTGATTAATTTTCCAGCCAGCAGACATTCGTTAAGCGAGCATCCTCATTGCAGTGTGCAGAGTCTGGGAGCAGACCCCTAGAGGGCATTTCAGAAGTCAAACAGGCCTGGTGGAATGGCTGATAGAACGGCGCAGCAAACAGTGGGAGATCTATATTTTGGAATAACTCCAGAATTTCTTCTCCACTGGACATTGGAACTGAGCAACATTGCAATTAATAATTTCTACCTGGAGGGATATGTGAAATGGATGAAAACAAAACTTTTTTTTCTTCCTTATTCTTTTGGTGATGTCTCTGCAGCTATCTACTAGTGCAGTAACTGCTGCATTTTATTTAATTTTGATTTCAATTCTGTACTGCTACATGCAGATAACAGCACATTCCTTCTTAAAGAGTCCAAATTACGGCCCTTAAGTATGAGTGATAGGACTTACATGAGTTAAAACTGGAGAAATGTTTCCTCATTTCAGGAGTGTGAAGCTCTAGTTACATTTATCTGAAGTTGTTGACATTCCAATTCTTTTTTAAATTCTGCAGTCCACAATCGCACTGTCTCTTGCATGCATGTTATCACACCACAGACTGCAGAACTGGTGCTAAATTAGATAGATATAGCGCTAAGAAGTGATCCAGATTTCTTTTTCTCTTGACAGATATCTTTTTCTCTGGACCTTAAAATTCCTCCTTAAAAGTCACCTTTATGGGAATGCATACAAAAAAACCTGCCTTCCGATAATGGCTAAGCAGGTGGTGACTTGTAATTACTGTGATTACTGCTATTGACTAGCTACAAATTGTGCATACAGTGTGTCTGTCCTAAAACATCCTATTATTCTTGCTATCCCTTCCTCTTGACATAGTACACTTGTTCTTTCTTTTTTTTAATTCTCCTATAATGTCATATCCTTAAATTTTTAAGATTTGTAGAACTTTTTTTTTTTTTTTTTTTCTCCCATACAACAGTCAATAGGCTCACTGTTCTGGAACCCTGTAAAATAAAAACAGATTTAATGGGACTCCTTCTAAAATAAAGGGTCCTCAGTAAAATTCAGGATATCCTATTCTGTCTAATATGCATCTGCATATACATGTGTGTGTACATGTGCTAGTGTGCGCTAGTGTGCACATTTATATATGTGTATCTATACACATATATATGTGTACCTACACACATATTAACCAAAACAAAACTACTTCCTCCAAATGTTCTTACAACAGAAGTTGTAAAAGAGAGCAATATTTTCAAAGGAAATCAAAATTAGTTTTAATCTTAAAACTTCTGAAACTTCAGTCTGAACTGAAAGACTGAATTCTTACAGTTCCAGTGCTGAATGCTGAATGAAGAGGGTGCCTCGGTGGTGGAAGACACAGAGAAAGCAGAGTTACTAAATGCCTTCTTGTTTCTGTATTTACTGCTAAGGCTAGTCTTCATGAACTACAGAGCCCAGAGACAAGAGAGAGAGGACTTCCACTGGTCAGGGAGGACTTGGTTAGGGATTATTTAGGCAAACTGGACCCATAAATCTATGGGCCCAGATGGGATGCACCCAAGAGTGCTGAGGGAACTGGTGGAGGTCATTGCTCAGCTGCTCTCCATCATCTTCAGGAGGTCATGGAGGGTGAGGGAAGTGCCTGAGGACTGGAAGAAATCCAATGTCACTCCAATCTTCAAAAAGGGCAAGAGAGAGGAACTACAGGCTAGTTAGCAAATGAAGAGTGGAGCAGAACGGAGATTCCACGGTCAAACTTTGCTGGCTTCCCTGCGGAGGGGATAATCTGATGGTGCTGTGCAGACACGAGTGAATGGAGGGTGGAGCGGGGTGAAGACACCGTGGCCAAACTCTGTTGTACTCTCTGCAGAGGTGGTAGCCTGATGGTACCACACAGCTAATGAGCCACATAGTGCAATGTCTGGTGCTGGGACAACAATGGTGGTAGATAAGGCCCTTCTGATAAGCTTTGCTCAAACTTCTCCTCCTTCTAATCTCATTATAATACCAATACACAACTCCATTCCACTGAGTTGAAATAAATGAATAATGAAAGCAAATATGACTAAAGTCACTCAAGCTCCACATGAATGTCCAAGAAAATATATAAAAGGCAAACTAGTAAGAGGGACAGCAAGTAGCAGGAGGAAGCAGAGGAAGCAGGAGGGGAAGCAGAAGAAGAAGGAAGAGGGAAGACTCCATCGTAACTTCTGGGTCAGTCGACGTGCTGATCCCCCCCTCTTTCCTCCCCTTGGGTCGGAACGCTGCCTGAGGAGACTCGAGACGGAGAGCCCTCTTCCATCTTCTGGGGTGAATGCACATTTGTACATTAGAGCTAGCTAAAAACCCTATGCTATAGTAGAGAATTTCCTACACTGACATCCAAAACCTACTTTGGAAATGTTGCATTTGAATAAATCCTGCTGTTTGTGAACTTGACTACTTGTTTGGGGGAGGCGATCGGACCTACAGTTGACAGACTGTTTGTGAATCCAGAGTCCAGTTTATAGTAGATTATGCTATTTGAGAACTCGATTCGCTCCTAGGAAGGCGACCAGACCTATGGTCCTCAGACTGTTTGTGAATCTGAAATTGCCAGAGTCGAGCTAATAGTTGATCACACTATTTGGGAACTCGATTCACTGCCACCACTACGGCTTTCAAATTGCAACCTTTTCACAATCAGTGATTTGGACGAGGGCACAGAGTGCACCCTCAGCAAGTTTGCAGATGACACCAAACTGAGAGGAGTGGCCGACACTCCAGAGGGCTGTACTGTCATTCAGAGAGACTTAGACAGGATGGAGAGTTGGGCAGAGAGGACCCTCATGAGATTCAACAAGGACAAGTGTAGGGTCCTGCACCTGGGGAGGAATAACCCTAGGCACCAAGACATATTAGAGGTGGACCTGCTGGAGGTGGACCTGCTGGAAAGAAGTTCCCATTGAAAGGGATTTGGGAGTCCTTGTTGACAGCAAGTTAACCATTAGTCAGCCATGTGCCCTTGTGCTAAGAAGGCCAATGGGATCCTGGCCTGAGTCAGAAGAAGCGTTGCCAGCAGGTCGAGGGAGGGGATCCTGTCCCTCTCCTCAGCTCTGCTGAGGCCGCACCTGGAGTACTGTGTGCAGTTCTGGACTTTCCCTTATGAGGGACATAGAGCTTCTAGAGAGGATCCAGCCTAGGGCCACAAAGATGATTAAGGCATTGGAGCATCTATAGTATGAGGAAAGACTAAGCGAGTTGGGCCTGTTTAACCTAGAGAAGATTGAGAGGAGATCTGATCACCATGTACAAGTACCTGAGGGTTGATTGTAGGGAGGATGGGGCCAGGTTCTTCTCCGTCATGGCCAGTGATAGGACAAGGGGTGTCGCCTTTCGCATCGGCGTGACGGCCCTCCAGGGTCGCTCGGACTATCTGCACCCGGACACCAATGAGGCAGGTGGCAAATGGCCGTTTATTGATAGATAACACGTGCTTATATATCGAAGG
>JAWLRI010000330.1:143856-156106 GCA_034781795.1 Crypturellus tataupa
GTGAGTTATCATCAAGCTCGTTTATTCAGCCCGAATAGCATGTATTTAAGCACAATTCAAAGACAAACTTAGTTCATAATTGGTTGTTATGTTGCATCTTACAATCTGTGGACCTGGATCATTGGTCACTGTTGTGAATATTGTCCTCAGGTGGACACTCCTTCGGGCAGTAAGGCCTGCCCCTCATGTCCAGGAGGTGGTGGTTTATTCCGTTACAGAATGGGCTTTCTTCCCCCCTGCTCAACGCCGATCTCTGGTGACTCTTCACTCAGTCCACAGCTTTCTAGCAGGGATTGTTCATGACAGCTTGCAGCCTGTTTCCTCCAGGAACTCCTCCACATCCCTCTATTTCTATTGGCAAAAAGTTACACATACGAGTATTTCTAATGCAGTCTATATGAATAAGGACCTCATAATTTGTCACAAGAAATAATTCTTTTCTTTTTTTCATCCTCTGTGTTATTTGATCGCACATTTCTGTCCAGTGACATAAAAGCATTTTATGGGGCATCTGATTTGTCATGGCTTAATGGAAACTGAATTAAAGACACTAAAGTAGAATGCAACATTCCAGAAATATTTTCATCACTTAAGCTACAGCTATCATATAATGTAGCATATGGTTGCAGAATTGGAATAAACTGTTTATTTTACCTTTGTTAACTTTTTGCAGAATAACAGAGACTGCAATAACCTTGTCTTCAGAGAACAGAAGAGGCCAAAGTCTTTGCTGGAGCACTTCTACAAGTTTGAGTCAAACAAAACTAAAGCTGCAGGTGAGATGGGGAGATTGGGTGAAGCGAGAAAAAGGAGGAGTTGTCAAACCCTCAGATATTCTTTTATGATCATTATTATGGTAACTACCTTTAGGTCTGTTTAGACTGTGTCCACCCTTACACCCTTAATTCTTTTATTCTTTTTATTTCTTTTCTCTCTTTTTTTTTTTTTTTTTTGTTCCCTAAGAGAGACAGTGGTAGGAAAAATGGGGCATCTCTGTTTTGAAGTTCACTATAAAGACATCTCTTTGGCTTTATCACCTTCCTGTTCTTCCAGATTTCACTTCAAGTTTTTCAGTTAATGAAGTACATTGATTCTGAGTTAAATTTACTTTAATGTGATGCCTTTCATCTGATTTTATGATGAGTATTGATTTTTATTTAGAGTCTACTGTGTGGTTTCAATAAAAATAATAATGAATGTTGTTGATGCATGTTATTTACCATTTGATCTCAGCTTTATAGGATGGGGACGTTCTGTAAGGTTTATGTTAACAAAAACCTTGACTTGTTCATCTAGTTCAGTTGTTAAATATGAAAATGCTCCTGTTGTATCACAGTGGTTTTAAGATTAGCTCCTTAAACTGGAGGATATTGGTGTTTTAAATAGGGTATGTTTGTCTCACTATTCTGTCACCACAATTTGACATCAACAAGTGGCATATTCATCTTTTGTGCCTCATCTGTGCTGTTAAGCCATAGAACCAAGACTGAAGGAAGACTCACATGATTTACCTGCTTGTACTCTTCAGCAGAGTTTTGGACAATCCAGTTGCTAAGAGGAACACCTGAGTTTTGTAGCTTTCTATGTAGTTTTCCAGACATTTTTTCAGATTACAGTGCATGTAATGATTTCTGATGGCATCTCATGACTGACATTAGGTACAGTAAAAAACCAGATAACTATTTTCCTATAAGGTTTTGATATTTGCCTCATGGAATAATTTTATATTGAAACCATAATGCTTACAAAGAAAATATAAGAATTAATATCTAATGAGGTCTCTGGTTTTCTGGACATTTCTTAGCCCTTCTGCTAAGGTGTCACATTGATACAAACAATTTGGCCCAAACCCTTTCTCAGTATAATTCTTGTAACAACAATACTTATTTCATTGAGATCCTCAATTTTCTTTATCTAGGAGTCCTGCACAAGTGCATGGCAGTCCAAATTCTGCTTTCATCTTTTCAGTATGAATCACAAAAAAATGTGCTGAAATGTTGATATAATTGTCTCCTGTGATTAATGAATATTGTATACTCAGGGACTGTTCACAAGCTAATCTCAAGTCTGATAAAAAAATAAACCTTTGCTGATAGGGTGTGAAAAAGTATCATTTAATAGGTCCTACTTCAGTGTTTACATCAATTATTCATAAATTATTATTTGTTACATACAGAATACAAATCACAAGGTACTATTTCTCTCTCTTGATATAAGATTGATATTTGTTAAGCTAGAAACCAGATCATGTCAAAAGGTGAACGCTATGAGTTTTCAGAAAAAAAATCATTTATGAAAAATAATGAAAATTTCAGAATGTATAGAAATCTTTAAATGCTATCCTAATAACAAGGTGACCCAGGAATAAGAATCACAGTATTTATTTGAAAATTTGAACATAAGGTACAATGGTCAACTCCATTTACTAATACTACTATCCTGTTATTTTGTAGCTAAATGTAAACTTTGTAGAACTGTATTGCTGACAAATGGAACATCAAATTCGAAAAATGATTTTTCAAATAAAATCTTAGCAATAATTATAGGTGAATGATTTGAAAGATAAAGCTGAGATTAATCTATCCACGGTACACTTAAATAAAAGAAAGAGAAAGAAGAAAAGATATAACTTATTCTCTCTTTTTTATTATTTGTTTTTATTAATAAATTATTATTATTAAAAAAAAAAAAAAAAAAAAAGTTGATTGACCTAATGGTCACCTTTTTCATTATTATTTCAGCTTAGAGAACTGTTCTTTATTTGGAAGTTTTCTCCCGTTTCAAATCCAGAGTTCTAGAGGTCACTTCTGATGAAAGAATTTTTGAACATCCATTATCTACAGAGAGAGATTAGAACTGTCATTTCCAGGAGTACATATTGACAGAAAACCGCTATTTTTTAGTCTAATTTTGCTTTGAGAAACTATTTAATACAGTGCTGTCCATCAAATGGGTATAGAAGGCCTAAGTATGAAAGATAATTTGAAAGCACTCAGTGTCAGAGTTATGTCATCCACTATTTATAGTATACTGAAGGCAATCTGAGTGGCATGTGTTCGTATTTTAACAACATAGGTACTGCATTCAACAGCATGTATCTGATGAGTAATTTTTTTGTACTCTTTCTAATAAAGTAAGGTTAATGTGATGATCTAGTTTTGTATCTATATGTGTGTCTATATATATCCATAGGTCCTTCTATATGTCCCCTCTAAAATCATTTTCAAAACCATTGACAGATTCAGATGAACAAGGGCTAAAAAACACAAAAATAATGAAGTTTCTTGAAGTTTTATGGAAATAGGTGATGAGGAAATAAGTTCAGTGTATTCGTCAGTGTCATATAAAGCAACAGACAATCCATTATACAGGTGCCCCCAGTCATACCAAAAAAGCATAAATAAATGCTCACAGTCAACCACAGGACTCAAATATGGAAAACAAAACACAACAAAACAAAACAAACATATCTTCTTAGCTCCATGCTCAAGGAACTACGTGTTTAGGGCTGGTCTGAATACTGTTCTATGAGGAATACTGCATCTGCATTACAGCTGTGATTGTACTCACTTAAATTTCATGATGTTAACTTTCTCTCTCAAAAAAAATGAAATATACACATACATAAAATATGAGTAACACACACACAAATGCAACCCCCAAAGTAGAACCTGGTAAGAGAGATATTTATGTATATATTTATGTATGTATATTGAACATTCAGTTATATCTTATAAGCTTAAAAGGAGTAACCTTTCAGTATTTCTTTAACATTACCTGTAAGTCAAGCTATGGTTCTATCATTTCTATTTACCCTATCTTAACACTCATGGAAATAAATAATACCTTAAAAAAAACTTTCCCATTTATCCGGGGAGAGTTTTTCTCCCAAAAACATTTATCCGGTCAATTTGATTCTTTTTCTTTTCTCCTATATCTTCTTTTCCTTTTCTTTTTCTATTGTTTTTGACCACGTAGAAAATTTCAAGGTAATGATCTTATTGTAACATGTGAATTCCTTTTGTCCTTTGAGGACATTAAGTAAAAGTAAAACCTCCTGAATCAGAATAGCCAATGCATATTAGTCTTATATCAGGAGAAAATACAATAATTGGTTTGAATTAAAGAAGATTTTCAAAAAAATCTTTGCTTGGCCTTGAAGTGTGTTTCAGCATAACAAAAAACTAGAGGAATGTGAAGTGTCAAGGGAATATACTCTTATTCTTTTTTAACACTGAAGCTAGCCTGGGAATTTTGTAAGATAATGAAGTTTTATTTCAGATCATGTCGTGGAAGTAGATAAATATTTTTTTCTAGGAAGGAACTATCCAAGACGGGGATTTCCAATACATTTTATCCTTAGATAGATAGATATAGAACATATAAATATATACACACAAACAAATATAATATTACAAATGCTTATTCATAATACAAAATTATATACATATGAATTTACATATGAATTTATATATTTATATAGAGAAATCAAGTCTAGTCAGTACCTGAATGACTATTCAAAATTGTTAATAATTCTCAGTATCTTACATCAATCTTATAAAATACTCAGTAACCACTGCTCTGAAATAATGCGTTTACAAATCAGTACTTACTGAAATGCAATCACTATGATATTTTTCTCTTTTATTCTTTTTTTTTGAAAATCTTGCTAATTATTTACATTCCTTTTTGTAAAATATGAGGTGTTGAGATCATTTGAAAAATGTGATTTTATTATTCAGAAATATGTTTTAAAATTTATTTATATCTAGGATCTTCAATAGTATTTAGGCCTCAATTCTTATTTCAAGGTCAAGTACATTGTGTGGGATTTATTTAAAGACAGATACATTTAAATGCCTACATGTACTTAGGAGTCCATAATAGTCAGTAAATATCTAATCAGTTAAGACTTGATTTAGTAGATACACATAAATGTCTAGGTTTGCTTGAAATGCACAAACGTTTACCCATCCTCAATCCACCTTTCCTGCAGACCAGGAAAGGAAATATATCCTGTATATATATATCCTGTATATATCCTGTATATATCCAGGAATATAGCCTGTATATTCCTATCCAGAAAATATATCCTGTATATGTATATATATTGTTTATTTATATAATATATATATATATATATTTATTTATTTATTTATTTATTTATTTACTTACTTATATATCTTTCAACCCTGTGAAGATATCTGGAACAGTTTAGGGCAATGATGTGCGAAACTGAACTGATGCTAGCAGTGTCAGTAGAAAAAATGGGCAATTATTTACTCCTCAAAGCCGTTTTCTCCTTTCCTTCAATTAACTTAGTATATTTCTGGATTCTACAGAGTGTGATGTCTAATACTGTTTAGAGTATCTAAAACATCCATGTGGAGTTGTCATACAAGACATAGGACATGTGGGACATCCACTTTTAGACACGCAGCTTGAGGCCAAGTAGATTATCTGCTTCTAAAACGGCACTCAATAGTTACGCATCAAAATAAAGACTCATTGACTAGGTTGACTAGACTTACATTGATCATAGCAGAAATTTGGATAACTAGTTCACACATTAAAATTGCATTTAGAGTTGTAAATTTGGATATCTAGGGTCTAGAACAGAATCTGATCCCTTGTAGCTTGGGAGAATTCACTGCATTATTAGGTCTTCAGCACAATATCGTCAAAGAAATTGCAAGAAGTTTAATCATCTACCTCTAACACACTATGTTCAAACAGCTATTTCAGGATTGCTGAGAAGTGTGATGGATTTCATTGTCCTGTTCAGCTATTAAATACAGGCATGTAGCCTAGTCACAATAGTGATATTTAATTCATCTTATCATTTAATTCATCTTATCAGCTAAAGTGCCTATAATAAGGTGAGATGAACTATCCCCTAATTCTTGCTTTTATCTATGCTATGAATGCAATGCAAGTGGCCAACTCATCTGTAGGCACAGAAGACTTGCCCACTGAATCCCACCTACAGCAATTTATTATTCTTCAATGCTATATTTATATTCTACATTATATATACATATAAATATATATGTACTAAATCCTTCTATGCACAAAAAATCAGATACCTATGTACAAAAATTCAGGCAACTGCAGATCTGAATATCCAGACATACCAGACATGTTATAGGTTTTAATGGGAAATAAAGACCATGCTTAAAATTACTGAGAGTTATCTTGCTACATCTTTTAAAACATTGACTCCTAGCACCTCTGCAATATACAGAGACTTGAAAACACATGTAAAATGTCATATAGTCATTGGCTACCTCTAGCTCAGTTGGCTAAAGGCAGTATTGGCAATATCTGCATTGCTATTTATTGAACCTTACCATCACAAGGTACCTGTTCCAGCTTATGAAGCAGCCCGTCAGCCTGTCATCATCAATGTTAAATGGATGCTGCATTTGGGATGAGATGTTACATCCTGCGCCCATTGACACAGCCAAGGAGAGCAAGGGCAAAATTCAACAGGTACCGGAAGTCATTGGCAGTGAAGAATTTTACTCTTATGGTCGGCCTAGATGTTCCCAGTCAAGAGAGGTGTAGGGCAAGGCAGACCACAATTCCCTGTGTCCAAGGAGAAGGCAATGGAAATGTCAACTTCTATGTACAGACAATAGGGGTCTGTGTCACCCAGAGTACAAGCAGGTAAAACGTGCCACAATCAGTCACACAAACACACACAGACTTACCAGTGAAGGGTAACCAAGGACTCATGCCAAGGTCTGGTATGACCTGTGTCCCCACCGGAAAACTCAATGCCTGATGGGTTGCGACCACCAGTGGAGTATGTTGGTCTTCTTGGTGGCAAACACAGAAGCCAATCCAGTCTTGCTCTTGACAGTCACACCAGGCACCAGATCTGTAGGCGTTCAAAAATGGGATTCTGGGCCCCATAGGGCTTAATGGTGTCCTTGGGGTAACCCCGAAATGGGGCATGCGCAGAGGCATTTTGTCCAGGGGGGTCCCTGTCAATCAGGGTGCCCCCTGGGCGACCTTTAGGCCTCTGCGCATGCTCAGTGGGCCCAGGGGACCCGGCTACGTGTCGGGGCCCAGGCCCAGAATGTGCTGGAACCCCGAAGGTGGGGGCCAGGAGTGCTCTGCCACTCCTGGCCCCCTGCCCAGTAACGGGTTCCACCCTATCACCTCCAGCTCCCACCTGTCCCCTCCCTTGCTCCTCCCCCTGCTATCCTATAAATACCCCTTACCTGTTAATAAAGTTGGCGCTTGCTCACTAATTCAGGAGTTAGCGTGCGGTCTGTTAAACTTACCCCGAACTACACCACGCCGAAACCTGTATCAGGCTTCTAAGGCGGTGGTTGTGGAAACTCCTATTGGGACCCAACTGACGCTTCGCAGACCAGAGGGCCGCTCCTGCTGCAGAGCCTGTGTCTTCCCAGGAGTCATCCTAGAGCGAAGGAGCGGTGAGAGGATCTTCATCCCCACTCGGGAGGGGAGTGGAATAAAGCTAGTGGGCAAACCCGGGAGGTAAAAAGAACACCCCACGTCGGTCTTGGGAACCCCGCGGGTTTTATTTATTTTAGTTAGTTTTAGGCTATTTTATTTCGTGTCGATAACCCGCGTCGGGCAGAGAAACGTTTGCTTTTATTTTTTATTTTACTTTACAGATCTTACCAGCTGGTCACAGTAAACGGATCACGGAGCCAGATAAAGACAGTAGGCGCAAGCACCCGCAGACATCTAACAGGAAAATGTTAAGAAAATCCCAAAGACTGGTTCCGGGCAAGCCCTTTCCCAGTTGGTCTCACTGAAAATCAAATTGTCACAATCTGGTAAATTTTGACATTCACGACTCAGGACCCTATAAGTCAGACACTTGTTGGGGGGTTTTGGATATACCCAAGTAGGATACCACTCCCAGTGCAATCTTGAGACGCTCGAGGAGCAAAGCCCTGGGCCAAGGTTTTCGGCCAAACACGTACGTAAGGCAACTTAATTTGTTTCATGTTGATACTGCTGGGTAGCCAGTGACCACTACCCAACCGGGCGGAGCAGCTATCCTGGAGCAGAGGCAGGTTTTGTCACCCGACGTTACGGGGTCCAGCGGGAACCAAGGGAAGGTACTATCTCCGCAGCATAGCCCAGGTGGTAACAACAGGTCCCTTTAAGAGAGTTATAGTTACTCCCGCCAACTCCCAGTTGGCTAAAGGCAGGATTGGCAATATCTGCATTGCTAAATAAAGAAGAACTAAAGAGCTACCTGTATCTTCCTCATGCCAGGTAACAAACTGACTTAAAGAAATTACATTGCCTAGGAACAAATCTCTTTAAAACAGATGAGAAAAAGCTGAGGAAGGAACTCAAGCCCTAGGCTTTTCACCATATATCCCACTTTTTGTTATCTCATTCCATGGTAGTGTTTTGGAAGGGAATTTCTTTCTCTTTCAGGATGTTGCCCTAAGCTAGGTAAGTATTGATATAAACTAGTTAATAACTAATTGGCCCTAAGGACAGAGATTGGTGTTTAGACCTCATTTACTAAAGCAGGAGATGTTTGTGTCTTTAATCCATTGCTTTTTAATATAAATTAGGACCTGAGCAAGACAGAGGCTTCTACCAATCTTCTCTATGAACTAAACGTCTCCAATGAAAAATACTGAAAACAGCTCCTAATTTTTTAGCAGTTAGCTACAAAATGTTACACTCACAATGTTCATGCAATTACACAAAACATCTAATTCTGATTCTTCTTCCTCTTTCATTGATTACTTCACGGGACAATTTTGTAGCTTCAGCAACATACACAGCAACATACACCAGTTATGTCTGGGAGGAATCAAAATGATGAGTAACATATAATTTGAAAATAAACATTCTAATTCTATTCAGACCTTCTGTTTAGAATTTGAAATTCAGTCTTTACACCCTAACTTTGCAGATTTATTTCAAAGTTCTGTTTTCCTTATTGTGAGTTGTTAATTAGCAATTGTGTTGTGTCAGTTTCAAGTCACTCATTTAACTTTAATCTAATCTTCCTAATTCTTACTATTTTTGTTTTCTGGTATGTCAAGCATGATCATATCTGTTATCTGTAGTCTCTCAATCACTGACCTTGTAGAACTTTCCCCCTTAAAAAAATGTTTGATTTAATAATATCACAATAAGAGATATCTCAGCACTTACAAAATACAGCAGGCTAAGTTTCCAGTCATTTCTCATACCTTCATTTTGCTATAGTCACTTCCTGGTTTTGCTGTAAATCTGCTTCTCCATCTGTTCCTACCCCAAAATTGTAATTAAACATCACACATTTTATTAGCTAATGTTATATGACAAATGTTTAGCTTGGAACATTCTTTAAAATATAAGCAAATATAGTCTAAAAAAAAGACCCAGCAGAAGTAATAGGGATACTAAGCACTGTATAAAATGCTGAAATGATGCAGTGTCCATTAACAAATTCTTTGTTCTCTCAGGTCTTGAAGAGCTTCCATTATAAGCACATAAGGAATAAAAATATACCTCAGAACAAGTAAAGAATGTAGTGATAGTAAAAATGTCATAGGTCTTTCTTTCGTTCTTTCCTTCCTCCCTTCCTTCCTTACTTCAGACAGGAGTAAAGAAGGAAATAGGGACTGAGTGGAAGAGAAAAAAAAAAGAAAATATGCAATAAATTTAATATGAAGGACAAAAGGACCCGAAAAAGAGGTACAAAGCAATAGCTGTGTGACAGGAGTCATCATAAGATGATTCTAGTCACTCTGTTTCTGGAACTGATTAATTACAGTCACAGTGAAGAGAAGAGATCAGAGTTGTTCCCCCCTTAAAAGGAGCCCAATGGCATCCAATTATAAAACCAGAAATCTTCAGGCAGTATGGCCACAAATGAAACTCAGAAGGTGCGCATGAACATAAAGGAAGTGGGAAGTATAAACTGATTACTGGAAGACTCTTACCTCTAGGTGTCTGGGATTCCATGACCTGGGTAGCTGTGTTTCAGTAAAACCTGTCATACAATCTCTGGAGTCTCCTGGTGGTTCTTGATTTTTTCCTCAATTTAAATAATCTTTTCAAAGTAGAACAGTTTTAAATGGAGAAATAATAAATTCTTACTCCTCTCTAAATATTCTATTGAACTATCATAATTTTATTTTGGAAATGTGACTTAAGTACTTTGAATCAAAGGAATAATTGCAATATGAATATTTGTATCAGTGCTGAAACTTTTCTGTGCTAGGCTACAAATATAGAAAGAGGTATCTGTTCCACTTTCTGTAAGAATCTAGAAGATAAACTGCCTTAAATGATTAATTCCAGGGTAATAATCAAGGTTGTGAATATAATAGAGCCTCTAGTAACTGCAGAGATTCTGAGGCTACACTGGATCTTTCTCAGCACTTCATGGTTTCTTATGGTATGGCATGGCTGGTTTCTTCATTTCCCTCTTTTTTTAGAGAACATCAGTGTCTAGTTGGATGAAATTAAATCAATCAGAAGAATATTGTAGGTCTGGGTTATTGTTGAACTGGCTGACTACCATACCTTCTAATTATCAGAAACTGGATATATAGAAGACACATTTAGAAGGACTCATCAAGAGCAAACCTAATAAAATCATTCTTAGATATTTCATCATACATGCCATTAAATGTTAAGGTTTTAGGCCTCTGCATGAGTATGTATTGCAAATGGATCTGCGCTAGAAAGTAAATTTCTTATTCATTTTCATGAGCTTTCTTTTCCTTTCATCACTGATTTAGCAATGTGCAAGTATGTGGTACCACTGCATAATTACAGGTTTCTGTTTCATTTTTACAAAGCAAGTTATAATTAATATGTAAATTCTCTTTTTTTTTGTGGGAGAAAAACATGTTGGGATACTGACAAGCAATGTGAGTTATAGGATAGAGCCAGGATAAACATAAGGAGAGGTCAGTAAGGAAAGTAGAAAAAAAGCTTTGCTGTCCCTTACTACTGACAAAATTGTGCCAAATTATGCATCAGGAGGCAGATAAAAAAAAAAAACAACAGAAGTTGAAGTGCAAATAGAAACATGAGATAGGAAGAGAAACCCAAATGGTTTCCCTGTATGGAAGTGTGGTTGAAATACGATGCAGGAAAGAAAAAGGACATAGACAGAGATATAAGATTATATAGAGAAATAAAGGAAAATAGAACTTATTTTGAATCTGACAAATATATGCCTATCAAGAGTAAATGCAGTGTAGCTATTCTGGGTGTAAATGAGAGTAAGTGAGAGTAAATTGGAAATGAGACTGAACAACTGCCTGAGAACCTATTCAACTATTCAAACATTTATGACTGTGAGATACCATTTGCCCTCTCTGAAAACTTTTCTACTCATTCACAACTTCACTGAACCTAGGACCAACATCTTCTTGAGGATCATTTCTCTTCCCAGTCTGAATCTACAAGATCTTTTCATCTCTGCTTTCCATGAAAGGCTACTTCCTAAAAATCCCAGCATGGATATATTCCAGTATGAATTCATTTGTCAGAATGAAGAAAGATGGTCAAAAGTGCAGCCTGTTGTCCATGAGAAGCCTAACCACAAGTGCCCCAATGGTCCTGTACTTCAGTTATATAACCATGTATAACTACTGGTATTTATCTATTTGAGTTATTTACCAGTAAAGTAGAGGCTTTTCTTTACTTTTTTTGGTCTATCATTTGGTCTAATCATTTTTCTAAATATGAATACATTTTGAAATCATTAATATGGACACATTTGAGATGTTCATTAAAGATTGCCTCTAAGTTTTCTAGATAGTCTGTACATTAAGTAGTCTTGTACTTTAAAACTTGGAAAAATAAGTTTTCTTATAAAGTCACTATCGAGTCCATTTTCCAGTATTTCCCTTTTCTGAGTTTATGTATAGAAACAGAGGACAGAAGTTAAAAATTAGCATTGACTTTAGAAGAGATGAGAGAATTGTTATTTCCTATGTTTCATATACCTTGTATTAGCTTGAAAAGGACAAACACTCTCTGATATAGGTCCAAAACAAATAATGATTGACTGCAATGCTTATTACTGCTTTGATAGATTCAGACACTAACACAAGATATAAACTTTTACAAAAGACTTAAAGTTACAGAATGTGGAAAAAAGGACAGGCCCCCTGGGAGAAATACAGGAGCGTAGTCAGGGAATGCAGAGTTATGACGAAGAAAGCTAAGGCGCATTTGGAATGTAAGCTGGCGAGGGAAGTCAAGAATAACAAGAAAAACTTTTTCAAATATATAA
>JAWLRI010000330.1:156206-189040 GCA_034781795.1 Crypturellus tataupa
GAGTCTCCTTCTCTGGAGATCTTCAAGACCCGTTTGGATGCAGCCCTGTGCCACGTGCTCTAGGTGGCCCTGCGTGTACAGGGGATTTGGACTAGATGACCTCTTGAGGTCCCTTCCAACCTTAGGCATTCTATGATTCTATGATTCTATGATTTGTTACTCAAAGTTTTTTTTTAATTATTATTTTGTGTGATACTTCAAGTAACTATTTGTACATTATTCTCTTTGACATTTTCTTCTATTCTCACTCTTGCCATCTTAATAATCTGAACATAAAAAAATGGAACCATGTTTTAAGTATGTCAGTTGAAAAACTTTTAAAAGTATATATATATGGGAGACATGCAGTTGTTAGCGTCTCAGTCAAATTTCCTAGAGGAGTCTGTATACCTTATTCTGCTGTGCTGTAAGGGCCTTGATCCTGTTTCTATAGAGTTTTTTATTAGCAGAAAGTATCTTCCCCTTTTGAGGCTTCACAATTGATCATTCAACTCTGTTTGGGTCTAATGGAAGACTGGCTGTTTTACATATTTCAGTCTCACAGAATCTCTGCAGAAGATCTCCAGAAAAGTATTAATTAATTTATTGCAAAGTGTGGGAAAAAATATGTGAGTACTTGAGCTGCAGTATTCAGCTATAATCATTCTTCAATGTCCTCTTAAGATGACTCAGAACTCATATCAATATACATCCATCGGACACACTTTCTATGGTAAAGAGAAGGTATTTTGAAACCAATGGAAGACCATAAATTCATCACTAGGTAGGCTTTTCCTAAAATTCTGATTCTTCCTGGGGACCACAAAGCTAGTATTCAGACTCGTGATTTTGATAAGTGAGAAATTCCTGGGCAAGTATTCCTTAATACGTTGGTCCACACTGAGAAACATGTCTTGTCCTTGACAGCAACCAAAAGCAGATGAGTAGGTGTGAGTAAAAAGAATCAGACAACCTTAAATTATATACATACACCATGCATTTTTCTATCTTTCAACAGCTGTCATGCAGGAGTTCCTTAAGCCAAAAAATATCCATAAAGTAACAGAATCACAGAATCAGAGAATGGTTGAGTTTGGAAGTGACCTCTAGAGATCATCTAGTTCAACCCCCTAGTCCAACAGTCTAGTGCAAAAGAACACCAGGGAACAGCATACAAACAAAATTATAGGGTATAATGATCAATAACAAATAATCGTGAGATATAATTCCATCCCTCTAAGCTGTGGCCTGGAAAACTATACGCATATAGATGTGTGTTCCTCTGTGTGTGTATAATGAGCCAAGTTTTTTAGCTACTAGAGGCACACAATCAATTAATTTGTATGCTTAGGAGTTTTAGAATTTAGACTTTGCATACTATGTACAAAATTAGGATATTAATTTTAGACACCTGTTTCTGAAAATATTTATTTAGATTTCAAAGTAAGAGATAAGTCATTGTGTTTTATTTTTTAAGTACGGAGCTCCTAAGAAATTTATGTCCCATGTCACTACAGAAGTGTTTGTTCATCTTTCCCAAAGTGCACATAAAAATCTATCATGACATAAAATTTGCTTAGAACTCAGAGAAATACCAAACAACAAATCAGTTCACAGTCCTTTTAAGACTGTCTAATTTAGGTGGTGTCTCATCTAACTTTTAGGAGCTTAATATCGGAAGTACAAAACATTTTAATGGGAAGACATGGGAACTTGTGGGCCAAAACTGTAGACTGTTTTTCAAGCACTGTTCTAAAAACACTGTTCACTTTCTAATATTTAAGCTCTCCCTGTGGGTTTCTCCTGTAGGAAGAAATGAGCAAACCCATTGCTTTGTATGTACAGCCCACTTAAATCTATAATTGGAGTTCATTCTTTTAATGGCAGTTTTAAGATGAGTATAAAATAGAATTTTACTTTTATTTTTTGCTGAACATCTCATCAATCATTTGATGAAAAACGATTGTTGTTTCTAAGTTATTTCAGTAATCTATGTCTTTAACAATTATTTTAAGCCTTTTATATAAAAAAAATGTATATATCTCTTGTACACTTTTTAAACATATCACTCTTATGGCTTATAAGGTATATTGAAGTAGGTCTACTTTATTGGTAATTTGGGGCTAGAATTTGGATTTTGGAAAAAAATCTAGTTCTACCTATGTGTTTTTTAATGTATTCAGGTTTTTTTTGGAGTACTAAAGCTTACTTTGTACAAGTATTTGTTGGTATTTCAGTTATGTTATTAATGTTCATTTTCAAGTTATAATCCTTCTGCAAACTTAATTCTAAATAGCATATACCTATAAACACATACAGGATTAGATAAATGTAAATTTGAAAGACAGTCTTCAAACTGTTCTTGAAAACACAGGTATTCCTAATATCTAAAGCAGGAATCTGACAGCGCTACTCTAATTGTGAAACAAGACAGCTTTCTGAACTACTTTTTCTATAACTGTCTATAAAGATATATTCACCTGGACTTAACAGACCAGAATTACTTTATTGCTTTTAGGTTGGTAATAGTTATGTGAAATACCTCTGAGCTGAAAGGCATAGACTTTCTGTGGAAGCAGTATAATTCATACTTTATGGAACAACAAAGCTCCTGAAGTCATTTGCAATATCATAATACATTAAAAGATTTATCCAACTCCTATCTTAAAATTGCAGGGAAAAAAAAAAAAGTAAAAAGTATACCTATGCCAGAAGGAAGGAAAAATACTCTCCTTCCTATTCAATTTGAACTAGAGGAAGTGTAAAGAAATGTTTTTAGATTGGTCAGGGAGTGGAGAGTCTTTTCTGCAAAAGGGAAAAAAAAACACAAAAAGAAAAAAGAAAAGGCTGAGAGCTCTAGATATCCTTCAAGGGGACTTCTCTTAAAGTTCTTCCCTTTAAACCCTTAAAGGGAAGTAACAGCAGAGAAGGGAAAGTAGAGTTTACACTAAAGAGTAATGCCATGAGACCAATATGAGTATAGGAATCTTTTTTTGCTGTTGTTGTTGTTCTTTCTGTTGCTTTTCTTTCTTCCTAAATCTGGAGCTCCTTATGTAAACTGGTACATGTTCCAACAACTAGTACATAGTCCAACAAATATGATGTTGAAGTGACTGGGTTCATAATCTGTTCCAAAGTATTTAAAAAAAAAAAGTTATACCCTCCATTCAGTTATACCCTCCATTCCATTTAGTCTTGCATGAGTATCCAAATTGTTTAACACTGCTTTTATTTTTTTTTCCTTTCTTCTTTAAATCACATTGCCAAACACATTTAGGCAAACTTCAAGAAAAATAGATTTATTCTCTTAGAAGGAAGATAGATAATTAAATCTTACTTGAAAATGATTGCCTCATTGAGAAAAAAAGTGAGAAACATTTAATTGTAATTGACTGAAAGAGTGCTCCATTAAGACAATATAGATCAAAACATCTGGCATGCACTACTAATGTGGCTCTAAACAAACAAAAGTAATCTAGTACTTAAATAGGAACAGGCACCCTTTCAGTATCAGTGATCTCTTCTGTATTATCTTTCATCAAGCACATGATAGCAAATATTAACAGGAATAGCACTGCAAAATCATTATGCCCCTATCATTTTGGTACTTGCATGAAGCATAGCACCTTATGACCTATATTTTCAGCTCCCCCCTAAAAACAAACCTACAAATATAAGAAAAGCCACAAGAATAACTATTGCCTGTTTATTGTTTCCAGAGGATATTAATGACATTCCTATACTTTTATATCCATTTTTGTCTCCTGCTTTGCCTTTGCTGTTGTGCAGTGTTAAGTTAGTATTTCTCTGGGAATTAGCTTACAAAGACTCTTTATGGCTGTTCAGAGAGGACCTTCCCACGGGGACTTTTCGTGTCACCTCAGTAATGCAGCCAGCTGCCTCCAGTCCAGAATCTGGAATCCCACATTTATTTTTACCTATGACTTGCTTTCATTTTCACATGGTGTCAGAAAATATTTGCAAGAGCTATGCAGTATTGCATATTCTGACAGGTGTCAGTGAAAGGTTTGGTGATGGGAACGAAGGAAGGAGAGGGACTCTGCATAAAAAAAAAAAAAAAAAAAAAAAAAAAAGGAAAACCAAAAGTTGATGCATTGTCAAAAATCAGCTATGTTTACTTTTAAAATCCAGCATGTATTTAGTTAAAGTAATAGTGTGTGGAATGGTTCTAAATAAAGCAACAAGTTATAAAGCCTGAGGCCAAAAGAATGTCAGTTTGCTCATTATTCCACATTTCTGAGAGGGAAACAGAGCTAAGTAAGGGATGCACAGAGAGTGCCTTTTTAATTTAATTCTTAGTACAATCCGTATCAATTTTAAACAATTGAATTTAAACAACAGACATGGGAACCCAGAGCTGGATTAAAGCTAGGTATTTATTCCACAATACCAATAAGAATGAACCTTTTTAGACAAACTCTTGAATTGGTTGCAATTAGTTTCCCTATCATGCCAGAAGGCAGATATTGAATTTGATTTGGATTTAGATACTGATATTCACACGAATCCACATCTGTATTAAAGATGACAAAATACTTCTATTTATCATATGAGCTATTAATTTTTGTGCTGCTAATAGGAGAAGCCAGATCATTTATTTTGTGACCTTAGAATGATTTTTTCCTCCCCTTTTGGATGGCTTGGTTGTTTATTTGCTTGCTTGCTTGCTTAACTTGCTTTAAATTTGTGTGATTTGAAATCACTCTGCTACGGAACTGCACTGTCATATAAGCCTCTGGTCTATTTCCCTGTGCTTCTAGCAAAAATAAGAGTGACCATCCTAATATTAATATCCTAATATTTCTGGTATTTACAAAGTATGAAGCACAGTACATTTTTGTGCCAGAATAGAGATCAAGTTTTATATCTCTTCCCCTTTATCACTTTTTTTTTAATATGGCCATAAATTTACTAAGACTGTGACAGCTGCACAGTGACAATTCTCAACTCAATGTGCTTTGTTTTGGAGGGGCAAATCAAGAAATGTTGTCCTGCTTTTTCAGGCCTTCTCAATTCTGCTTTGAATACTAAGATTCGGGTCTTTCCCTGACTTGCTTTTGACTATTCTTGTCCCTCTCTAATTCCAGGATGCAATATGGAGAATCACACAATTCCCTGTTATTTATCTATCTTTTTATTTATTTATTATTTTATTGCTGTTGTTGTTTGTTTGCTTGTTTGTTTTGTTTTTATCCTAAAGAGAATAAAGCTGAAATGAGAATGAAAAGGAAAGGGAGATCATTCTACATGGCCAAATAAAGACTGAGACAAGCTAAGCATTTATTTATATTCAGAATATTCGCAGCCTAAGTTATTACTTCAAGTAGATCTGACGGTAGGTTAGGATGTCGTTTAACTTTTGACGCATTTTGCATGGACGCTGTCTGATCTCAAGAGAAAGAGACACTTCTAGGATGCAGTTCTTCTAAGTGAAATATAGTTGTTTAAAACAGGTTGGAAGAAGTATGCTGTAGGTACACTTATTTCTCTTATTTCTTTATTGTTGACTATAGAGATCTTTATATGAATGAGAAATTCTGTATCTAAGTAAGTCCAGTGCCAAGGCAGATGGAAGTCACTCTCACTGTTTTAGTTATACTTCTTCCCATTGAAGTCAAAAAGGAAATCTCTCCTAATTTCAAACAGATAACTATTACATCTTTTTCTTTTTTTCCAATGAGACACAGTCCACATACAATTCCATAGTTAAATGATACGTACACTGTCCTGCTAAGTACGGTTATTGACTGGTCCAGTGCTTGACAAAAACAACATATTTTCCCTATTTTCCTGTTCTTAAAGTAGATGCTGCAACAAGATATCCCTATTTCATAAATCTGTATTAGAATTTTTCATTCCATTTGTAGTAACACCAGTCAAACAGTCTATACAAATGCTTATTATTCTGCTTTAGTACAAATGAAATGCTTATTTTTTATATTTAGCCTAAACGCATTGCAGTGGAGTTATAACACATATTAAAAAAAGAATAATTTGGAGCCTGTGTTTTGTTCCTGTGTGGTAAAGGAACACGTTATTTCAGCTTGTGATATGTGAAAGTCTAAAAGGTCACTTATTTCCTTATACATATAGCTTCTTCATAAAGCTAACTTTTTTTTTTTCTTTTCTGAATTCCATTAGCTTTTTATCAAAGGCCTGCAGGTGTTTTGAAGTATTCAACAAAAGATCTATTTAGCAGGCATAGTGGCTGCAAACATTAGCAGGGTTTGAGAACAAAATTACTGAAGATGTGCTTCAATGCATCATTTTGCCTTAGTTTATTCAGTGCTTAACTGTGTCTATGTTGTTGTTTTAATCCACAGAAGTCTTAATTAACACTTAATGGGTCTTTCATGTTACATGGAAACCTCACATATGCTTGTTGTACAACCTTATTTACATAATAATGCATGAATTCATTTTACATTAGACTCAGCAATAACCATGATGGGATTGCTCATTTCCATTAAGTCAAACCACCTTCTTACTAAGGAAGTCTAACATTACAGGTTTATTTTATATGATTTATTAGTGAGCTATTTTTAGTACAAGAAGCATTCCTAGTAGCACTTTTCCCACAGTATCAGAATCGAGTTGGTCCAATCAAGAAAGGTAACATTTGTGAGCAGCATCATCAAGTATATCTTTACGCAGAATTTCTAAACATTGAAACTCTTTTTTTTTTTCTCCTGAACATAGGAACAAACACATCAAATAAATTATAATATACCTAAGGAGCACACATTATCTAGGTTCTACATAAAGATCAATATATGAAACATGTCTATTTGGAGCCATTTTTTCCTTTCAGGTTGATACAAATCTGCTTATGACTTTGGAGCTCTTTCTAATTAACCTCTGAGAAGAGTCAAGCCCTTGATGTTTGATGAACTAACTAAAACTAACAAATTAACTCAAAAATAGTAAGTTAATAATGAATAACCTGCAGCCAGTTAATCTATTAATTTCATTGCAAAATCATGGAATATGCTCACTTATATTAGATATACACATACAGAAATAATATAGACATGGTGAAAATGAAGAGTTAAGGTCTATGAAGTTAATGAAGACAAATAATGTTTTATTTAAAATAGAATAAAGAGAAGAGAAGAGAAGAGAAGAGAAGAGAAGAGAAGAGAAGAGAAGAGAAGAGAAGAGAAGAGAAAATTTAAGATATTTTTTAGAAATACAAATAACATTTACTAACATATCTGTCCTTTGCTGAGGTTCTCTATGAAAGAGTAGGTTTAAATGAGAAAATGTTATACATGTTAAGGCTAAAAGGACTAGCTAATAATACTTTAACTTGACTTTTCTAGTATCATAGACCTTAAAATTTCATGTAGTCTTTCCTACAACAAGTGTTTCTATTTGAAATAGAGAATATCTATTGGAGATGAATGGATTCTATGTTTCTTGACAATCTGCTATAACAATTAATTACATGGGTTAAAACATATACCCCCCATCTCCTGCCTTTTTTTTTTTTTTTTAACTTCAGCTTCAAAGATTGGTGTTAATTTTTTCTCCTGGGCAAGCTTAAAAGCTTTTCCTGTGTCAAATATCATCCTTCTAAAATAATATGTTTAGCTCATATTTTCACATGATTTTTGATAATATATTTATTTATATCACACTTCTGTTGTTTTTAAAAACAGCATTTAAACTCATCTAGATTCCCTTTATAGATAAATACCAAAATTAAGACCAATGTGGAAAAAAAAATGAAAAAAAAAAGTATTATAAGAAACAACAATAAGGTTAGGCATTTGACTATGTGAAAATAGAAATTGAGATTTTGGTTGTTGAACTGGTCAGACTTTTTTTCAAAACAATTTTTTCCTGTTTACTTTTTAGCAAAAGCAATATAGAATTTGACTTTCAAATTTGACTTTCAATTTTATGATGTTTATTAGGTGTTATATTTCTACTTGATATGTTGAGTTTGGTTTGTCTAGTTTTATTAAATTCCCTACGAATGGATCACAAGAATCATTAATTTTGACATCTCTTTGGAGTTACCTGTGGCACATCATGGCAAGAAAAGCTTTATATTCCAGCCCAGAAAGGCCAGCAAAATGTAGAAAAACAAAATTAATTCCATGATAACTCAGAGCTGCTGAATGACAAATGTCCATTTTGGCTTTGTTTTCATGCTAAACTAATTTCTCACTAGAAAGAATACCATTTTCAAAGAATATCAAGTGCTTGAATTCCATTCTCTTTTCGCAGGCTTGTTTGTGCATTTAAGTAGTACTTGGAATAGGATGCTAAGATACTCCGAGATTTGGATAGATTCACTACTGGATTCTCATGTCCAGAATAGTAACTTGAAAGTTAGGTGACATGATACTTAGGACTATTTTTTCTCTAAACAAATAAATTATTCTTCCATTCTAAGTAAAGATATTCTTGTTCTTCAGTGACTTTGACTGATTTGAAGGGATTAATTATCTCCTCTCCACTCTGTATTCAGATACTTCTTAGAACTGCAAAATACCTACAATGAGGTATTGAACTTGTCTTTGGATTTGGAACCTTGGATTAAGGTTTTGTTTTGTTTTGTCTTCTGATGTGAATACTTAAGAAGAGAGGATCCTGGATGTCCCAGGTGGAATATATGTGATTATATATATTTATATTATATATATTATGTATATTTATATATTGCTATTATTATATATTTATGTGAATTCAGATGCTCATGTAGAGGTGCTTTAAGCTATTTACTGTGCTCTCATCTGAATTTCTTCTGTCACTGTGGATGGAAACAGGTGTCTTGATGATGATTTTGTGCCTGTCGTCCAAACCCACACTGATATCTCAGATGCATCTCATCAGGCTTTAGGTAGACTACTCAATTGTTTAAATTATAGATGGCTATAGATCAGTAAGAACATTCCAAATATCTTTAATACATTTTTCATTATTTTACGTTTTGCATCCTGCAACTCTTAGGAAGTAAAATGAGGTTCTTAATGTGAATTTGACAGCAACCTAATATGAAGAAAAACACGGTTTAGAGTACTTATCAATATACATCATCATCTCAGATTTTGACATTAATGACTGGGAAAACTATCTTGAATTACTGTGCTTTGAAAGTGAGTAATCAAAGCGGTTACAACAAATATGCATCAGCAACTCACCTTTGTAAGCTGTCATTTGTTCTTAAGCATTTATGATAATAGATTTTAATTATGTTTCAAGATATTTCACATAGAGTCAAGCTCTTGAAATACAAAACCTTACTTTCTGTGTCCAATATTAATTCTTTGTTATGAAGAAAGATATGAGGAGTGACATTATGCAGATTTGTTAAATTGCTAACAATATGGATTAATAACTCTAATGTATTTAATACTGTCTTCAAAGAGAAAAGAGTTTCTCTCAACATGATAATGGAATTATCAACTAAGCAGAGAATTTCAGGACCAAAAATTATAGGTATAGGACAGTAGGGAAAAAAGAAACTCAGATTTTTGCACTACCCATTAAGTAGTGCATGGAGGGTGGGAAAGGACATTAAATGATCTGGATCATGTGGAGTATTTTTGAAAAAAAAAAAAAAAGGCTCCATTCTAGTCCATTTATTTCTTTTATCTTAACAAGTGTAGGTCTCAACAGTAGCTTACTGCAAATGTCATTAGTGTTTTTACAGTTTTAGTTCACTATCTATATTAAGGATGAAAGAGCAGCTCTAAATTTATGACTGGTTTATTTGCACAACTATATATATGTATGTGTATATATGTGTATGTCTGTGTGCATTAAGGGTGTATAAGTGTGTGGGGAGATTAAGTGGGAGTTAATGCATTCTCTGATGTTGACTATCTATGTATACCCAGAGTAAAAATCTAAATAATTACCTCAATTATTATGGGATGAGACATCTGGTTTATCTCACTTCATTACAAGGTAAGTTTGTTTATAACAGCAAAATTAATGTACAAATTCTTAAAGAGAGAAAACAAACAAACAAACAAATAAAAAAGTTAAAACCTGAAATCTGAGAAACTATTTGTGAAGAAGGATCTTCAAAGAAGTAATCTGTAACTTAATTCCCAGGAAAACCACATTATATCAGGGCCAAATTAGCATTGGTTACCAGCTCTTTTAACCACTTCTTTAGCTGTATTTTTCTATCTACATGAATAAATAAACCTTTAACTCAAAAAAAAGTTGTAAAAAAGTTGTAAAAGCTGTATTCTAAGCTCTATATTCCACTAAAATTTTTCATCAGTACAAACTGGACACTTGTGTTAAAATCTTGGAGTAACTCCTATTGAACTACTTTTTACAAATTTTAATTTCAATTCTAGTGCGGTTAGTACCTTATATTGAATATGGTTGATATTGTCCAGTACTGGAAGATGGAAGGATTCGGTTTACAGAAAACAAATTCAGATTAGGTTTTCATCAAGGACAGAAATGAACTTTTTTTTTTTCCAACACCAAACTAAATTATTTCTCTCTCTCCTTTTTTTTTTTTTTTTTTTTTTCCTCCTCAGGTCTCTGAATTAAATATAAGAAATATTTCCATCCTTAGATTAAAAAATAAAAATTTTGGAGTTTGTTTATGTGTTTGGTTGATTTTTTTCAGATATAAACAAGCATGTTGTTTGTGTTGCTTATGATACAAACATATAAGCAAGGAACTTGATAGTCTGAGCAAAATATCACAGTTACAGCATGAACATAGAAAAGGTTTTTACAAATTTTCTTGAAGGAGCAAATTTACTGAACAGGTGAAATTTGACTATTTACAGAGTACTTTGCCATACTATACTGATTCTATTTCAAATCACATTAATAAAACCCACAAAGCATTTCTATAGTCCTACAGAACTTCTCAAAGATATAGCAAAAGGCCTTTGAAAATTTTGCAACGTTCTTGCAGGAACTGCTTGTGAAAGAACAGGCACTTGAGTAAAAAGAAGGAAAAAAAAAGACAAAAAGCATAGAACACTGCAGTGTGTAGGGAGACGCAGTTTTGGTTTGGGTGGTGCTTGATTAAGAACATCGTTGTGATAACAGCAAGTATGGATGTACACAGGGGGTACTCCGACCTATATGTGACCCCAGGCCTGGAGCATGCGACTGAGCAACTCATAACACCTACCTGGAAGGCTCCAGAAACCCGAAGGTGGGGGCCAGAGCATTCTGCTCTGGTCGACTGACCGCCCACCTGCAGGACTCCACCAACCACCGGGATCCATGTAATTAGCATGTGCCCAATCCTTTACCTCACTCCTCCCTTTCTCCTCCCCTTTACCCTCCGTATATATACACCCTTGTTCTTCCTGAATAAAGTGGATGGTTGACCCTGAACCATATTGGTTACATCTTTTATCAACTGTCCGGGTGTTTAGGCGATTGGTGATGCCTGTCCACATATAGGGCACCTTCGGTGCGGCAAAAGCCCTGTGGCGCACCCCCACAGCCTCCTCACCTTGGGTGGGTCTGACCCGACTGGGCCAGCCCAAGAGACTGCAGCGTCGTCCTCCTTCCAGCCTGCGACCGTATCGGAGAGGGTCCAGGATCTGGGAGGGTGAGACAAGCCGGTTCCCTGATGGGGGGTCCAAGATCACGCTCGGGAGTGTCAATGCGTTGGCCAGGCCTGAAATCCTGCGACCTAGTGCCAGCCCCGGCCTGCAACCCGCACGGGCGCCCCACCGTCAGCAGTGTGCATAGTTTAATTTGCAGATAGAACAATTTTCTGTGATTTCTTTAGAAAAGAAACATCATATATAGGTCATTTTAATCTCCACAAAATAGAGAGACTTTAAGGTAAATGAGATTAAGGTTTTAGTTAGTTGTTTGCTTCCTTGCCTGTTTATCTTTTTTTTTTAATATTTACTGTTTTCTGCAACAGAAAAACAGATATGCAATAGAGGACAAGAAAAAAGAAATACTAGTCTCCCACAAACAAAAAAGAAAAAAATCTGAGAGAGCTCTTGGGAACACTATTTGGGGCTACAAAGAGAAAGGTAAAGTATTACATACATAATGTTAATGAGAGTATATCTTGCTTATCAGTACTATTGTTGACAAAGCACCCATGGATATTCGACCTTTATTTTCCAATCAGTTTTGTTCAAAAAAATACTGAAAAAAATGGAAAATATAATCACCAAGAACACTTATTTCCTCACTGTGAAAAGTGATTTAATGTGTGTCTAATTAAAAGCATTCATCATCTTTCTGCTCTCTCCCTTCTTGTCCTTAACTACAATACAATTATTTTAATGATTGATGCCTTCAAATTGGTGTGTTTAACTTAGTCATATGACTAAAAATGAATTAAGTACTCAGGGAGTAAAAACTTTCCTCAATGTTAGAATATTTATAATGTGACAAATTGCAGTATGCGGATTTAGTATGTAGACCCTTTTAATGATGAACTATAATTTCTGTTGGAATAGGTAAATTAAGTAGATCCAAATCTACAATATTTCACAGAACAGATAAAAGGTATATACAGATCACTAACTGAAAGTAAATGTCAACATATAAATTAAAAAAGAGAAATTTTAAAAGTAGAACTTTCAATGTTTGAACTATATGGGTCCAAGTTACAAGAAAAGTTGTGCTCTGCAAACAATCCTGTCTAAATAAAACAAAACATGTTTGATTGTATCTCTTGCCTTTCTTCACTAAGGAGAGGAAGTTGGATATGTATTTTAGGAGAATTTATATAAAATATACTTAAAACTTAAATGCAAATTACTTGTTCTTACCCCAAAAGTAAAGGAAAAGTACCTTAGAACCTTAGAAAAGTTTTCAAAGCAAATGTGGTCACCTATCACCTGTTTTCCAGCTCATTCCAGATGAATCTACTCAGAGCTGGGAAGATACAGTAAAGTTTTTTGTTTTTGAGGAGATGGTGTTCTTGTGAAGGCTTCATTCCTGTACACAAATTTGCATAACTCAAGCACACTTTCAAAATAATCTTAAAAGAAAACACAGAAAAATAATCTGATTTTAAGGCAGAGTTTAATTAATATATAACAAAACTTTTAACTGGGAACTGCACATTCTGAACATTCAGAATGTTTTTTTTTAATCCTATACTCTTGAGAAGTTTACATCACACACACAAAAAAGTATTTAAAATTATCTTTTAGTTATATTTTTATTATGTTGTAAAATGAATATAGTAAGGAAAAGCATAGTGTGAGTTGTAGAGCTGGTAGTGCTCCATAATATGTTAAATCCCTATGTTCTAATCTTTCAGAGATATATTAAAAGTAGATGTATTATATGAGTGCTTCTTTTCCCCTGTATGGATTTACCACCAGAAAATAAAGACACTTTGGCCTTCAATAAATACAGTAGTGTCACTCTCTAAATCTTGTGGTGCAGTCTACACTATACAGTTTCCCCCTTTTAAGTTTACCTTTACTTCCTAGTATCCCAGCTATCATCTTGTAACAACTACTCCCAGTCACTCGATTGAGACAGTTTTTTATGTTGTTAGGAAATGTAAAAAATCTACAGTGCAAATGTTCCAGTTGAAGAATGAAGACTTCACACAGCACAATGATCATCATTTTGCCAAAAATTCATAAAATATTTTTATACATTGTGCTAATTATATTAGGTTCATAATACCAACTGCCAAATTTGGATTGTTTAGTGGGACAGAAAATTAATTAATCACATGATTAATGTGTCCTTAACCAAGTTGTGAAAGGTGATAGAGCACCTCATCCTAGAGAACATCTCTAGGCATATTAAGGAAAAGATGGTGATCAAAAGTAGTCAACATGGGTTCACTAAGAGAAAGTTGTGTTTGATGAACCTGATAGCCTTCTATGATGGGGTAACTGGCTGGATGGATGATGGGAAAGCTGTGGATGTTGTCTACCTTGACTTCAGCAAGGCTTTTTACAGAGTCTCCCATAACATCCTCATAGGAAAGTGGACTGGATGAGTGGACAGTGAAGTGGATTGAGAACTGACTGGATGGCAGAGCTCAGAGGGTGATAAAAGGGGCTGAGTCTAGGTAGAGCCCTGCGGTCAATGATGTCCCACAAGGGTCAGTACTGAGCCTGGTGCTCTTCATCTTGTTCATCAACGACTTAGACGAGGGCACAGAGTGCACCCTCAACAAGTTTATAGATGATACTAAACTGGGAGGAGTGGTTGACACTCCAGAGGGCTGTACTGCCATTCAGAGAGATCTAGACAGGTTGGAGAGTTGGGCAGAAAGTAACCTCATGAGGTTCAACAAGGACAAGTCCAGGGTCCTGCACCTGGGGAGGAATAACCCCAGGCACCAGGACAGGTCAGGGGTAGATCTCCTGGAAAGCAGCTCTGTGGAGGGGGATTTGGGAGTCCTAGTTGACAGTAGGTTAACCCTGAGTCAGCAATGTGCCCTCATGATGGAGCTTCTAGAAAGAGTCCAGCGTAGGGCCACAAAGATGATTAAGGGACTGGAGCATCTATTGTATGGGGAAAGCCTAAGAGAGCTGGGCCTGTTTAGTCCAGAAAAGAGAAGACTGAGAGGAGATCTGATGACCATGTACAAGTACCTTACGGATGAACGTAGGGAGGACGAGGCCAAATTCTTCTCCGTGATGGCCAGTGACAGGACAAGGGTAACGGGTACAAGTTGAAACACAGGAAGTTCCGACTCCATGGGAGGAAGAACTTCTTTCCTGTGAGGGTGACAGAGCCCTGGAACAGGCTGCCCAGAGAGGCTGTGGAGTCTCCTTCTCTGGAGATCTTCCAAACCTGCCTGGATGCCACCCTGTGCCACATGCTCTGGGTGTCCCTAGATGATCTGTAGCGGTCCCTTCGAACCCCAACCATTCTGTGATTCTGATTCTGTGATTCTGTTATTCAAATTGTTGCCAGGAACCTTACCAATTTATATTTCTATAATGATGAAAGTACCCAAACCACATACTAGCTAATGATCAGAGCTGTGTTGTACATGCAGACATCCCACTAGTTAATCAAGAGGTTTTTTTTTTGTTTGTTTGTTTTGTTTTGTTTGTTTTGGTCAAATACTCTGTATGGAAATATCACTGCTCCCACAGAGATGGACTGATTCCCACACCACTGGCCATAACATGCCACCTTCCAGTTGTTGCCTTCTGAGTAGATGATTGAAGTACCGAGTTCTCATACCAAAAAGGAAACCGTAGTATCCAGTTCTCCAGCTATTTCTGTCCCCGTGCTATGTCTGCTTTGCTCATGACGGCATTCAAGCAAGTTCTCTACTTACACTCCTTTAGTAGTTCGTAATAATATTGATATAATCAAGACAGGAAGTCATATTTTTCCTGCATTTTTTTCGTAACTGTAGGCAAGTAATTTTGAAAGGCTTATTAACATCTGTCTGAGAACAGAATGAGGAAACTCTTAGGAGAGAAGAGGCAATTATTTTAAATTTCCTCATAACATGGCCTAGATCCTCTCAGTTTTTTACAGGAGCACACATTTGTTTTTATGAAGAATTAATGACAGTAAAAGTAGACAGAGGTGTAATGAAAAAAAAAAGCCTAAACTAAACAAAGATTTTCCCACCAATTCATTAAAAACATTTTATTTGTATAAAAATAAAAGTATAGTCCACTTTCACAAGATTTTTTTTAATGAAAGTGAAAATACTTTTTTTCACAATTTTCTAAAATAAGTTAGAAATACATATATCCATATATCTATATATAAGTAAATGAAGTACCTTGTCTTTATAGACCTCTAAAAGATAGAAAGTTTATTTGAGGAAAAAAAAATCATTTTCTTGCTTGTATCATGTGTGTATTCATATTCTGTTTCAATCTGAGGTCATTCATTTTGTATAAGATTTTGCTGTAAATATCTGTTGGGGTCTTTTGCTTGCTTGCCTGTTTGTTTGGTTTGCCTTTGACATTACAGCGGGAAATTTACGATCGTTCTCTTGTCCACGTTACATTTCCATCTGAACTCTCTCTGAAAAGAGAGTACTTGCAACAGTATGTCATTTAAGAAACTTAACAAGGCTAGCCCTTTCAAGAGCTAGACACAAAATCTAAACTCTTAGGAAGTCTTGGAAATAGCATCTCAGAAATCACTACTTTCAGTTCAATATTTTCCAGTGGAAAAGGACTTCAAAGTGATCATCAAATAAATCAGAAGTTTGTGAGTTTTGCTTTGATGATCATAATTTGACCAACAGAATTTTGTAGAAAAGATGAAAAGCATATGTAGGATATTAAAAAAATATTTTAATTAGAAAGCAAAAAAATTCTAACTAACTTCCTTTGATCCTTAATTTCCTTTGTCTTGTTCTCCTTCTTGTTCACTCTGTCAAGTTCCATGAAGACAGAAAAAGATGAAGACTATATTCAATAATGGATCCATGGGGAAAATATTGTTCTTCAAATTCTTCTATTGTTTTAATTTTTATGCAGGTTATTTTCTTCTAGAACAGCTAACAAAATATTATTTAGTTGCTGGAAGAGCAGAGGAAATATTTTTCTGTGAAACAATGTTTATCTTTTGTTTTACAATATGATAAACATGGAAAATGTATTAAGAGACAGTGATGAATCTAAAAGATTAATTTTTTCATAACTTTTAGATGATATTTGTTGACTTATATTTCTAAAAAAAAGAATTCATGTGGTGAAAAAAAAGTTTGTGTTCTGTCTTTTATTATTTTCTGATGGGTTCTTTAATTACTTCTGGTAGCTAGAGCTCCATGTCACAACTTTGAAAAACATATCTTAACAACATATTTGTTTGTAATTTAGTACTATATACTGATAACCCAATAGAGCATATTTCCCAGATGAATTTCATTTACGATGATTTCATGAGAAATAGTCTTAAACTGTAGAATTCTCATTATAAAAATGTAGCATTTTTGAAATGAAACTATCTATTAATTTAGAAATTTAGAAAGAAAAAAAAAAACTTGGTAGAAACAAAACAGGAAATTCATATAATATATCAAACATTCTTTTGTCATTTCAAATGAAATATGTTAAACATAAAATGAGTGGAGTCTAGTTTGTTTATGTTTACATATATTCATATTATTCATTCTTATCTTAAAAAAATGGAAACAAATTTGATTTTTTTTTCCCAATATTACCTACATTTTTTCCCAATACTTTATCTCAATTATAAAATCAAAGCTTCTATTGCTTAAGTAGGTGGGATGAAACGGAGTTATAGCATCATCCTGGACATTCCTGTAGCTAAAATACTTAGAAAGTATTTTTATGGTTCATATAGGGCCCACTTACTGTGATAGCAGTCTCAGGAAAGGAAAAAGTAATACTTTTATATGATCATCAAGGTCTGACTTCAACAATTAGCTAGAGGCAGCAACTCTTTTTTATTAATAGATTAATAAAGAAATTCATTCATGCAACAAAAATACTAAAAAAGATGTACATGTAATTTACAAAATAATAATTTGTAGTCTTAATGTAGAATAATGCCAGAGAATCTGGCTTCTTTCTACTCATTCCTGCTGCCTATATATCTAAAATACACCTGTTTTTCTCTTCCCACTGTAGCTTTATTTCATATATAACTGAAGCAAATGCTATGCTTATGTTTATATATGCAGGTAACTTTGTCCATATGCATTTATTCATATATACATATATATATATAAACACTGTGTTTATAAATAGATGTTTTCTAATAGATATAAATATGTGAAATACTAATACCTAATATTTACATTAAAATCTTAACTGTTCTTCCAAATGCTTAAAATTCACACTCCCTGCATAAAACATGTGCTTGCTTAGGCACCAAAGTCAGTCAGTCAGACATACTGTGCAGGTAATTTTGCAAGACTGAATGGTAACATTTAAAAATTTATTTGATCTTATACAAGGATCAAGCCAATGAGAATTTTGTTATACACATGTATAAAGCATGGAAGATGAAGATAGATAATGAAAATACAGAAAGCCCTTTAACACTGTAATGAAGTTTGATTTTAGCTAATTCATACTTCCAAATATAGCAAACAGATTGACTCTATTCCAGAATCGGTTATATGTTTATCTTACCTTGTGTCCTCCTGTTCCCCAGTAGTCTTTGACTTATCATACTGTGACCTTTATAATAGCTTTATGGAGGATCAATCAGGCCAAGACAGAACTGTAATACAAAGAAGTATTCATTATTTTATATTGGCTTAAATGAATACTCATGACAAATAAAGCAGGGGTGATTGATTTCCTGACCTTTAAAGTGTTGTATATGTAAAGTACATATTTCCACACATACAAGATATTTAACGTTTAAAAGAGAATGTTAATATTTAACCATATTTGTTATATGCTGCCAATGGAATTCATGTTTGACAACAGATCTTCTATTTCATCTCTTTGCAGTGACTCTTCATGAATTTCCTTTCCAGTTTTCTGAAATATATTGTGTCTTCATTTTATATGACTATGCACTGAATTGAAGTCAAAATCAACTTTAGGAGTTTTTCAGACTTTCCATACAGGTACATAAACTACTCATTTAATCTTTAAGAATGAAGATAAAATAACACCACTGAAAGGTATTTGTGAATGAGAAAATTAAGTGGACAACAGATATGTGTTCCTGTTTTGGCAACAATCAAGACCAGATTCACCATGAAGTTTATGATCTAGCCATCCTTATTAATACCTTGAATTCTCACGCATTTGTTCGTAAGAGAAAGCAAGTTTCTTAGCACCCATCTCATAGCTTAATTATAGGATACTCAGCAAAGATTTTCTACAGCCCACATGTCTTGAAGTACTTAAAATATTGGATGAGAATTTTGAGAGAGGAATTAAGGGGTATCATTTTCAGACAATGCTAAATTGTTGACCTTCCTACAATCAAACATATTTATAGGGTCTCCTGTCAGTCACTTGAAAGTTCAGCTGACTCTTCTGCAAGAGAAATCTTCTGTGACCATATTGTTTCTGAAAATGCGGTCAATTTAAAATGACATTTTAGAATGTTAATGGATTATTAAACAACTTTTAAGCCTATACATGTCAGTTCATTATAGTTCAGTATTTTCTGCCTGTATCTTTTTTTTTTCTCACTTCCTTATTCCATGAATTTTAATTTTCAGAACAGTTAGTGCTTTGAAAATTCTCTAATTGGTCCAACGCTTAGCTACCTTAATTTAGACTAGAGACCAGAATATGAATCTCCGTATCAAACACAGCAACAATTAACCTCATTTTATCCCTTGGGTATTCATAGTAAAAGAAAAAAATTGAATCCTTCCTACTACTTCTGTGAATTTGAACTGAGTCATATAAATATATAAATATATTACTTTTGTAATGCATACTATTTTTTTTGTGCTAGCTGTTGTCATCAAGTGTTTAGCCTTTTGATAATTTCATTAATCTAGAGGAGTGTCTCTTTTGCTGAAAACAGTGACACAATTTCAAACAGCTTTATTTGGTCATTTTAATACATATCATATTTCTATTAAATAACATGAAGAAATAAGTCTTATGGCCACAGATTAGAATGAGTTCTTCTAGCTAGTGGCTCTTCTAACTCCTGAATTATAAATTTACCATCTCCTATTGCAAAATATGGATGTATAATAAGATTAGATGATTCCTAAAAAAAGTTGGCATCTGTGCAAAAAAATGTAAAAAATACTGATTGCCATAAATATTTGAGAGATTGTATTTAAGTTAATTACCTAATTAATTACCTAAGCTTTCTCATCATTACTTTCTGCTAATGTTCTCATTTGAAGTAAAGATATGTTCCTATATCAAGCAGTAGGGGTTTGCCGTATTGATTAATTATACAAAATAAATATACAATTAGAAGTTCTGTTGTTTAGCTGGTAATAATTTTGAAATCTTAACAGTTATAACTTGTGTGAAATTTTTGGGGTAACTACCCCTTCATAATGATAGCTGTTTTTTCTATTACTTGTATACACCAATGAAAGCATATACAAATAGGAAATTAGGTATCCTTGTTCTCTTACTGACGGATGATAAGCTGTTCAATAATAAAGCACTACAGGAAATAGTATGGAATCCATATGATTTCCTTCCTCTGCATCTGCAACTTCATTTCTCCTTTGTTTTCATTTTCTCCAGTTTTCCTTATTCCAATTTCATTCTGGCGGAGTAACAGGAAAAACAACAACTCCTTTGATAAGGTGAATGGGAGGCATGGAGTTTTCATATTTTTTCCAAGCACTTTCTATTCCTTACCTAGAAAGCTGACTTTCTGTTATAAGTATTCTTGTAAGTTCTTCTGTCCAAGATCTTCTCTTGTTCAAATTTGGTCTTTTTCAATCTTTCTCACTATAGAAGTGCAATACTACATTTTCAGAGAATAATGTCTACTTTGTAGCTTTATACATTTCCAGATCATCTAAGAGGATCATCTGAATATCCTTACTATTACTTTCACATCCTACAAATAAAAGTAATTACACCAAAGTTATTTTCAAAAGTATTAATTTGAAAGGTGGTGTGTCTGGGGTTGATGTAGCTAGAATTGGTTTTGATTCCACTTCAATACAAGCTCAGACTGCCCAACTGTGAGCACTTGAACAATGCAAGTCTTGCACTTATCCACATTTTTCTTAGCATCTTCAGTCTAAATTAAGTTAAATTCTCTAGTCAATTCACAATTATGAGTAGGCTAAAGGATATGGTCCTTTGATTCTGCATTCTTTAAAGAAATCTCCTGAAAAGCACTCTAAAGATTACCTTGATTCTGACTGCTTCACATAATATAGAAATTGGACAGGACAAGTCTTTAGTGCCTCTAACAGCAGGTGCTGGCTTAAAAAAAAAAATGCAGAAGAGAGCAATGAGGATGGGAAAAAAAACTTACAAAAGAATGAAAATAAAAGAAAATGTCTAGAGTTAAAAGTTATAAGTCTCAATAAAAGTATGAAATCTTGTTCATATGCAGACACTGGAGATTAGTATCATTTAATTGATTCATCTCCAAATATGATGCATTTTCATCAAAGGACAGAGCAATAGAGATTTTCAGTGTTTCCTCCAGTGATGCTAAAAATCAAAAACCAGAACCAATCAGTCTCTGAAGATCATTATCCCACTTAGAGAATTAAGACTTAAGAATTTTAGAATATAAAATTATTTACTTTGTTGTTCTGCAGCCCCATAGCAGGATTTTGCCATTGCTAGGAATAGGCTAGGATTTAACCTGAGTTTGTTAGGCATCAGGGATGAGGCTTGTCAACTTTGCACTATTTGAACTTATTTTGACTTTCCTAGAGTTTGTTTTCTCTTGGTTTAGCTGCAGTGGCATTTTTTCCAAATGAACAGGTGACTACGACTAATGTATTTTCTTTTGTTTATCACCATGCTACCATGGTTTTATGACTCTAAACGCTGGCCTAGTGCATAGAAATGAATGAAACCACTGAACCTAAGACCGATGGAGCAATGGAAGGGGAGTATAACACAAGAAAAAGGGGTACAAACTAAGGATCTCGATAACAATTTTAGCTGAATTGTTAGTATTTTTTCTACATAGAAGTGTTCTATTTCTGCAAGAATTAGAGCTGAACTAATAATGATTCTTTGATTAGACTGTTAGGATTTCAATTAAATTAACAATATACTTTTGACTTTATATTCAAGACATGTTTCCTCTTTTTCCATAAACATAAACATAAATAAACATAAATACATTTTGAATGTATCGATTTGTACAGTTAAATTCTCCTCCAGCTGTCTAATCAGGATCAGATGCCTTCCTTACTTTTGGGAGGAGACCCTCATTATAAAAGACACAGAAAATGCAAAGTTGCTAAATGTCTTATTTGTTTCAACTTCCAGGAGATGAAAGGGGAAGTCTAGAGAAAGGAAGATTTGCCCTTGCCTGAGGAAGATCAAGTTAGAGATCACTTAGTATAACTTGACATCCACAAATCCATGAGTGCTGATGCGACCCGAGTGCTGCATGAGCTGGAAGATGTTACATGTAAGTCATTCTCAATCATCTTAAAAAGAACATGGGGAACAGGAGAGGTGCTTGAGGACTGGAAGAAAGTCAATGTCATGTCCATCTTCAAAAAGGGCAAGAAGGAGGACTCAGGCACTTTCAGGAGAATCAGCTTTATCTCCATTCCTGTAAAGGTGATCTGAAAACAGCTCATCTTGAATGTCATGTTTAAGCATATGGGTGACAAGAAGGTGATCAGGAGTAACAAGATGGGATTCACCAAGGAGAAATCATGTTTAACCATTATGATAGCATTCTGTGATGGAATGACTGTATAGGTAGATGAGGGGAGAGAAGTGAATGTTGTCTATTTTGACTTCAGCAAGACTTTTGACACAGTCTCCCATGACATCCTCATAGGCGAGCTCAGGAAGTTTTGGGTTAAGTGAGTGGACAGTGAGGTGGATTGAGAAATGGCTGAATGACAGAGCTCAAAGGGTTGTGATCAGTGACACAAAGTCTAGTTGGAGGCCTATAGCTAGTGGTGTCCCCAAGTGATCAATACTGTGTCCAATCCTGTTTAATTTATTCAGCAACGACCTGGATAAAGGGACAGAGTGCACCCTCAGCAAGTTTACTGATGATACAAAACCAGGAGGAGTCACTGACACCAGAGGGATGTGCCATTGAGAGGGACCTGGAGAAGTGGGCAGAGAGGAACCTCTTGAAGTTCAACAAACACAGAGTCCTGCACCTAGGAAGGAATAGCTCCATGCATCTGCTGCAGAGCAGATCATCCTGGAGCACCGGAAGTTGATCATGAGTCAGTAATGTGTCCATGTGACAGGTATATTAGAAAAAGAGCTGCCAGCAGGTCAAGGGAGGGACTCTACCCAGTCCTGGTGAGGCCACATCTGGAATATTGTGTCCAGTTCTGGGTTCCTCAGTACAAGAAGGACATGGAGCTACTGGAGAGAGTCCAAAATAGGGCAATTAAGATGATTAGTAAACTGGAGCATCCATCCTATGAGTAAAGGCTCAGAGAGCTGAGTCTCTTCAGACTAAAGAAGAGAAGGCTAAGGGGCAACCTTATCAATTACTATAAATATCTTAAAGTAGGGTGTCAAGAGCATGGGGTGTCCAGTGATAGAACAAGAGGGAATGTCAACAAACTGAAACACAGGAAGTTTCTCCTGAGTTTGAGGGAAAGTCTCTTTACTGTGAGGGGGACGGAGCAGTGGAACAAGTTGCCCAGAGAGTGTCTTTCTCTGGAGATATTCAAAACCTGCCTGGATGCAATCCTAGGTGACCCTGCTTGTGTAGAGATCTTGAGCTAGATGATCCCCAAATGCCCTTCCAACCTTAATAATTCTGTGATTCTGTAATTCTGTGACTTGAGACGCTAACCTTTAGTTGATTCAAATTGCTCTCATGGGGCTTGAATCACTGATTGATAGGTGTTTCAGGCCATCAAAGATATGGCCCTCGCAAATGTGATATCGGAACTAAGAGCATCCACAAATTTAAGATTCAGTTTCTGGAAATCACAAAAGAGTTTCTAAGGTGTCGTTAAACGACTATACTAGAAGTAAAAATAACCAAGGTTAAAGATAGGCAAAATATTACATAATTGTAATGACTGAAAAACCTTTATTCCACCATTTATTACTATAATAAATTTAGCAGGAACTAAACTAGACTTTAAATTAATGTAGCATACTAGCATATCTAGCCTGATTTTCCATTGGGCCCTGAATCTTTTAAGGACAATTTCTGCATATATATATATATATATATATCCATCCAGTTTCAGTCACTACAATTTTTTTATTGCGGATAACCTCAGTTTTGAAAGTTTTTTAATATCAGTGTTTGTCTGATATCAAAATTCTTTGTTATTCTGGTACACTTAGATATCATACTGATAATTGCTAAATAGACACAGACACTGCAAAAGATAATTTCTTGCTTCTTGCTGCAGGAGAAAAAGATATTTAATGAAATAACTCAATTTTCTAGCAAACTGAGTGTTCTTAAATGTGGTTTACAAGAGTATCTACTGAAATCAGTATAAATTGTTTTACCTTAAATGTCACTTACATTATGTGAATAAGGCATATGGCATATTCTTAAGATAGTGTCTTGAGAGCAACTTTGTGAATACAAAATGGCATTTTTTTCAGTCTGACAGTTTTATTCGGTGTTAAACAAGTATTCAGTTGCTTAAATCTCATATTGATGTGTTTACCTTTCTATAAGGACCATGAAATAAATTCAAATAACTTTTAGAATTACCATGTTTACCAGCAAGTAGATTTTTTTTTTTGTTTGTTTGTTTTGTTTGTTTGTTTTCCTGGGATTTTCTGAGGAAAAGGTCCTGAAATGGACTCCTAGCTTTGGGAACTTCATTGACATCTAGTTTCAGTCTAGTCTATTTTGTTACTATTATCAAAATTGTTACAGTATACAGACAGTATAGAGTTATGGAGTACAACTATATTACAGCAGTTTGATGAGTTAGTTACATTTTAGTTGTATTTGAACACTCACATTGTAGACATTGAAAAACTAATCTGCCTGCTCCTTCTAATTAATGGGGAAAGAAGGTCTCTTTTGGAGAACAGCTAATCTAATCAATTTTAGACATTTAATTTGGGATGAAATAAATCATATTCTGTTAGTTTCTGCATTTCTCTCTTGGATGTGAATGGAGTCTATCATGAGTAACTCCACTAAAATGTTTATTTTTATTATTATTATTATTTTATCAGATTAACACTACCACTTTTAATCAGTTTAACACTATTATCACTACTTATGTGAATCTGTGGCTCATGTCCTTATACTTCAATGCTCATACTTTTTTTTTTTCACTCTTGGTTCATGCTGTCTTTTTTTTTTTTTAATTATACAGTAAGATACACTTCAAATACAATTAGAAGTTTCTTCTGAAAAATTTATCTTAGCCTTTCATCCTGAAATTGAAAATGTATTTTCAGTCTTGCTATCCAAATCTTACAAAAGGTTTCATAAATATTGAACAGGCATTTCTCACTTGACAAGTTGTAGAAAATTATTTAAAAATTCCATGACTGAGGTTATTTCTTAATTTCCTTCAAAATAGTTGCCTTTTGGAAAGATATTTAGTAGTTATATCTATAATCAGTGATAAGTGAATCTTAACATGGTCACTTCACTGATCAAGATCCAAACTTCAGTTTGGATGACATAAAAATATATGTAAGTAAAAATAACAATAAACCTCACAAGTGGAGAAATGTAATGCTTGGATATATAGAATTGTAGCTGTAAATCTGGTCCTATAAGGCGTAGGAAGCTTAAGACATTTATATCACTTGAATCCAAAGAACTTGTCTTGTGAAAAAGTGGTTTAGCACCTAGCGGATAGATAAGAATAGGGAATGTAGAAACATATAAAATTATGTATCTCACAGGTGTGAATACAAGTGTGTACATGCAGCATAAAAACATACATGTTACTCACGCATATACACATGGATGAGAAAAAAGTTAGGAGATACAATGCCTCAGCGCTCTCAGAACAAAGATCTGGAAACTAATCAGAATGTAAGTCTTGACAGATATGAGTTTGTCTGCAAAAGATTCATGTTCGGAAGCTGGAGGCCCTTGGATTGCATAAAGTCCTTAAATCAGGGCAAGTGAGTATTAATGGAGAGGAGGACTTTCTGAGAAGGTAGTTCATGCCATCTTGACATGAATTTAGTGGGATGAAGTGGTTTCTGATGGTTTGTGTTTTATTCTAAAAAGAAAAATGAGAAATATCACTTTATGTTGCAATAGCAAAGAAAGTTTCTTAGAAGAGCTTGATTATGTGATGTTTAGCTACATTACTACCACTACTACCACTAAGGGTAAGAGATGTCTCTTTCTGAAGTCACATATTCATGTCTACATAGCAAGACTCACTAACACAGAACGGTAGAGTGCTAATAAAGCTATTTTAAATATATTTAAAAACAATTTTTTTTTCAGAAATAGACTTGTGCCTTGTTGACTACTATTTGTATAAACATATCTTTTTAAAGTATGCATCTAAAAACTTAATTGATTACATTTGTCTTTTAAACATAAATGAAATGTGTGACATACAGACTTTAACAGTCACACCTCTTAATTAATTTTCCTTTCCCAGGCTCTGTGAAACAACTGTTTCAGTCCTAACTGCCTCCTGTTCTCTACTTCAAAAAGCCTCTCTCCTTAAGTTCTCAGACAGTTGGCTAGTTAAGCTAAAGAATACTATATTGGTTTCAGATAATGACATTCAAAGAACTTCCTCTATAATCATGCCTAAATGGCAGATCGGGGGGTATATATGGAGAGGAACTGATTAAGCAATGAAAGCTATCCTTCAGCTGAAATATCTTGCTAAACTGAATTAATCTGAAGTTATTCTTTTTGAGTTCAGTGAATGTACTTGTCTAGAGAGTTTACATCAAAGATTAGCATGAATTTTAGCTCTATGAAGTCAATTCATTGTGTTATGGTTTTGATTTGCATGATAACTCTATTTAACTATAATGAGGATGAATTCTGGTTGGTCTAAAGTACATTTTCTGGAGAATTTTAATTTGGTCTGATGGGACTGTGAAACATAAAAAGTCATTTGATGACTTTGAGAGATTTTTTTGAGCATCTCAGAGATTCTCATGAAATTAATTAACTGTATTTCATAAAATGAGACAAATGGCTAGTTTTTGTTCTGCTCTAACTTTTGGTAGATTAGCAACCCGAAAGACTTAAATTAATGGCAAACCTCAACTCAGATCATTTTTCTTCTCCAAACAACTAAATTTGTATAGTACTGTATTCCGACCTCAGTATCATCTCCAAAGATCTAATAAATATATCTGATGGACTAATCCTCCATAATTTATTAAGCAACTCATTCTTATTCTTTTTTTCTGATCTGGCATCTGATACCTAAATATGCTGAATCACCCTTTCCTATCTTGCACTGGATCCAACACATTTATCTCTTGCCTAATTTTAAATTTATATACCAGAATTCATCTATGCCTGCCTCATATATGCTCATCATTTTATATAGGTAGGCTCCTTCTAGGATTTCCAAAAAGTACAATTGGCATCTCCTTCCTTGTCTTGGAATTGTTCTGAGGATGTGCTTTTATTGTATTTTTTGTATTTGGAAAAGGGTTAATTATTTGCACTATAGACCAGAAAGACAGAGATGTTGGCTGTGAGCCTGATTCAGCTGAAAGGAGCTTGAAACCCCTTTTTTGTGCGATGAGAAAGTGCCACAACCTCCTTATCATGGGGAATCTTTGGTAACAATATCTATTATTTCTCCTCCAGAAAGTAGACCACTTGATGTGGTAGAATGCAAAAGACCAGGTAGTTAATAATTATATAAATTACAACGATTGGGAAAGGATCGATTCTGCTAAGTATGTTTCTTGTTGTTGTTGCTGTTTTTTTTTTAATTAGTTCCAAAATAATGTAAAATTCAACATGTATAAATTCCATGGTTTTAAGTTGGGAAACACAATTCTTTCTCTTCTGACAAGAAGATAGTTAGAATGACACTTAGAGAGCATTTCCTTTTTGAAATTTCCTTTCCTTTTTTCATTTCCTTTCCTTTTATCTTCAGTATATTTTCTTCTCTGACTTTACATTTTCTGACTTTACATTCCACATAATGTAGTACTAATATACGTCATGTTTTAAACTAGGCTAAAGACAATTCAAGTTGTAAAAATCACAAAATTAAGGATACAAACATTCCTTTGTAAAAGAAATGCATTGTACTTTGAATTCATTTCTTTAAAATATATTGCTTTATGAATAGCCTTCCTTTGATGATTCTCCATTTTTTGTGTAAATTGCCCTTTATAATAAAAGAGGACATCAAGTTTTTATAGAAAACAAGTAACTTTGATAATGTTTAGAATGACTTTTTTTTTTTTTTTAATATCACAGAACAATGAGTACAGCCTGGTTCTATTTTTGATGAGAATAATCTCTCTGAAGTAAATCTCTTAGAGTTTCTCTCTATATTTATTTATTTACTTATGCTTTAGAGCTGATTGAACAAAGCATAATCAATGGTTACCAGAATACCCAACTGAGGGAAATGTCTGTTGGTTCCACAGCCAAATAAATGTTTTACATATGCTGTATTTTGATGGAAAGAAAAGGAACTTTTAATACTTTAGTTTGTTCAGATAGGTACATAAATTAAATACTTCACTAGCAAAGATTATTATTTTTATATGAAAATAAAACATATACATATATTTTTACATTATTTCAGAAGCAAGGTACAGTACAACTTGTGTTGTACTGTAAAGTATCCTCTCAATGGAGATGACTTTCAGTGCTCAAAGGTACATAATGACTTCTTTTACATAGTGAAAAGGCAAGTTTTCGTCCCGCAATGGAAGGATCAAACAGTTAAGAATGGGAAAATACAGAGTAAATTTTTGGGTGGACAAACATAACACATGACTGACTTAGGCAACTCTTGCCACTTTAACATTCAATCACTGCGTGGAGATGAAGCAAAAGAAAATATAACAGGAAAAAAAAAAGCATAAAGGAAGATAATTTGCATCAAAATAAGACTTTTAATCATTCTGTCAATCAACTCTTTCTCTAGTGGATCCTACTACAAACTTTACTAGAGATCAAACCGGTAACATTGTGTCACCTTAATAGGTGTGTCTAGAACCTGAATTTCAGAATTTCTGAATTCTGGGATTTAAAAACATTTCAAATTAGAGAAATAAATATTGTGGAAGTGCTTATTATATTTTATAAATGTAGCTACCATGTTTTATACAAGATAGGTGGATTTTACATGTGTGTCAAAACCATAAATATTCCTGAAAATGAAGAATAACAAGTGAAGAATGTGTCAGATGAAGTAAAACCAGTCTAACTAGGTTAGACCAGTCCTAATATAGTGACAAGCTTTCCTTCCAGTATGAGAGCACATACTAACCATCAAATCTGATCTTAGGCTTAATGGTGTAGCATATGCTCAGAATAGGTTACAACCTGGAATATAAAAGAAAAAATGTGAGTTTGTTTTCCTGAGCTTTGTCTTTAAATGGTAACCTTACCAGCAAAAAAGAAGAGGCATGGTACATTTAATTGATCAGTAAACGTTCATTGTCATAGACATGAGTGCTTTTGTTTGGGTGCTTTCTGTTAAACTCTGGCTAACAAAGAAAGGGAGATATTGTTGTAAAATACTGTATTATACTTGGTGTATGAACTGTTTTCTTAATGTTTCTCCTTGTGTCTTCTTTTTTTTTTTCCTTTTTTATTATATTCTTGGACATAGTTTGCCATGATTCCAGGGTATTCATTATATCTCTATAAGTGTGTTTAAGAGTACAATGACAGCAAAAATAAATGAATTAAATTTAAAAATACACTTAAAAGAATCCAGTCATCTGGGTCTGATTAAAACTAAGTAGTTCTTTTTGTTGATTTTAATTTTGGGATGTAGTATATGCAATACTACAGAGATTAGATTCTCTCTTCATATTCACAAGTTTCAGCACCTAATGAATTTTGCTGCACTGCCATCAAGAATATGAAATGAATCTATGACTTTCTTTTTAGATTACTCATTAGTTAAGGCCAATATATAAATGTGTGTGTGCCAGTATCTGTTAGTCAAATATGTAGTTTCAATGAATTCAAAAGTCTTCTCCTGAACTAACTTTGAAAATTTATACAATTTAACTGAACCATGATTTCCCATACCAGGATAAGTCAAGATATGTCTAAAAAGGCATGTAAGCATTTTTAAAAAACCTACAGGCTTCAAGGCTTAAAACCATAAAATATTAACATTTCAGCTCCTACAATCTACTCCTTCAAACTCAAGTACTAATGTAGCTCTAAGCAAGATAGTAGAACCATGTGAGACAAGGCTGTATAAAAAGATAATATCCTTTTTAAGACAAAATATTCTGAATGGAATAATTGGCTTTTGCATACATACTGGTTCTTGTGCATGCTTTCTGGCATACAGTTGTCCAAGTCCAAGTTTGTTCTTAAAAAGCGTACTCCTCACAAGCTATATGTAGGTAAGAGATGGTGGCAGTTATTTCTTATATGAAAAGTTATAATATGTTTATGTTGCAATATACATCAATGATACAGGGTTAAGACCTCAGCATACTGCTTTCAGGTATTGGCAAAGATTGTGTCAACTAGTGGTATTTCTTGCCTAGAGACTTCTCTGTAATATATAACAAGCAAGAGCCAAGGAGGGGCTGTGTAGTTTTGAGCCCTCTCCCTTCCCTTGGTAATGCAGCATCATGGGTGTAGTGCAAGGACCATTATCCCAATGTCTTTCAGTGGAAGGTCATCATGTACTTCTTGACTTCCTGAAAGAGTGAAAATACATTAAATATATCCTGTAGCTACTAGCTTTACTCATGTGTTAAGAAGAGACCAGAATAACACTAGACTTGTCAAGTGCTCTGTCTGATGACCCACCGATTCCTCCTGGGCTTCACAGTTCCACTTTGCTCCTTATCATAAAGTCATCTTTTAAACTTCTAGATACTGTGTCTTAAGGGGACAGAGACTTAATAGAAGTCCAAGAAAGAACCAGCTACGAAATCATGGACTTTATTCCAATAAAATTGTAATGATTTCCAGTGATAGCCTCCAACTCTGCTTCCCCTGGTATTGCTTGTTATCCTGTTACCACATATGCAAGTTTTATTTTATGCAGAATGTGCCTTTGATGGGTTAGTATTATTTTTATAAACTTTTTAAAAGTTAATGGGAGTCTTTTCATTCAGTTCAATAGATTTGAAATCATACTAAATACAAAGTATTGCCATTCACTTTTTGATAGCATGAAAGAAATTATGTAAATTTACTATAAAATATTGTTATGTGTAGCACATAATGGATTTAAGCTTTGAATGTAGACAAAAAGAAATACAAGTGTCATTTTATTATTAAAAATTCACCCTTGAAATATATCTGTTCATCGCCTCATCTCAAAATTCTGTCATCTATGTTCATTGAAATGGACAGTAATTAAATTCTCAGTATTGTCTGGCTTTTTTATGCACAGAATATGTTTCCTCATGCAAGGTTCAGGAAGACTATCACTCAGACAGTTTCAGAAGAACATCACAATGATATTGTTAGCTTTTAATTAATCCTTACTATTTCAGGGTTTTGCATAAGAAGAAAATACCATTATTTTGCTATCTGTTCTCATTAGATGTTTTTCATACGAAACAGATATCATGATTTCTACTTTTGTATAATATGTAAATTGATGTGACCCACAACTATGCACTGACCCTGTCAGATGTCTGTATTTTGATTAGCTGGACATTTCCTGTTTATAGCCTTGGTAGCCTGTTGGGAGGAAATAGAACTGGCTAAGCAATTAAAATTCAAAATAGGTCATCAGAGTACAATTCATGAACACAGTACCTTGTGTTCATGTAATAGACTAGGCATTAAAATTTTTCAATAGTTCATTTTTTTGGACAAAGATTATAATGAGAACAGAACTAGCACAACATAAATATTTATGACACAATTTCTTAAACAAAATGGAGATGGGAGACACGAAAAAGATTTTCAAGAGATTTTCATTAGTCTGAACAGTGGAAAACTGTGATTTTTATTGCTTTGCTATAACCCAGTCCAAGAATAAACTACCCTATCAATTTGCCATGTTGTTTGAGTAATTATTTAGCATACTTATTTGTGGACAAATGTAGAGATATTATTTACGTTATTTAGGCTAGACAGAAGAATTCACTATTTAGTAATTTTCACTTCTAATAGCCTGATCTTGAATGTGATCTCTGTCCTTGCCTGGCATCTTGGTGCTCTGAGCAATATATGGGGAAAGATGACCTTCTCTTTCTTTGTAATAGGACTCATAGCAGCTGACATATTAAATAAGCCATTTTCCTATACTGGATTCATGGCTATCACAGTTACCTGTAAGACACAAACATATGAACAGTCCTTTGAGTTGAGGATAGACCAAATTGATCCCTTTTCTTATGTGGATAGCAAGCCAAATACCTGCTTTAATACCTTAGTGAAAGAAGAAATATAGGAACTCTACATGGAAATAAGCTTTCTTTCTTTTTTTTTTTTTTTTTTTAATATATAAATAGTAAAATGATGAACAAAAAGTGAGTTTGAACACTAATCCCTGATTATGTTCTGGTTTAGTTGTTAGGTTCTTTTTGCTGCTGTTTTGTTTTTCCTTGGGTGTCTTTTCAATGCTTGTATTAGCAAACCCCGGTCACCACACGAGAGACAGTTCAGTACAGGATGATTTCCAAAAACCAATATATATGGTCACATATGGCCACATCAAGTTGACTCCCTTCATGTGCCTTTGTTCTCAGACAGTCTTTATTCCTATAAATGCTTTGTTTATTTGAATTTCCTCAAGAAAATGGAAGGAATTTTGTGGCTTTACAGAATAATGTGGTCTAAAGTCTTTTACTAGAATCCATTTAAAATTCTCTAACATTACATAACGCTTGAATCAAGTTTGGTTATGTGTAGTAATATTTGCTAATTGTTGGAAATTATTATATCAATATGGATTTAATAATGACAGGCAGTGCAGTGTTTTATTAGTGATTTCTCTTTCTTTAATCATTCTTTAATGGAAAAAAACATGATAGAAATTAATATACTTTTGACATCATTTTTTAAGAGTCATAATCCATTTTCAAGCAAAGATATGCAATTGTATTTGAAATTTGTTCTAGTAATGCTGACATATATTTTGTTTTGCTCAGGTGGCAGCATAGGTAGTAACACTATTGTGGGGGTTGTAGCTGTACTGCTAACAGGACCTGTTGCACGTGACAGAGGTAGAGATAGGGAATAGCGGACGG
>JAWLRI010000330.1:190886-218553 GCA_034781795.1 Crypturellus tataupa
AGCGGTGAGAGGATCTTCATCCCCACTCGGGAGGGGAGTGGAATAAAGCTAGTGGGCAAACCCGGGAGGTAAAAAGAGCACCCCACGTCGGATTTGGGAACCCTGCGGGTTTTATTTATTTTAGTTATTTTTAGGTTATTTTATTTCGCGTCGATAACCCGCGTCGGGCAGAGAAACTTTTGCTTTTATTTTTTATTTTACTTTACAAATCAAATATAGATATAGTTTAAATCTCTATAGTCAAGTGTAGACATTTGTACATTATCAAAAGAGAGACTGTGGGAATAGGGATTCTTTACTCTGATGAAGAGGTGAAATCCAATAGCTTCTTATTGTTATTGCTATTTCAAGAGCAGTTAAAAGATGACTGAGCCTTTTTTTTTTCTCCTCAGCAGTTTTAGACAACAGTAACCACTAATTATGACTTGAGAGGTTCAGGCAGAGCATGAAAACATGTTTGCATTAGCAAAGCAGTGCAACACTAGAACAGCTTGCCTGGGAGCCAATGTACTTTCCATCTGCTCCACATGAGGTTTCCAGAACTCAATAGACAAAGTCATGGCCTGATTTAGTGTCAGTGGGGTGTGAGACATTGGACTGAACAATCCAAGGTTCTTATATCCATCCATTTCTATGATTCTAAATGAGTTCTATCATCTGGATAAAGGTACATACTGTCCGGAAACTATTTACAGTGCATATACCTTAATTTACCTGTTGGTTTTGGTTTTCTAATTAACTAGTTTCTTCTAAAATAAAACTAGTGCCCAGTGACAGTTATAGTAAGCTCTTGTGTGTGTGTTGGGGATAGTGTTGCATGGCCTCTAAGTGCTTTTACCTCACACTTGTCAGGCCTTGCAATCTCAAGACTCAGGTAACTCCTGTTCTTGACATGTAATATGGACATCATGTTGATATCTGATACATAGTCCACATCATAGTTATTTTGTAAAATTTAACTGCAAAACAAAACATTTGCCACTGTTGTATGATGCTAAAATGGTAAATGTGGCTCAGAAGAGTTTAAGTTCAAGTGACTCAAAGTGGTTATGACTAAACCACTTTAGTGGGGATTAGTCACTAATGGAGTAGATGAAAACCTTCTGAATCATTGGTTTAGTAGTTAACAGTTACTTTCTAGAACAGATACTGGTAACAGCATACATGTAAATTCCATCCTACACCATATAAGATTATCACTGACAATCATAAATCAATATGAAATTTCCATCATCATTGTAATACATAATTCATTTGCTAAGTAAAAAACATGGAAATAGTGATATCACTTCAAATGCTCAGAAAGGGAGTCATCTGATCTATCAAATAAGTCACAAATTATCTGATGTTTGTTTAGAGAACAAGACTGGGAATAACTTATTATGTATTTATTTCTGCCTGTTAAGCCTAAAAATAATTTGGGGAGATTATCCTAGATACAGTATCTAGAGGCAAACTTTCAGGATGCAGTTGCTGAATATTTGGCATCTAGCGCTGAGGCATTTTAGAGATCTGCTAAAGGTTGGCAAGCACAGACCTTTTAGAAGATGTTCCCTTTTTCAGGATTAGCTGAAAGCTAGTTTTGATACTTAGGGTATGTCAAATGCCACTAGATGCTGGCCAGGTGATCTAACCCCCTACGAGATTAATTAATCTCAATAATTATAGGACTCTACAATACAGATGTCCGAACTCCCTTTGCAATAAATGAAAACCTGGTCAATAAGTCAATGAAACCTGGAAAGCAATTGATCTCCTCCTAAAGCAGACAAACATATTTGGTCAGATGAATCAGTTACCTTAGGTGATAGATGAATCTCTCTCTAGACTCCATTAACCCTGTTGAGTAGTCTTCTATTAACCATAACAAAAGTCTAGCCACTTATCTCAAGGACGGATATCTGTGTCTAAAATCAAATATGATGAATCTAAATCTAAATTTAGATGAGATAAATTCGGTCATCAGTAACTGAAAGGAGAAGAGTTGTCTTCATCTAAATATGAAATTTAAGTATTACACTTGCTGGCTTATTGGCCAAAAAAAAAAAAAAAAGCTGACATCTTTAATGATATGTCTTTTTATATTGTTGCTATTGCTTTCACTGAGTCTTATGAAAGGGTTTTGGTAGACATCTCCTGTCAAAGTCAGAAATGAAAATTTAAGCTGCCACCTGTATTTGCCTCTGTTATTCTGGAATACAGACTAACCAGATTTACTGGTTAGTAAATGTGTAGTTTCACTACCTAGAGAATCGAGTAGAAGTATAACAAACACAGGTACATGTCCTATTCTGCCAACTATTCTATCCAAATAGCAATGTCCTGTGGATCATTGGTTTGGACTGGTAATAACAATAATATTTCAAAACATAATAGCTAGATTTATCAGATGATAGCTCTAAAATTTCTGAAAGAGTCCCAATGTTTTCACATACAAAAATTTGTCATTACTGACAGCTGAATAGGTGATAGTCATCCAATTATATCTATCCAACTCTGCTTTTTGTGTTATATTTTATTCTATTTGAGATCCATACTTAAAAGCTCAAATTACTTATTATTCTTTGAGTGGAAGAAAAATGGAAAGAGAGAGATAGGGAGAGCAAAAAAGAGACAAAAAAAAAGGTAGAAGAGAAAGGAAGGAGAGGCAGAGTAAGAAGGGAAAAGGGAGGTGAGAGAATAGAGAAGGAAGAAAAAGACAAGACATGAGACTGAAATGGAGAGAGAAAGGAAGAAAATGAAGTAGAAAGAGAGAGATGGAAGGAAGGAAGGAAGGAAGGAAGGAAGGAAGGAAGGAAGGAATTATCTCAAATTATTCTTCCTCTGTCATGAAAAAAAGACAAAGAAGAACCAAAAAAATAACAATAACTACATTAAATCCTGCAAGGAATATATAACTTCAGTAAAAAAGGTCGATAGTATGATATATAAAGGACAATACATATTAAACAATATGGTTTAAAAATTCTTAAAAAGTACTTAAAACAGAAACTCCACTTCTACATAATCCAGTATTTACCTGTATGTATATGCACTTTATAATGATGTCTAGGAAGTGAAAACAAAACAGGAATGTGAAACCTTCTTTAAATATACATATATGTATTTTTATATAGCCTTGATATCTTACCGCTTAACTACCACATTGATTCCTTTTTTTGGTAAAATGTGACATTTATTTAAGGTGTAGAATAGACTAGTTCTCTCACCTAAATTCAAGTATGGCATGTGGAGGCTCATTTCAATTTTCTAAAGGAAGACATTTTGTGCCATTTCAGATGTTCTAGAATATTCAACCTCATGCTATTGCAGAAAGTTATTTTACATATTTACATATTTTGTGAGACATACCTCCTAGTGCATACAGGCATCTTGCGCATGGGACATTTCAGCTAGAACTAGATGACAATATGTGAAAAATGAAATAACTTAGAAGTCTTCCAGCTCCCCTTATAACTAGTGAACATCTTAGGTTTGATTAAGTTGTCTATACCTTAGTGGCATTGGAGATGGAGTGGAGAACCAACACTCCTGAAGATCTGCAGACCAGGCTCAATAGTCTGGCACATCTCAAGTGACATTGGATGCTTGTGAGCATGTGTCTGCATCAAGTCTTTACCCAATATATTCAGTGTAGCCTAGAGGATTCAGATAGCTATATATACAGTTCTCATGGCATAGAAAGAGCAAATAATCAGGAAAAAAACACTTTTATGATAACTGCATTTAAAGTGATCTATTTTCACCAAAACTGCTGAGTTTAATCATTTTGCAATAAGGCTTTTTTTCATATATTAAATACTTGAAAACTGAGACTTAACAAATCACTTGTATCTTCTATTATTTTGGCTATTATCTATAAATGATCCCTATCCTGTACTATGCAGTCCTTTTGTTGCAGTTTGAAAGCAGTGGCAGGGGGAGGAAGGAGATATCAAATAGTATGTTAGCTATACGCCCGACTCTGGCATTACTGGATTCACAGTCTGTCAACTGTAGGTCCTATCACCTTCCAAACAAATAGTTGAGTTCACAATTAGCACGATTTATTCAAATGCAACATCTACAAAGCGGATTTTGGATGTCAGTACAGGAAATTCTTTGCTAAAGAGTGGGATTTTTAGCTAGCTCTGATGTACAGAAATGCGGTTACCACCCCAGAGGATGGGAGAGGGCTGTCAGTATCAAGTCTCCTCAGGTGGCTTCCCGACACGAGGGGAAGAAAGGGGGTTCAGTCAGTTGACCAATCCCAGAAGTCGCAATGGAGTCTTCCCTCTAACTTCTGAATCTCTTCAGGCAGTGTTCCGACCCGAGGGGAGGAAATGGGTTCAGCCCATTGACTGATCCAGAAGTTACAATGGAATCTTCCTTCAAACTTCTTTCCTCTTCAGTTCACTTTTTATCCTTTTTCCTTACATTTAAGTGGAGCTTAAGTGATTACAGTCATACTTATTATCGTTTGATTGGTGAAAAAGTTTATTTATTTCATTTAAAGGTACAGTCAATTGAAAATTTAAAGCCCATGCTCAGTGAGAAGTATTCATACCTCAGAGGCGGGTAACTTTGGGGATGCAGGTATGTTTTAACATTATAATGAGCTTATAATGAGCAAAGTTCAAGCAAAGTTCATCTGAAAGGAGTGATTTGCCACCCTTGCTGGCTGAGCACTGGACATCTTATCATATATCTCCCGTTGGACAGCTACTGTGCAGTTTATCAGCGTCCCAGCACAGGGAGTGCAATAGAGTTTGGCCGTGGTGTCTTCACTCCGCTCCACCCTCCATTACTCCCCTTTGCAGCTGTGAGGAGGGAAGACTGAGTTGCCCAGGGAACCGTGGAGGAGCAGAGTCCATGCCTACCAGCCATCCTGGAAGTGGCAACTGTGTATCACCCCAAGCAAGCTTCTGTAACGCCAAAAATTCTTTCAGGCCCTAGTTTTTCTTTAAGTTCCAGCTTTTCAAGCATTTCCTCCTCACCTTTGGAATTGCTCTGTGTCCAAGTGAGTGATATGAGGACAATCAAAGCTCCTAAATGATACTGTAAACCAGTTGGCCACAAGACTGTACCAGAGAAGTTCCACAGGTTCATTACAACAGTGTCTCTGAGTGAATAGGCCTATAAAATACAATCTCAATATATTTTTAAGTTGTTGCTCACAATACTGCCTAATGCTTTTTAACAGGAGAAAAATAAACAAGTTTCTTTTTCAACATTTTTTTTTTACAAATTTGAAAAGTTTTGTTCACCCAGTTCTGTAATTTCAAGAATATTCCCAAATCTTGTTTAAATAAGATCTCAACAATGTTGAGGAGTGTGGAAAATCTACATTGAACATATTTTAAATTGAAATGGTCTAGGGTATCCAAGATCATTCATGACAGATATGACACCAATGGAAGCTCAAAAGAGAAAACTCATAGTGCCTATGACATATACACTGTTGTGTACATATCAACTAAATTTTTTTTTTTTTTTTTAATTTAGAATTGCTGAACAACACTGAACAAGAAAAAGTTAGGTACCTAATAAACTGAACTTCGTCTGCACACATCTATGGTCAGATATATGAGGTCATATCTGAAATTAAGAAAGATAGTGGAAGTGAAGAAGGAAAAAGTGTCAGCTGAGATGAGAGAGAACTATTTTTCTCTGTTGGGTGGAGATTAAAAACTTGCACTTTGAGCAAACATGCTCCCCTTCATTCAGGTGAATTCAGTATTCATATAACTAAAAGAAGGGAGTCATGCAGTTCCTGATCCAGGAGAATAAATCAGATCTCACCATTAGATTAAAAAGTCTGTGACAAGACACTGTAGAACAATGAAGATGACAAAGGGACTGAAGCATCTATCTTATGAGGAAAGACTGAGTGAGTTGGGCCTGTTTAGTCTGGAGAAAAGAAGGCAGAGAGGAGATCTGATCAATATGTTTAAATATCTGAGGGGAGAATGTAGGGAGAAGGGTGCCAAACTCTTCTCTATGCTGGCCAGTGATAGGACAAAGGGTAATGGGGAAGAACTTCTTTCCTGTGAGGGTGACAGAGCCCTGGAACAGGCTGCCCAGAAAGGCTGTGGAGTCTCTTTCTCTGGAGATCTTCCAAAGTCACCTGGATGCCACCCTGTGCCACATGGTCTAGGTGTCCTTACTGGAGCAGGGGAGTTGGACTAGATGATCTCTAGAGGTCCCTTCCAACCTCAACATACTGTAATTCTGTAAAGACTTAGACACCCACAGTTAGAATATCTTTAAGAAACAGAGGGACAGATGCTAGTGGTTGAAGACTTTCTCTCAAGGGCAATAGAGACATAAAGATGGAAATTTGACTAGACTGAATTTGAATGATAGAACTTTCTTAGATTCTGCATAAAGAAAAAAAAATTAGGCATAAATGCTTGCAAACTCATAGAATATATATGTAAAGGAAGAAGGAAAGAAGCTACAGACTAATTAGAATCCCCTTAAATTGTACATTTCCACCATTTCAATGACTTGGTAAGTAAAGTTCGCTAGTTCTAAGTAGAAAAAAAAAAGAAAACATATCTAGTGACTCCTAAAAGAGTTGACTTTCAAGGCACTAATATAAATTGTTCTGGTGCATTGTATAGACAGAAAGAGATAAAAAGAGACCACTATGGCTATACAGGGTGATCCTCCATATGACAGAATTTGAAAGAGAATAATTCAGAAGTGGAATCTTGGCACACTAGTAGGAATGACAGAAGCTTTACATGTAAAATCACCAAAGTAAAGGTATGACATGTGTTGATACTATCAAACAGCATAATTGGAAATAAAGTTAATCTATAAATACACTGAGGAGAAGATTAAAAATATATTCATCATTAAATGGGCAAACAGAGTTATGAGAATGGTGAAAATATTTAGATGTTTTATCTTAATGCCTAAATTGATAATTTTGAAAGATACCAAACTAATTAAATACTCAATAAATTAAAAGGAAAAGGATAGGAAAGAATGTATGCATAAGTCAAGAGAGAAATCAGGAAGTCATTTCCGAAAAGGAAAAACTAGTGGAAATTTATTGTACAATTTGAGAGATATTTTCCTTGAAGCATGTAAGACATCAGCAAAAGAAATATCTAGGTATTAGGAAATTGTGGAAGACAGAAGATCATGAAGAATAAAAAGAAACATGATAACTAATTGTGGAAAAGTAACAAAAATAACTTAGTCTAACTTTGATTCACAGATACTGGAAAAAATACTATTTCATACATAAGTATGATAAAATGATTAAAAATTAAAAAAAATAGATTATATGGATTTTTTAAGATCAGCTTAAATTAGATCTCCATCTTAGAGTAACTGATATATTGATAAGGAGAAAAAGTGGATACGACATATATTGACTTAATATTGATTTTTTTAAAAACATATTTCCCATAGTATTTTCAGAAGCAAACTGGAAAATATGTTCCAGATAAAATTACAACAAGGTTATTCAACAATAGTTGGGAAACTAATTGAAATATGTGAAGTATTTTTCTTTTGTACCTTCATTTCCAAAGTTATTTAGTAATTATACTAAAATTATTTATAAATTTATTATTATGTTTTAACATAAGAGATTTGTCCAAGATACACTTAATTTATGATATCAGTTTTCGCTTAGTCAGTCAGCACAGAACACTGATGTGTTTGTACATGCTAGAGAACAGACACCTCAGGTGATGTGTCATCCCTGTTTTGTTGTGGTTTGTTTGCTTTTTTGATAATTTGCAGATATTTCAAATGCCTTGAAGGAAAAACTATCCTGTCTACAGAATGGAACTTGCTTTTTGAGATTTTTTTAATAATGCATTAAAAAAAGAGTTTATAAAGCAAAATTAAAAGCAAAATAAATGAACCATTCTGTGTTCGCACAATGCAGAAAGCACTGGTTTAGGAAAATACTTGCCTTTTTGCCCTATTCCTCATTTCATGGAGAAGCCCATTTTTATTAGCAGTATGGTAGCAACTGTTTTCCTTATTGTATAGCAACTGTATTATTGACTAGTCTTATGGATGAAGAATTCATGTTCCATTCATTCCATGGACTTTTCTATTTATTTTCAACAATTACTTGTATTGTGACAGGAATACCTGTCAGAAATATTTTATTCTTTTATTTATCTTGGATTTAGTTTGTGTCCCATGGTGCTGTTTATTTTTCTGCTGTTTTGCCTTCTTCCTTTTCCCTGACAGTCGTCAGGGAGCTCAGGTCTGCAGGTCCAGCAAGTTCTAGGTTTCTTTGAAAAGTTTTATATGCTCAAAATAGATGCTGATCTGATTTTCTAGCCTTGGCCCACCACCTGTGCTGCCTCTCCAAGCACCAACTTTTCATTGAGTTTTTTGTACTGTTTTGGAAAAGAATCTCTCTCTGAGAGTGTGTGTTGTGTGTGTGAGGGAAGTGAGGGATATATACGTATCTTTTTTATCCCTTTCCTGTCCCATGAAATTCCCTCAGAGCTGCAAATTGGCTGTCACAAGAAAATACAAGCGACAGTATGAATCAGTACCATTTGAAGTTCCCTGAGGATCTGAGAGATCCCTAGGATAGCCAATATGACAAAGGACTTCAGTGCTCTCGACTGAGAGCTGGAGGCACCAAACTCCTTAAGCAGATTTAGAAGTGTACTCAGGTGATCATACTGAGGTCACAGTGCCCACCAAAACCAAACACAGAAGCAAGACTGAAGAGCAATTTGCAGAAGTCACAGACTTCACTGCCCCTCCTAGCTATGTGCACTCTTGAAGATCAAAAAGCTGGTCTCTACAGCCCATTGTACTTGCCTCCATAGACAAAGATCACATGTAAATTCCATTTCCCTTTCTTCCTCCAAACTGTAAGTCAGGAAAGAATCAACATATACAATGGGATAATAATGAAAGAGTTTGGTCCAGAATGTGAGCATTATCCCAGTATATGACCTGCTGATATTGTGAAGGTAAGTGCTGCTTAAATGTTTATTGAGAAACATCTATCTATTTTTTTTTGCCTTTAACTATCCAATTGAAAATAAAAGAGGGAATCCCATCCATCTTTATTCCCACTTGTATGGTTAAGTAAAAATGAGGACAGCTCAGACTCATAGACTCTTTACCCAATCTATCTTCAAAACTGATTATTAACTGAATACCTGTTTTGTTATTATTATATCTCATTTGAGGGAACCTTTTTTTTTTTTTTCCCAGCTCTGCTATCTGCTGGTTGGAATGAGTGATTTAAATTGCTTCCTGCTAAGGGAGGCCTAAAAAAGGGCTGATTTGTCTTACATATTTGTGGTTCTTTAACTTTAGCCTGCACAGGTGTGTACCACACTCACCAAGGATGCCTTGTTTGTACGAGCAGGAAGGGACTGCTCATAAGAGCACATTTTGAAGTCTGATAAAAAATTAAGATTTTCAGAAGTAAGAAAAAAACCTGTTGAGAATAAACTGCAGATTACATTAGTGTGATATCTGAGAAGTTGTTTCTTGCTATAGTGTTGTTCTTCCTACTCCTAGGAGGCTGACAGACTAGATGATAGAATAATAGAGTTTTTGTCTATGCTTATGTCCAGTACCTAAGACAGCGAACCTAAATAGTGAGAGAAAATGATGTGCCACCAGTCCCCAAGACAGACACGGTTATAGACATAAGTTGTCAGGAAATTATCCTTTTTTTCCGATAGGAAACTTACAGTGACTTTTCTTTATCTGTGCTCTGTGTAGTGTTTCTCCAGAAATTACAGTTATGGAATCTATTGCATGACATGGTGTGTGTGTGTGCATATATTTATACATATATACATATATATAAATATATATATATATAGGCACACAACAAAAATATATCAATAAATGTGTTTGACTCATGCATATCATAAATATTTCTGGAGATATATCTATTTTCAGACTGGTAATGCCAAGATAAGTAGTAAAATAAGCATAATTTTCTAGGACACTCACTAGAAATATTTTTTGTTCCTTATATTCATTTGATTTTAGCTGAGATATTTACAAATAGGCATCTTGCTCTAGACAGACATGACATCAGTGCTGGTCTTTAGAGAGGTTTCATCTAATAATGAACTATAGCTCTTTCCAGCATTCCATACTACTGAATGTAACACTGTAACACAGTAATTATTTATTATTATCTCCAATTAGCATGTATTTATGACATACATATATTTTATTACAGCTGGTCTTTTGTCTTATTTAACTGCAATGCAGCTGGTAGACTAGAATTAATTTTTCCCAATATCATGACACATTGGTTTGGGTTCTGGGACCCTCTCATGGGGAATTTGTCTGAATTTACTTCTATAATCTAATATTGCATAAAATATGCAGATGAAATATTAATATCGCCTCCATGAACTTAGCTCATATTTGTGAAATAAACAGTATCCTTATTTTCTGATAAATTGCCTGATGTGGTAAGGCCTGTTATAGAAAACTATGCCTTTTTTTTTGCCGTAAGAGATGCACAAGGAGCAAAAGAATTCAAAATGCTAAGATCTATCTTTAGCTTAACAAGTTTAGATATTTTTTAATGAAAGCAAGCATCCAAACTAAAAACAGTGTTCAGTATTTTGTTTTTTTGTGCCGTTGTATTAGAACATTTCTCTGCCTCAGAGAAGCCATGCATGTCTCAAAGAAGCCAGGCAGATTAGTTTCCTCTTAAATATTTAGCTTTCTGTGAGTCACCATAAGTGTGTATAGAGCTGAATATCATTTTAAAAATTGAGAATTTTTAAGTATGCAGACAATCTAGATGGAATTAACTACTGGAGTGCAACCAGAAGCTGTTATCTGTGATTTTACATAGTCTATCTTCTAATAGGGTTGGTGTACATGTAATATTTTTAGTCTACTTTTAACTCACAGATTGTTGATAACATTACACTACTATTTTTACACTACCACTGTTTGCTACTTTTTACTATTACTATGTTATGTTGAATAGTACACTGCATCATTTTACACTGTTACATTATGTCACTAAATCTGATGAATTACTTTACACATATTTTTTAAATTAATAAAAAATTAATACTGTCCAGCAATGGACAGTATTTTGTCACATAATATTTGTGGCAAAAAAATGTCAGAATGCAGATACAATTTAAGAACTTTGTATTCTTCTTGTGTATCTAAGCATAAGTTACCAGTGTCTAGAACAAAATTCCTAATTCATAAAAAAAAATGCTATGTTTGTATTTATACTTTTTTTACGACATTACTGAGTACTGTAGATCAAAATTAATTGTGTTTTGTTAGATTTGTTAGGTATTTCCTGATTGCAGTCAGATGTCAGTGTAGGGAAAGAATGTTAAACAATGAAAAGATGAGAAAGAACTTTGTGTATGCAAAAATAGATTTTAAATGTCAGAAAATCATATGCAGTTATAAAAACCAGAAATTTTCAAATCAGCTTGAAATTCTTGAATTCCATTGGAATTCTATTTGTGGAGAATTTTCATTAAATAAAAACAAAAAGAAAGAAAAAACAGTTGAAAAGGGATGGCAAATCATAACTGTCACTTACTTTCTAAGTTAGTGCTAACATTTTTCATTCTTAATATTTGTTTTATGATATTTTGTCCTCATTTGAATTATACTCTTAACAATGCACAGCTTAAAATTGATATAGAGGTTCTTAGTCCATTTGTATAATTGGAGTCAATTAAACTTGCATAGGACGTATCAATACTAAGGAATTAATCTCTGAATTGACTAGTCAGTACCCATCATTTTCTGCACCAGTAAGGAAAAATTACTCATTGCCACAAAATTTCACATTAAAATTTTGCAAATAAAATTGCTCTTGAAGATACTTTAGGTAATATTCAACTAAATAAGCTTAGTTCTTCCTGGTCTGTGTAAGCAATGGTGATACAGGCACATTCTTACTGATATCAATAGATATGCTGCCTTTTCAAAATGCAGGTTGTCTGGTATGTGATGAGCAAGATTCTTATCTGAAAAGGCTGCTAATTCTAAATACATGGTCACATGGAGCATAACTTCTAATTACCTCTAATAATTTTCTTTACAGCTACCTTATGTTGCATATTTTCTGACTTAAATCAAATACTACATATGTAATGGAAAGAGCATTTCACGTTCTGAAGTGTTCAATTTATGTTAAAGATAATTTTTAAAAGACCATTCACAATCATCATAAGGAGTAAAAGCAAGGGCTAACCCTTTTTTTTTCAAATAATGCATTTCTCTACCAACATACCAGTTTCATCCTTCACTTTCCTGACAGACTGTTCAGCTCCTTACATGTGTCCAGGTAAACTTCTAATGTCCCTGATTTCATCTCTAGCTTTCTTGTGCTACTTGCACATCTGGACTTACATAAGTCTCTACTTATACAAATAAATACCATAAATGGTGAAGTATATCTTCCATTTTTAATTTGTTATCCAAAAAGCTATCCATCATCATGCTGGAAGATGTAGAGTTATATTCTGCAATGATTATATAATTCATTTTTCCTGAATCTAAAAAAAAAAAGAAAAAAAAGAATATTTGATTTTCTACTGTTGGGTAGAATTCACTTTGCCTTTTAGGAAAAAGAAAAATCTCTAAGCCAAGAGACATGGTTTCCAGTATCTTCAGTAGAAGGAGACCAGCATCCAGAAAAGACAACTAATCTCAGTCAGATGCACATCTTTCATTGGAAAATAATACTCTTTGAATTTACTATATTTTAATCACTGTTAGACAGATTCTGATCATGGCATCCATTCTTGCCTCATGGCAAATATCAACATCTTTAGGGTTTTTTGGCCACATGTGAAAGAGTGGATCTGCTGCTTATATGTTCTGTACCTCTTGCCAGGAGTGTCAAATGGTTTATCATATTTATGCATTGAAATCATGCAGATTTCTAGGCAAGGAAGATTGTAACCCAAGCCAAAATAATCAACAAACTCTGGAAGGAAAAAAAAAATTCTTGTTGTTAAAAAAAAAAAGGAGGAATAGTGTCATGCTATAATCCTTTTTGATGCGGGTAGACACAATGACTGGTTAAAATGGGGGCTGCTCATTTCAGCGTTCAAATCAGTATCTGTCTGAAAAGATTTCATCGTATTGGAAATAATTTTCTCAAACAGTGTGGATCACTAATTTCCTTTGGAAGTGAATCAGCCAGCATGTTATTCAGGACACACCTGGAGGGCAATTTTCTTGACTCAAGCTTTGTGAAACAGAAATGACACAATGTTAATTTGCTTTTAAACTGCTTGCCATGTCTAAGAATTAAATAAGCAATTGGATGAGACCAAACTGAATTCATTGAGATATCAGCCATGCAGTCCACTTATTTTACCTGATTGTGATAGAAAACTCTTTTATGTGAGCAGTTAACAAGTTCACATTTTCCATACTTGTCCTTTTCAAAAAACATAGTGACAAATTCTTTGCTGATTTACATTCCACTTGGTATTTGAAGAAGATATGCCCATAGAATTTATACAATCTTTCACATTCTGTCATCTCTGTATTGTTAATTTTTTTGTTACTTTGCAGTGTCTTGGGCCACATATTCTAAGAAATATAGATATATGGAGAGAGACATCCTCAGATGTCTTTAAGAACACTCAAGCTTAGAATCTGATCCTATCCATATTTATCCTACAAATATGAGAACAACCTTAATTGCAAATTTAAACATCTCCATTTTGAACATGTAATTCATTATATGAATTTATGAAGTGGTCAATTAATACATGGCAATGAATTGTATAAATAACATAGTCTGTAGTGGCAGTAGCAATGACTGAAATCATAGTATTTATTTTACTTGCTTGCCATCTGAAAATTTTATTGATTAGGGTGGTTGGAAAAAAAAACTCTGGAATAGTTCTATCTTCTACATTTTTCATCACAGAGGACTTCAGTGCAAAAATTAGGAGTCTAAACCTGGGCAGTGTGTATCCATACCAAATTGCCTTTAGAAAGGCAATACCTTTTTTTTTTCCTGCTTTTATCAAAAAGCAGGCAGAGTATACGGGAAATGTATGCTACACTTTTGATATGAAATACCTTTTTTTTACTTTTCAATACTGCATAATAATCTGAACCTCATGATCTTTCTATATAACCTCACTCAGACTTAGCAATTATGCACAATTCTCTCATATCAATTCCCCACCCAAATTGTAGCAGAATGAAGAAAGGACAAAATGGAGGAAATTCAAGCTTGCAGCAAAACCTTAAACACTTTAGAATTCTATACAAATTCAAAGTCCCCTGCAAGAAGACACAAAAATGCTGGTTTTATGACTATTTTTGTAGCAAAATAGAAAGAAAAGCCTAACTTCAGGGGTTTTGTTGACATTGAAAGCAGCAAATGAAGAAAAAGATATCTAAACAAACAATAATTTTTAAAAAAATCTGCTGAATTCATTGTATTATATCATGCAATAACCAAACAAATACCTCTGACAGCATTTGGTGAAGACGACAGAAGCAGTAGCTCATTCAGAGACCTATATTCTCAAGTTATATAGGATGTTGGAGCAGACACGGATGCATTCATCAATCAGATGAATACAGAGGGTGGATTGTGGTCCAATGCTAATTGTTCAGGGACAAACCCAGCATCTTTTTCTTGTCTCTGTTAGGATACTTGATATAACTGCTGCCCTCTAATACATCAGGATCTTGGCAAGAGGCAGGATGGGGTAAGTTCATTTGCTGATTAAACAATAGTAATGGAGTTATAAGGTATTTCCTGGGGCTCATCGATCACAAGGAAGGAACTAAATGTAGCTAGTCATTATTCCCAGGAAACTGTTGTGACAATTTTATTCTTTCATACACATTCCCAAACACTTCCTGACAAGGTCAGATACCAAGTACATGTATATCTGCAAGATAAACATCCTAGCAATGCTTATAGTAGAGGCCCTGAAGGTTGTTATTACTATTATAAAACGAAAGGAGAAAAAAAATATTTGAGAAATGTATCTTTGCAATGAATATTACTATTTCATTGCTATGCATAATGCTTTTCCTGAAAATTAATGTACCATGTATTAACCAATCAGCTTCTGTGCACCATCTCTCAAGATTCCATTCTGCTTGTAATTAATATTTAAACATCTTTTTCCTCTCCTTATTTTTTCATTGTTTCTGAATGGTAAATATTTTTACAGCTTAAACAAACATTATCCAGGGCCCTTAAATTAATATTTTGTATATTTTCTCTTCAGTTTATGTGCTGATTGTCTGATTATTCCTGTTTATATCCTTCAACGAGGGTCAGTGCTGCACACTATTTTTTCATACTTACCTTTTTTTTTCTGTTTTGAATTCCTGTGTGCTTCAGAAACAGTACTTATTCATTGATTGAGGTATCGCCAACAATTATCAGTAGCTACAGATAAGAACTGAAAGATCATTTAATGTGTTTTGGATTTGCAAGGAAAGCAAAACAAAGCTAAACAAAGTAAAAAAAAAAAAAAAAAAAAAACACACTCTCAATAAGTTTCCATTCTAAAACCATTAAATGCAATAGAAAAAAATATATATTCCTTTCAATGGGAACGAAAACAAACTTTAAAGGTGTTTCAAGGAGATCTCTACAAAGCAAAGACATAAAGACATTTACAAAAGAGTGCCAAAATGAAACTTCTTTCGCATTTAAAACCTAAGGAATGCTATAATTCTTTGCAAATGAAATTAAGCATGGATTTTTGTACAAAAGCCTTTATTTTGGATTTGTAACTTGATTCCTTTAAATTTATTATAGTCTATATTAATTGTACTCAAGGGAAAATTTAAAAAAAAAAACAAGGAAAAAGAAGAAAAAAAAAACTTGTCAAAGAGATTGTTCAAAAGTAGGCTGCAGTAGAGATCACTTTGAGAAGTATTTGAGTCTAGCATTAGAAAAAGAATATTTGTTCCTCAGCCTGTATCGATTTGGGACGATTATATTTTTCAATCATTTATAGAATTGTCTTCCTTTCATTTTAAATCTATTCGTTTTAAATTCTACAATACCATGTGGCAATGGGATCTATAATTTAATTACACATTATTTCAAATCTGATAAATATTCTTTCCACTGGGAGTTCTCTAATTCTTGTCTTATGACGAATAGTGAATAATAATCCTTTATTCATCAGCTCTTTCATGACAGTGATGATTTTGTAGGCCTTTATCATATCTCCTCTCTTAGTCATACCTTTATGATCCTGAAACATTCATGGGATACTTAAACTTCCAACTTGATATTGGCACAGGCCAATATCAAAAAATGAGAGGACAGAGGACAGAATGGCTATCATTCCTGTTTTGAACCAAGAAAATAATTAGATAAAGCTATATAAAGCTTGTCTAATTGAGACCAGCTCCTAATTAGGATATTAAAATATTATATTCTTTATTACAAAAAGTCAATATATTCACTAAATTAAGCAACACTGAAATGCCTTTGATACAGATCCATGATGCTGTGGAATAATTAAAGCAAATGCTGAAGTTCTTTTAAACTTGGGACCGAAATAAGAATTGAAGAGTTGGAGGGCAGTGCTATTCTGTGACAGCACAAACGGCAGGATTTTGTTTTTACTGAATATGTTTAAAAATCTAATCTTGGCATTTTATATTGTATGCTGCCAATAATCCTATTCTGAGGATTTAATAGTCCTGTGTAGCATTTATGGTCTTTTTACATCACTTTCTTGATACACAGTCTTTATTCTGTGTATTGCAGACTCAGTGGTAATTTATTGAAGCTATCATTTCACACATCCTAGAACTGTTTCATTTCCTCCTAAGTATTATCAGAAAGTGCCTATTTAACTTATAGTTTCTTGACTCAAACTATGGGATGGCACAACATGAACCTCTAACTCTTTTACTATAAGATATCCAATCTCTACTTTTAAATTCATTTGTGTCATTGATGCTGAATGGGTCATACTTCCTTATGATATGAAATAAATCATTTTTATTAAATTAAGTCACTTATTAAAGCATTAACTTTTGAATTTGGCTAACTAATCTATTGAGACAATACATTGATGGGAAAAGTTGACTACTGTCATAGTCAACATAAATGTTGAAACATTGATACATGGCAGCAGTTGACACAAAGATACATACCTTTGTGAAACAAATTTAAATATTGAACTTCATATGGCATTTTTAGTGATTCTAATTCTCAATTCATTTCCACTATCTTCTTTAAAATGAAATAACTCATTAGTTTCTTCTTTTTTTCTTTACTTTTCCAAAATAGTAAAAACAATTACAATACTTGCCATTCTATTAAAATAATTACTTGTCAAAATTAATTTGAAAAACGTTTTTAGAATTATAGAATCATAGAACCACATAGTGTTTGAGGTTGGAAGGGACCTCTAGAGATCCCCCTGCTCCAGCAGGGACACCTAGAGCATGTGGCACAGGGTGGCATTCAGGCGGGTTTGGAAGATCTCCAGAGAAGGAGACTCCACCGCCTCTCTGGACAGTCTATTCCAGGGCTCTATCACCCTCATAGGAAAGAAGTTCTTCCTCACATGGAGACTGGTGTGTCAACTTGTGTTCCAACTTGTACCCATTACCCCTTGTCCTGTCACTGGCCATCACTGAGAAGAGTTTGGCCCCATCCTCTCTACATTCTCCCCTCAGGTACTTAAACATATTGATCAGTTCTCTTCTCAGTCTTCTCCAGACTTAAGAGGCCCAGCTCTCTTAGCCTTTCCTCATACGATAGATGCTCCAGTCCTTTAATCATCTTCGTTGCTTGCAATGTATCATGTTTAAGTTTTTTTCTTTTCTTTAAAATAACATGAAGAGACAAAACATATTTTTAAAACATATGAATGCAGAGCACTGACTTCCAAAATTTTAAAAATGATCACAAGATCTTATGATATTCTAAATATATTTGTTTTACAATATAAATATATCTGCAATACAACATGGCCTGTATTTCTATAAGATATTACCTTTGGGTAACCATACTTGAAATTTTTTTCCAAAGACTGAAAGAATGAAGTGCACAGTCTTAAATCAAATCTATAGTGTTGTCATTTTGGGACAGTTGATAGGGAATATCCCAAATCTGTACAATAGAGACCTAGCCAAATACTCTGCTCTCCTGCTGATAAAGATGGGTTTATATCTGTGGATTGCTTAAAATACCAGTAATAGGAAAATTATCAATCATCAGACCATTCTGTTGTGTGGCTACACAAAGATGTGCTTCAGTTCCTTTTCTTAAAAGAATCACCATGCATTAAAGTATTTTGTGTGTAACTGAGTGCTGTTTGTGCTCTTCCCCATCCTCACTCTCAAAATAATAATAAAAATAAAAAAGCAGGTTTACCATGATTAATAATTGTATAAATCTTTTTTTTTTTTAATTATATATTTATTTTGAGTAAGAATATGTATTTATAAGATGGAAAGACAGTAAGAATGTCCAGGAAAATATGGGAACTGTGATCTGTCTCTTGAAACAGGTAAAAAAAAATGGTTACTGGGATTTTGCATATTTTCATTCAAAAAAAGATATTATTTATTCTCATTGTCTTTATTGTCACAACTATCAATTGATACAAATAAACGCTTCAGTATGTATTTTAAGAGTATTTAAAATGAGATAAAAATGAGTATCCTTCTCCAAGTTCCTTTGTATTTTACCTCCAATGATAACTTCTCATAAATTCTTTAGAACTGCACGTTAGAAGCCTTATAAAAGATGATTGCAAATTAAATACTCAAACATCTTTCTAATGGTTTTCAATCTGTTGATGGGTTGCATCCTGAATCGTACAATCTCTGAAGCAAAAATTTGTTAGAAGTGTCCTTGTATTGTCTTTTCTAGGCATTTTCATTTCCCATGTTAATGGCTTAGTCTTCTTAGAATTGTACTACACCGCTGGCCTAGGTTTCTACCTAGAGAATAGTTGGGAAAAAATCTATTACCAAAATGAATCTAAATGTTTTAAGCTTTTTATTCACTTTTTTTTAATGAACTTTATCTGACCTAAGAATATAAACACAGATAAGAAAATCTGACTACACCTGCACCTGTCTTAACTTGTTAATGCTTACACAAACATATGTAAAAATATCTTGTGTTCACATGTTGTTTGTTTATTATTGATTAGGATTTCCCTCTCACCATGAGTTAGTTATACTAAAAGAAGAACATAAGGAAACTAAGAACCAAAATATTATGTGGTGTCCACATATCTTGGCTATAAACAGAACAGTTTGGAAGATCATAAACCTAGTTACAACTGCTTCTCAACATGCAGAAATGTGGGGTTTTCTTTGTTTTGTGTAGTGCACTATTTCTGCTTTGGTTAGAAGCTGTGGTCTATGACTACACCATTATTTTAAAAGTAGATGCACTAACTTTTTTTCTGGTAACATCTACTGAATATTGTGTAACACATGTAAATAATGCAAGTTCAGACGCATGGCTCTGCATTCAATGTAACCTGAATTAGTACTATAAAAAGTATATTCTTTGAGTCAATTTCAATGATTATATTGCTAGGTAGAGTAAGACCTTTTTTTTATAATATATGTGCATAGAATTTTTGTCACATTGGCTTAAATTAGCATAAAATTACAAGCACTTATATTTGTGTGAATATTGGATTGGAAAATCTCTATTAGGCATGAAATCCCTGCCCTCAATACTAGAGGCCTGGGATGAGCCTTTCCATTATCTGAACATGTACACCTGGAAACATAGGATTTTTTTTTATGCTATTCTTTTTTTGGAAGTCTAGACTTTGTAAGGGACATCTTATCTCAAAAACTTGACTTTATTTTCATATATTTTAGTAAAAAATGCTTGGGGGAGACAAACTTTTATTTATAATTTGAAAGTGAGTCATACAATTGGGTCGATGCAAATCTATAAATGGAAAAACCTAGTAACACTGACTAGAGTAAGTACACAAGTGGCCACATGATTGTGCTTATTATAAGTTATAATAGTTCAAAGTAATACATTTTGTTGCACTAAATAAAATAATATATGTATAAATAAAGAAGTCACAAGTGCAATTTTACATTAGCCATCAAATGAAAAGTGTGTTTAAGCACTAACTTTATTATGAACTGCTTAAAAAGGGTAAGCTTAACACTCTTCCATCTCCCTCACCAAAAAATGACCTTATTTGATTATTAGAAAAGCCATTTTTTACATTTTTGTAATTAATATAATTAGAAATAGAGACTGAAAGAACTTCTGTGAGGAAGAGCATCTTTACTGAGAGGAACTTTACTGGAACAGGCTGCCCAGAGAGGTTGTGGAGTCTCCTTCTATGGAGATTTTCCAAACCCACCTGTGCCACGTGCTCTAGGTGTCCCTGCTTGAGCAGCGGGGTTGGACTAGATGATCTCTAGAGGTCCCTTCCAATCTTAACCATTCTCTGATTCTGTGACTCATAATTGATTCCCTGATCATTCCAGTTGCAGCTATAATTTTTAAAATTTTACCACAGACATCTGCTAGATTATTGCTGTGTGTTCATTTTAAGGTAGTCCATCTACAAATCCAATCTGACTCAATGAGATAGCTATAGGAACTTAGGAAATTGCTGGAATGTCTCTGGGAATTTAGCATTAGGAAATGTCATAGCAAACGACCTTGCTCACTTTAGCTATGCTACATATTGAAGAAAGATGGATGAGGAGGCAATGCTTAAATACAAATGAAGTTTAAACAGAATTTGGGGGTTTGCTGATGACTTTTTCTCAGTTTTTCTAGATTTTATTACCCCTATGACAGAAATCAATTTCATTGTGAAGTAATCTGATGTTATTCAACCAAAATTCCGCTGTATAAAGTAAAAATTTTTAAAAATATCTGCTTTTGGATAGGACAGTTAGGCATGAGCTGAAAATTTACTTTTTTGTTAATTTATGCTTCATAGTAATTTGTGTAATTTGTTACAGTGAGACTAAAAGGTTGCTTGAATACTAGGCTAGGAAACTTTGCAGCTCATATTCCCCCAGGATAAAAAGTTTCTTGGCTCCTGAAGGAAGGCTCCTTTACAAAAAATAATAACAATAACAACAACAAAACAGCTTTCCACATTTATTTCTTTCAGGGGGACAAAATATATAATTGAGTCTTGCTTAGTTACCTGGTAGTTGTCCATGTTGTTTTTCCTTATTATTTCCTTATTTCTCAATGTTGTTTATCCTAAAGATATGCCAGATATGATGCAGACCTGAAGAAACTGTAACACTGAGGGATAACAACCACAGAAATCTAAATGTGCAGGTACTCTCAGTTGCAAGTTTAAGCTCCGACCTGAATGCATAAGAAATAAATGTTTCTTCAAAAAAAAAAAAAAAAAAAGGCTACACTTCTATTTCTCCACTGAAGGTTTCAGATTACTTGATCGCAAGAGTATTCAACCAAAACTATGGCTTTTGTTTAGAAAGAAAAAGAGTTGGTAGGGAATATGTTGTTTTACGCTGCTTTAGCCAATATAGATTCTCTCTTGAAATCTAAATATTTAACATAATTTGACTGATTAAGATAGCAGAAAAGATGAATAAAAATAATACACTTCAGAAAAGCCATGGGATAAGATGTTGTGGAAAGAGAGTTTAAGGGATGAAGAGAGTGAAAGAATTGGCAGTTACTGAAAGGATGGCATTATACTCATAATGGCAAACTATTCCATTACACGGAAAAATAGGATGCATAGTAAGATGGAAATGCAGCATCAGAACATATTAGAAGATCTGAAAATAAATATCTTAGAAACTCATAAAAAGTGGAAAACAGGATATATGGCCAAGAAAGTTCTTAAATGAGAAGACAAATCTATCAGGATAAAATCAGTAAGACAAAGGTACAAAATGAGTTTGCATTAGCAAAGATTGTATTTCAGTGCTTACTGAAAAAGATTCAATGAGCAAATTGAGATAAACAAATTCTGTTGTGGAGCTTAGATAAATTCACCTTCTTACATAAAAAATAATTTCAAAAAGTCTTAATCCATGGCAAATTTATTTCTGATAGCTTTCAGGATCCAATAATAAATAAATAATAATGATAAAAAAGAAGGCACTCTCTTTTGTATGTAAGTAGATCTGATAGTCTAACTCCAATCTGCAGTGAGTTTATTGAAAGAAATTATTAATCAGTCAATTTATATGTACCTTGAAGATAAGGTGATAAAAACAGACATTATGGATTTGTGAATAACTGATCATGTCAAGTCAATCTAATTTCTTTCTCGGACAGGTTAGCCATCCAAGTGGGTAAAGGTGAAGCAGTAGGTTTGATTCAGCTTGACTTAATTCTGTCATTGGCCATTGGACTTTTGTGTATGACATGTGTATGAGCAAGTTTTGTGTATGAGCAAGCTAAGGAAATGCAGTCAAAGTGTAATCACCCACTGAAAACTCACTCTGAAGAAGCAGTTATTAATGGTTTGCCCACATCCTAGAAGGATCTATCAAGTGCCATTCCTCATGGATCTGCCCTAAACCTGCTTGTCTTCAATATTCTTATTAACAGGTAGAATAGACAGAATTTGTAAAAGAAGTGTATTAAAATCGGAAGACTGAAAGTCATTCTCAAGGACAGGACAAGAATGTAAACTGTTTTGGACAAATTGCACCAAAAATTAACAGAATGATATTCAATTCAGACAAATGCAATTTTTTTGCTTAGAAAACAAAATCAAAGGCAAAAATAAATAACAACAACAACAACAGCTGACTAGGAAACAAACAAACAAAAAAAAAGGATCTTCATTTTAAAATGGATTTTAAACTATGAGTCAGGATTGTGTTGAAAAAAGAAATTCATTCTGGAATATAGTAAAACAGTATTTTATATGTAAGACATTAAGGTGATTATAATTCTGCTCTGTTCTGTTTTGGTGAAGCTTTGGGACAATTCTGCTTCCTAATACTGGCAGATAGTCACTCACAAAAATGTCACATTTAGATACCATACCTTCAATCTCAGGTTGGTTGATTGTTTTGCCAGAGCAGTAATAAATATACCGTCTTTACAGTAAGCATCATGACTCAATCAGATATTTTAAGGTTTGCCTCCAAATGCCAGGTTTCAGATAACTTGTTTCATATAAATCAGATAGTTTCTGATAAACACATACTGTTGGAAAGCCTCCTCTTTTTTTCTTTAGTGTAAATAGTTACAGATATTTTTCTTAACTAGAGTCTATCTGCTCACTTTATGTTTACTTCTTTTTTCTTTTTTTTTAATATAAAGTTTTATTTGTTATTGTTTATTTGTTTTATTTTTGACTCTCATGTGGTGGTGGACGTGTTAAGAAATGTATTTCACTAAATGCCAGACTGAGACCTTTATCTTATCTTTCCAACTGTGAAAAGGGATTACTGTGAAAAGGCTAGCCTGTTTTCTTTAAAAGTAAACCTATGGTATTGTAAACACTAAAGTATGAAAGTAAACTTAACAAAACTAATCGCAGAAGTGAACATAATACATGCTAATGTCAGAAAGTTACATTCTGTTATTTTAAATTGCTAGGTAAATGTCTGAAAGTAAAAAAAATTATAAGGTTCATTTCCAGGACCTTTTCTAGGAAAAGGAAAAGAAAGGAAGTCTTTCCTCCATTAAGCTGAAAGCTGTAGTCAATAGAAAGTATACATTTATGGGAAGCAAAAGGTTATTTCTCTTTAAGCCTCAACATTTCACATAGAGGCAAAGGCATTTACTCCAAAATTAAGTGGAAACCGCTGTGGCCATTTTGTGAAAGATAAGGAAGGAAGAGAGAAGATGCTAAATAAAATGATTTGATGTAAAAGTTTTAGGAATCCTGGTAGGTAGTCATGGAATGGGCAAAATAATTTAACAACAGGAAATCTATATATTAAATATGTAGCAGCAGACAAAGATATTGAAGCTAGATGCTTTATAACATAGTCTGAAGTTATATAGAGTGGAAAAATAAAATGTCATTGCCAAAAGCTACCAGCTGATCTGTGGTAAGGTGAAGGATTTTCATAAATCCTTTACTTTACAATGAACCTGTTGTCAAGGAAGATCATGAAGTCCAAAGGGGATTTTAAACTGTAATGCTCCAAGTCTCTTTTCAAAGGCATTAGAGAGTCATCACATCTCACCCTGGCCTCAACTAGATCCATTTTGTGTTTTGTACTTTTTAAAAGTGAGGCTGTTTGACTGGGACCTTAAAAATCTCAAATTTAGTCCTTTTTTTTTTTTTTTTTTTTTTTTTTTTTTTTTTTTTTTTTTTTTAATCTTGGCCAACATAGCGATATGATTATGGACAAACTAAGCTAAAACCTGTCTATACCAGGGAGGATCTCTAGTTTGAAACTGCTTTAATCCAAAAGAGATGGTGACACATTAGTGATGCATTTTGTACATGTCAAATTGTGAAACTGGGTACAGGAAACACACAAACTTAAAATTAGCTCCTAATTCTTGAAGCTGAAGAAAATTAGAAATGTGTGATATCATTCATGTTGTCACTTTCTAAGACTTAGGCTAAGCAGAAGAGTGAGTATGTGACTGTAAAGCACTGAGCAGCTGTAGAGCACATTCATGCTTATTTCACTCCAGTTATTTTAAAGACCTGGTTGAGCATGATATTCTTTAAATGATAACGCAGCTATAGTCAGTTCATGTATGCCTTGTACTTTGCTAGTTCATCTTCTGTGTTCTAGTTATAATCCAATAATGAAGTGTATAAATTTTCAAGCAATTTCATTGCTTGAAAGTCCACCCTGGGAATTGAACAGCCACTCAACTTTTAGAGCACATCTGACAAAGCAAATACAAGGCATGTAGTCATTTGAATGGCTTATTAAACTTCAATCATAACCAATTACTAAGGATTGTATTGTTCCCCCATCCCCATTGGTAAATACTGATTTATTTTCTTGTCTCATTTACTTTCATGTATACCCTTATTAATAAGCTTTCTCCCCTGCATGGAGCAAAATACTTGCAAAAGCAGAAGAAAGAAAACAATGAAGTTCTTGTAGATTAAACATACTGACATTTAATGTTTTGTGCAGTTTTATCCACTAGTGTCCTGATCTTGTGCTGCTTTATGTATAAGAGAAAGGACAGTAAAAAGACTATAACTTTTCCCATCATTACATGCACTGACTGGAACATACCTTTTGGAGTATAGTTCTGTGGCGATCAAAATCATTCCTTGTCCCTGAAAAGCATAAAGTTTTGTCCTGTCATGCAGATAGAAAAAGGAAAGGGCATACGCTTATCAAAAATTGAAATAGTAAACAGTAGCTGACAGTGTCTCCTACCTCCTCCAGAAAACATTGTTGTTTAAATTAGTAGCTTTTCCTCCCCACAGAAGAAAAATAGGACTTCTGCTTCTGTATGCAGAAAAGTCACTACAGTGATGCTGAAAATGTTACTCTAAAAGGACATACCTTAGGGTCAATGTCCTCTCTGAACAAAATAGGGTCTTCAATCTCACGTACAGACTTTACTACCACTTGAGCCTTCAATATCTGGCATTCATTGTCTGCTCTAGAAGACATGGGGTTCCTCCAAGGCCTTCACAGTCCCATTTGAAAAGGGCATGCAAGGCATCAAGTGTGTCTGAAAAGTCTATGCACAGGTCACTGTATCTTTTACTAGGAGTTACTGGTCCTGTACCAGAAAGAAAGTCTTGCCACACATCTGGTTCTGGTATTTTGTTTCAATGGAAAGTGTTCCATCAGTGTTTTCCTATTAATTATGGGCAAAATCTAGTGAGCTAAGCATAAAAGAATGATTTTGTTAGAAAGTCATAAGGGGTTGTTATAGAGAAGTTAGTGTTATTGATTCATAAAAGGCACTCAAATTCCTAGTTCCTGTATTCATTTGATCAGATCTTGAAAGAAAAAAATATTCTTTCACAAAGATATTACAGCTTAATTAAGCAATTCATCGAAGATTACACTCCTTCTTTATTTGAGATCTACTGCTCTATATTTTGTTTGATAAAATCTAGCTCCTTTATTTGTAGGAGGTTGGAAAAAAGGTAAAGGGACACCTATAGAAAATCAATGGTGTCCCCTAGTTGACCCCAGGTCTGAGCATGCGCCCTTGGAGTTTGTACAGGCGGGGGTCCTGATGCCCCCTGTACGACCCCAGGAGTTGGCCTGACCGAGCAACTTCGTACAACTGCCAGAAAGCTCCAGAAGCCCAAAGGTGAGGGCCGGAGACCCTGTAGGGGGGGGTCGGAGCAGTCTGCCCCAGCAAACTGACCACCCAACTACAGGGCTCTGCCAACCACCAAGGGCCCCTAATTAGCATGCAGCCTATCATGACCCTTACTCCTCCCTTTCCTCTCCTATTCCTTACCTTATAAAAGTTCATGTATTTCCTGAATAAAGTTGGCATTCGACCCGAGCTACTGTGTAGTGTTTTTAAGGCCGGGCGTCCGAGGACGCGTCCCGACGAGCTCACTCACCCATCACCACTTCCTCATCTGCAGGCGCTCCGGGAGTGGGACATCGGCAGCTGCTTGCTCCCTTGCAGCGGCAGATCCCGGGTTTGATAAGGGGCAGCCTCAACCCCTGGTGGAGGGAGGACCACAGCGTCTCGCCCGGGGGAAAAAGAGCACGCAAGCCAGGGCATCGCGCGGATGTCGGCACGCCGCGTGGGACCGCCCAGATTTATTGTCAAAAAAAGAAAAAAGAAAATAAAAGAAAATAAAAAAGAAAGAGCTGTGTTAAGGCTCTAGATAACTACTTAGAATGAAATTATTTTTTCCTGGCCTATGTTATTTACAGTGACTGCATGCTCAGTTCAGTTGCCTAAACTGCCTAAACTACACCTACAGCAGACTGGCAGATATATCACAGGACTGATGGTGGACCTATGCTTTATACTGTAAGTTTAAATATTTTGCCTAAAAATAAACACTTATATATAGACATCTAAATATAAATCTTAGTCTTGAGCTGTTTTATGCACATAGACTCAATAGGAATTGCTCCCCATAGAAATTGCTCTCCATCAAAAGACAAGTTTGGATTTTATAATAGCTGGCACGAACATCAGTATCGACATTTTTGCCCTGCATGCCAACAGAGCAACCAATCTATTTGCTATTTACTAAACAGTGGTCAGTTACTCATGTTTTTCTGCTTGGTCAGCTAACTCAAGACATAAAACCTTGAAAAGGTTTTCAGGTAATTCAACACTTAAATCTGGATTTTGAGTCACTGGAATGCGTTACACATATTGCATACATTCTAGAGCAAAAAAAGAAAATCTAATTTTGGTTGAGACAGAAACTTAAGAATTACTGCAACAAGGTGTCAACACATTATTTTCAAGGTTACTAACATTTGAAGGCAACATAGTTTTTTTTAGATAAACATATTCTTCTGAATCACTAAATATATCTAATCAAATAATAAGTATAAATAAGTAAAAAGTATAAATAAGCAAGACTTACTCACCAAGGGGAAATCATGCTTGACTAATCTGATAGCCTTCTATGATGGGATGACCAACTGGATAGATGAGGGGAGAGCGGTGGATGTCATCTACCTTGACTTCACCAAGGCTTTTGACACTGTTCCTCACATCATCCTCCTGGACAAGCTCTGGAGGTGTGGGCTGGATGAGTGGTCGGTGAGGTGGATTGGGAATTGGCTAGATGGCAGAGCTCAGAGGGTGGTGATC
>JAWLRI010000330.1:218653-241857 GCA_034781795.1 Crypturellus tataupa
AGTGAGGGTGACAGAGCACTGGAACAGGCTGCCCAGAGAGGTTGTGGAGTCTCCTTCTCTGGTGATCTTCAAGACCCGCTTGGATGCAGCCCTGTGCCACGTACCCTAGGTGTCCCTGCATGTGCAGGGGGGTTGGACTATATGACCTCTCTAGAGGTCCCTTCCAACCTTAGGCATTCTATGATTCTAAGTATAACTAAACCTAGAATTGATTTAATATATCCATATTCATATTGGTATTCATCCGTATCCTATTCATCCTACTCTTTGCTGTTATTTTAAACATGAAAATACCCTTTCTTTCCTCTGAGCTTCTGTGTTTGTTTGTTTGTTTGTTTTTGTTTTTGTTTGTGTGTGTGTGTGTGTAAATTACTTCATTTTACGGAACAAATTATTATTGGCATCACAATATTGGTTCATCCTGTTGTGTTATAAATAGTGTAAAACATTGGTGAGATGTTGATTTTTAACCTGCTGTTTATCTTAAACCCAGCATAAACATCTTTCTGTGTCTTGCTGTGGATACTATCTAGTTAGACTTTCAATCATATTCTGCAGCTTAATTGTATAAAGTTGCTCTCTTTGAGGGCTTCTGTTATCTAACACACTTTCATTACACAAACATGATTATATGACTAAGCAGCCCGGAAGTAATCTGTAAAAGTTTTAAGCATAATATATACATTTCTAAATCATATTATATGATCATTTTATCTTACCCATCCAAGGTGTCTTATGTATTTGTGATTCTGTTCTAGTTTACTGTGGAACAGCAAAGTATGTTAGTACTATAGTAACTAAGGTACATAAGGAGCAGTGAAGCACACAATCATACCCTGATCTACAGAAACTATTATCTAGTTGATGTAAGAAGTTTAACATTATTGTTATTTAACTTAAATCTGCTCACTTGGTTGAATTTTAACTCCCATTGCACATTATGTACACAATTTGTAAGAATTAATATACTGCTTACATGCTACTAAGGGATATTCTATCAGAAAAAATAATAAAAAAAAGATGTCTCTTAGGATGTCTTTAGTTAATTTTCATTTAATTTTCTTTAAATTATTTAAATAGTAATTTTCCTAAGTCGTATGTATTGAAACAAAAATATGCTCCATGCACAAATTCATGTGTAAAATATGCTGGACTAAAATCTCTTCTCAAGAAACATCTCTCTGGAATTTTCTGTAGTATTTATTCTAATTCTATGATTCTATGATTCTATTGGATTATAAATATTCTTTCCTACACTGTAAGCAACTGTTCCTTTTTCTGCTCTAAAAGATCAAAAGTGCCTAAAAAAAAAGTGCCTTCCTTCAAATGGGGCAATACAAAATTTCATTCTAGAGCATTTTGCTGTAAGAAAACATGGAAGAAGAGCATTTCACCATGAACAATACCTCTTCAGAAAAGTCTCAAAGGACAACTGCCAGTATGGTGTTCTAGCTATGATTCATCCTTCTTCCTCTGGTCTTCTTTAAAGTGCTCTAATGTGACCGTGTTGTGAAGAGGGAGAAGAGGGACTCATCTTGCAAACACATTTGATGATAAACGTAAGCTAAAGTAAAAAACAAAAAATTCCCTCAGCCTGTCTTAGTCTAACAAATCTGAGAAGATGCCTCATTTATCTTTCCTCAATATTTTATATGCCTCTGATTCCCTGTTGGCACTCAGTTGTGCTTTCTTAACTACTTTATAAAGATAGTTGTTGAAATGCGAACAAGGAGGAGCAATACATAATGCAATTAATATGACTGCAGTGATGAAGACTACTTCCTCCAGCCTTACTTTTGTGACTCTTTTGCAATGAAAAGAAAAAGAATAGATCAAAAGCATTGAAATAAAAGGAGCACTGGATGGCATTTGTAATATATTAGTGAAAAATGTAAATATATGTTACAACTGTGCAAACTATTTATTTACAAGTGCATTCAAGCTCAAATATGAAGGAACCCCAAACTGCAAGCTGGGTTAGAACTTGCACAGTTACCCACATTGTGTATTGTTATATTAAGCAAAACTAGGGAAAACACTTTTATGAAGTGCTTTTGCTTATTAAGACAGTGTAATGTATCTAGAAATTAGATGCCTAATTATTATCTGACTAAAATTCAATAAGATTAATCCACTAATTTTGCTAAAACCAAAAAGTGAAGACAAATCTTTGTGAACTATATATGGCAGCTGAATAAATTTCCCTGTGTTCTTAGATAATCTTGAAGACAATCTTTACCTTGGTTAAGAACACATCATTTTATTTCCAAAGTAATTGTTCCCCTATGACATAGATTTTAAACTGAACAATTGGCTAGAAACAAATATTCATTATAATATTTTTATTACTGTGTAGACAAAATGATGTCTCTCAAAGTTGAGATTATAATTATTTCTGCAAATCAAAGTAAATTGTCAAAAATCAACCCATTTGACTGCAGCATATTTTAAATACATGCCTACATACATGTATGTATACACATATATATACACACACAATATTATATACTATTTCATTATTAACTTAAAAATAATCAGGCAGACAATGGTCTATTCTCATTTTACTCAGGCAATAATGAATACATCTCTGAAAAAGATTTCGTGCTTCTGTGATTTGAGGCAACAGGGACCACAAAGAAAAATATTCCTCCAGTATGCAACTGTATTATCAGTTGAAAAAATAACTAATATGTTTTTGATGGTATTAAAAGTTTTCTGCTATATCAAGATAAAATTCATTTTAGTAATGGCTAATGTTAGAATTCAACAGTAGTTAATTCGCCATCATAATTAAATGAGCTCCAAGCATGCCTAGATAATACTTTGATGCACCTTTGTTGCTTCTGCTGTAGTCACTTTGTCATAAAATTTATTCTTATATTCTGATTCTCTGTATTCTCCTAACAAATAAACAAGTAACAAATCAGAAATCTCATTCTCATATGATATTTTAGACTGAGTCTTTATGATAATTTTCATGCTCATGCTGTCTTTCAAATGACAGTTAAACATAAGCAGTAAAGACACCTATTTTATAAACTGTCACAAACCATGCTTACAATTATTATTTCTATTTGCAGGGGTCCACACAGAATAATTCTACAACTTAACTAAAATTTCTGTAACTACTATGAAAATATATTCTAAATTATCTTTTTACACTTACATGGTGACTAAAATAATTTATCTAAAGTCTGGAAAAAATGTGGATTTTAATATATTTCTTTTTAGATATTGTGTGAGCAGAATACTATCTGCAAAACTGTGTGATCTGGAAAATTAAAGTAAAAATCTTCAAAAACATCTTACTTGGTTGTCACTGTGTTTACTGATGCCATTCTGAAGTCCTTTTAAAAACACCAAATAACAAAGCTTTTTGCAACCATTCCTAGATATTTCTCCTAGTCTCACCAGGTTCCTTGCTGTAGAAGGAGTAGTTTCTGTGAAACCTCTGACAGTCATAACCTTAACTGTCTTTGAAGAAGTTACCTGTCTGAGTTGCTCTCGGTAGTGCTCTTCTGCCCTGACTAAGCTCAGAGATAACCCTTTCTCTGCCCTGCTCTATTCAAAGACCTCATTCTCAGTCTCCCTTTGAAAGCAACACACTAGTGTACTCACATCAGGTTGTTTCCTCTGTTTAAGGACTGCTGAACCCAGAGGTTCACATCTTTAGCTAGGAATAGTTCAGTTTGTCTATTAAGAGAAACTATTCTATCACTTTTCAAAGCCCTACTCAGTCAACTTTGCTCTTCAGCCCAGATATGCTGGCCACTACACTAAACTCTGTGATTCACCAGAATGTGGTCTTGGGTTTTGGCGTGCTTAGGAAATACTCATGGTCTCACAATCTTCAGGGATCACTTCTTAGATAAGACATGCAAACATAGTTAAGCTGTTGATTATGACACTATATGCAGCAGATCCTACCAGGGTGTTGTGATATTTTAGACTACTATGCAGAACTAAAGTAATAATAATAATGATAATAATATCTGCTTTCTGATGGCTCACGGAAGGATGAAAAAAAAAAACTGATTTATCTGTTGATCTAAGAAAATACCAGGAAATACCAAAACCATGGCAATCAAACAACAAGAAATTCATGTTCTTCCTTTGGCTAGCCATGATTTTAAGATCTCTTGTTCTGCAGACTGATTAGCATGAGTCAGTCAGAATATGAAAAGTCCCATTAAATATTCACTATTTCTTTGCGATCAGTGAAAAGCCAGCAGGAAGATCTGTATACAATTCAAAATAAATAGGCACATCTCTAATGCAAGCAAATGTGATGGACTTTAATTCAAGGACTAATAAAACATTCTTTAACATTTTAGAAAAAATGTATCAAAAAGGAATACTTTTACTGGTAATATTCTCATATTGCAAATACTTCTTTTGCAACAAAGTAATGTACCATATAGAAAATATTAGATCTTGTAATTTAATCAGGAAATATGAACAAAACAAATCAATACTTTGTTTTGCTCTTTGAGAATAAATCAATTTGAAACATAGTTTGATGAAGACTTACAGATAAATATCTACAGGAAAAACAGTTTTTAATTACATCTCTTATGTCAGCTACCATTATTGAGTAGCTACGTATACAGCTACTATCATATGAATCATAAGACACTCAACAAAAGGTTTAAAGATATTTTATGTAGTCTTCATATGATAAATCCTTCTGATTTTTGGCTCCATATTAATTCTACATATGTGCTCGTAGGTCTAAACTTAAGTGTAGCGGGTTATAATGTTGCAGGGAGAGATTAACATTTTTTATGACAATGTTTTCCTTTTCTAAATTTTTACAGTGTTATTTTTTATTTAGATTATAGGTGCAAAATAATGGACAATATAGTAGCATAAATAACGGACTATATAGTAGCATAAAATAAATAGTAGCAAAATAAATAAATAACACATTAAATTGAACTTTTCTGTGAGTTATGTTGATGTAAGGATAAGAAAGATCCATAAACTTAAACTGGTAGGTAAATGCAGGGCTTGTATTTGTGGAAATTAGACCGCCAAATTTGAACCTGTGACACTGCTTTACAAGAGATTAATGTTCTTATTAGATGTTATCCTTGAACTTTTTATTTGAACTTTGTAAAAGAAAGGAGAAAAAAAACAAGTACAAAGATGAATAGCATGCAAAAAAAAAAAAAAAAAGGAGGGAGATGTGAAAATACAAAGAAAACAGATATTCAATATCATCACCTTTTGTATCTAATTCACAAATTTAATTTTCTCCTATATTTAAATTTCTTAAATTTTAAGGAAGTCTTCCCTAATAACCAACAATGTTGTCATATTATTGATATATTTACTTTAAATAAGATTCTAACCCTCTAGCGCATAAAGAAACCTATTCTAAACTCTACATTCATGTAGATTTATTTATTTTATGGAAAATTCTATATGCAAGGGTTTTTTAATGCTGCATTATCTCTTTTTATAAGCTGAAAAACACCAGAAAAAAAAAAATGTTTCCTGCATATTACATATCTGACAAATGAGGTTTTCTACCATTTGCTTGTACCAACAGAGTTCATCATGAAGCTATCATTATGTTAGAATGTCTTTCTTATTTTAATGCAAGAAGCCATTTGGGAAGCTGCCAAGACGATGGAAACAAAATGTAAGCAGGTTCTTAAATGGATACTAAATGAACTAGGCAGGGAAAATTGCTCTAATATCCCTAACAAAACAATTCTAGAGCCTGAGGGGACTATAGGAGGAATATTGTTCAGAAAGGCACCAAACTTGTATATCTCCCTTTACCAGTACAGAAGCTAGGAACTGGATAAACTGGATAAATCATTGGCATGATCCAATGGGGGATTATACCCTTAAGGCATCAGAGTCCTCATACTACAGCAAGCTGAGCTGAAAACAAGGTTGAGAAAAGATATTAAGGAAGAAAAATAACATAGAACTGAGAAGCAATGATGCATGGTTTTGCTTGAAAATGCTTTGAATGAAATCTTTACAGAAGCTAGCAGCACACCTCCCACTGTCAAGGCTAAAATGTTTTCCAGATTTGGAGGCAAGAAGGAATTTTCTTCTATATCAGATGATAGTTAGAGATTAATAGAAATTTGTTACTTTTCTCTGCAACATATGGTACAGTCTGCTTTTTTGGATAGATATTTTTATTTAATGAACAGTAGACAACGAAAATATTCTTGAGCTGTCCTTCTTTCTTGTATTGAATTTAGATTTGTTTCCTGATTTTACTTTTTTTTTATAGAAGATCTATGGAAGTGCTTTGTGGATTGATATATAGAAATAGGCATCTATAAGTTTTCCTGGATTTCTGTTCTATTACACATTGTCTGACTTTGTAAGAAATTAACATAGGAATTTCTACTTGAACACAAGAAAACAATTCTTTACCATGAAGGTGATTGAACTTTAGAACAGGTTGTTCATGGAGTTTTGTCAGTTTCCATCCTTGCAGATACTCAAAATACAACTGGACAAGGTCTATCTGACATCTACTCTACTTGGCTATTGTCGGATTCACTATCAACCCGTGGTGGTTGCCCATGGTTATAGAGGGAATATTGAGGCCATCCACCTCAGGGTCAAGAAGCACTGACACCTATAAGATGATATGCAAAATGACGTTTATTGAAATATGCTGCTGGTTCTTATAACTTCTGTCCAGGTGGAAGTTGTCTTATGTACCAATCAGGTTCCAGATATCACTTTTTGCCCTAATATGGTTAAACCCTTGCCCTTTCCGTGACACCGCGAGATCTTCCGTCTGTTATTCCCTATCTCTACTTCTGTCACGTGCAACAGGTCCTGTTAGCGATACGGCTACTACCCCCACAGGCTATGTTTCAGCAAAAGGCATTGGATCAGATAACCTCCAGAAGCCTCTTCCAACTCCAAATATTGCATGATTCTGTGAGATTGTATTAGAAGAGAAGAGAATAAGGCCATATGAAAATCTCAGCTCTGCATTTTTATGTTCACTATCAGTTCAAATCACACCTTGAGGATGTAGACTCATGGCTTGTGAAGCTAAATCATGGACGGTTCATAAAGTTTGATCAAGGAGAAAGAGCATTTTTGTATTTTTGGAAGGTCTTCATTACTCAAACTTGAGTGGGGAGGAATTATTTGGTCTCCTGACTGAACAATATATGAAATGGATTTTTTTTTAGTTTTGCTCTTTTTTTTTTTTTCTGATAAAATTTTTTTTGTGGTAAAATAAAAATCTCAACAATACACTCTTAAATAGTGACTATTTTTCCTTTATTTAATACTTAGTAAATATAAGCATAATTACAACATATCTAAAATGTTATTTCAACATGAAATGCTGAAAAACTAATTCATTTTTATTTTGAGAATATGAGAAAGGAGTGTACAAACCTTTGGATTGCCCATTTTTGAGAGCGAGTTCCAAAACTGATTTGAAAGGAACTGCACCTGATCAGTAACAGTTTACTTGAACACGCTTATTCTAATTATTTCGTTAGTACTTCCCCTCATGAACCACCCATTTCAGCTTCCAAGAGCCACCATTGATTAATGATCTTTCTCTCCATATTTAACAGAAAATTTAAAGGTTAAGGAAAATAGAGCAGAAACAAAATTCAGAAAGACTCCACCATTAAATTTCAGAAGTAAAAGAATTGTGAGAGCATGAATACATAAGACCTCCACAATGGAAAATTATACTATAAAATAAATAAAGGAAATGGATTTTGCTGCCACAAAATCTACTAATTCTTGCATCTCTATCCTGCTGGATATCTTCCTTCTCTTATTCCATAAGAGTTTCTCTTTCATCTTTCTCTCCTTCACTTCTTCCCCTTCTTTGTATTGTTTTTCTTAGACAGTTGGATGTCTGGGGGAATTGTGAATCTTTACCTCAAATAAAGATATCATGGAACTGAAGGAGGTTAAAGAGTTTTTATTGTTTGTTTGTTTTGTGAGGGAAAAAAAAAACTCTTTATATGAAACTTCTTTTTATGAAAAAAATTAAAAGAAATCTTACACATTTAAACAGAATTAATTTATCAGAAAGTAATATTCATGTAGATTCCTTCAGACTTCCTCAGTATCAGCAAGCTGCATGTGCATAAAATCACAGTGTATTTACCACAGCCACAAAGATAATTAAGGGACTGGAGCATCTATCTTATGAGGAAAGACTAAGCCTGCCTAGTCTGGAGAAGAGAAGACTGAGAGGAGATATGATCAAAATGTTCAAGTACCTGAGGGTTGAATTTAGGGAGGATGGGGCCAGGCTCTTCTCTCTGGTGGTCGGTGACAGGACGAGGGTAACGGGTAAATTGAAAGATAGGAAGTTTAATCTCCATGTGAGGAAGAACTTCGTTCATGTGGGGGTGACAGAGCCCTGAAACAGGCTGCCCAGAGAGGTTGTAAAGTCTCCTTCTCTGAAGATCTTCCTAACCTGCCTGGATGCCACCACGTGCTCTAGGTGTCCCTACTGGAGCAGGGGGGATGGACTAGATGATCTCTAGAGGTTCCTTCCAACCTCAACCATTCTGTGATTCTGTGATTCTGTCATTCTGCAACTTTTTTTTTCCCATCAACAAGATAACAGCAAAAATGAGCAAATATGCATGCAACTTTACTGTGCCAGGAGATATCCAGTATTGGATAGTTTATGGTGTGAAAATAAATGTTATTGAAATTAAATATTTCATATCCTGTGTCTCCTCAACAGTGCATTCACTAGAATGAACCAAGGATCATCATAGCTGAGGAAACATCCGAACAGCTCTTCCCATGATTAAACAGGATTATAAACTAGAAGAGTACTGAAGAAGATTAAACGTTTATCAGTTTATAACCTTACCATATTTCCTCTCAGAGAATAAGTTGGACTCATTGCTCTGGAAATCACTGTGCACTCAAATTAATACAATGTACACATTTTTTAGACCATTGTGGGGGAAAATAAACTAAACACAACAACTGAATATATTTGTTAATATTTTCTCCTGCCTTCTAAGGGTAGATAGATGTTGAGAAAGTGATGTCTGATGCCAAACATATATTTATTTTATGCTGCATGCATCACCAGGGTTATGCTAGATGTCTTTGAAAAAAACAGAATATATTTGTGCACATTCAACAGTCCCTTTGAGAAACATTGTTTCCTCAGACTGTTACTTGGGATGTGTTCAGTACAGAAGGTGTTTTACTGAAAAATGCAACACATTTTTGCTGGCACATAAGTTACTAAGGTCTACACAGATGATATTTTGATCTGGGGAAAAGATAGTAGAAGAGCATTACCTGAGACTCTTAGCAGCATTTGAAGGAAACAAAGCTAAGCAAACAGAAATGAAAAAATGTGAAACTGAAATAACGTAAAAGGAAGAGAAATTAACAGAGAAAGCCTACAGCTAAAGAGTAAAATAGCAGCTCATTCGAAAAACAGGAAAAGAATATAAGGAGGTTTTAGATGGTCAACCATCCAATGAAACCAGTGTCCAATCTAGTGATCCCAGGTACTTAAACATGGGAGCAAATTGCATTTTTATAGTAATTCTTTGAAACAAAAGAAATAATAAAAAAAGTTAGTAGAGATATTTTATGAAAGTCCTCTCCAAACTAAATTTTCCAGTGGTATATCTCAGGAAAGTAACAGTACAGTCAGAAATAGCAGTGTTTTTACCAAAAGATGAAAATTGTATTCATCTTTAAGAAAACACATCTGGTAGCATAAACAAATCTGAGAATAAATTGATCATTAATTCAGTTTTTAGACTGTCAGTAAATTTTTGAAATTAAACATAAAGTGGTGTTTATTTGTTTATTTATTTTCTATATTTACTGAGAATGAATATATATGGAATCATACCTTGTACAAATTTGGGGAATGATCTCTTCAGGACCATCCAACCAACCTTGGCAGGCAGAAGTCCTCCAAGACGAATCACCTTGAACACAGGCACTGTACAAATCAGACCTTTACAAGGCTCTTTCTTTGAAACTGTGACTAGCAAGCAGCAGAAAGTCCGTGCCCACAACAGCGGTTGCCTCTACTACAGGATATTTTTTATCATTTCACAGCTGAGAAAAACAGTTGACATTCTGTTTGGCTGGGAGAACTAAGACATTTCTGAACTGGCTTTAACAATTTTTCTTTTTGCAATGAGTGAAGCCGAGTAATCAGCTGCTCATGTTTGAAATAAGAACAGTACACCTGAAACACATCTTGCACTGCATTTCAGTTATGCTTGAAATTTTAAGCATTTTAAGATTTGAATAAATTTATAGACACTCTTCTCAAATCTCTAACTCTCTAAAATCAATTACTTTGCAGGAGATATATTTTCTTGCTGAAAATTGTTCAACAATACTTATTTACATTTTCTTGAGAACATCTATTCTTTTGGAACTTGCATATTTCAGTACTGCCATCTCAGTGATCAATTTACCTCCAAAATTCAGGTTTTATCATTTTGGATGGACTCAAATGAACAGCATTTCCCTGCCAAAAGACAGTATTTATGTTGCTGAAATATCCAACTGCTGCAGTTACCAATTATGCTAGTCATTTTTTTCTGCAGAGCATTGGAGTTCTTTAGACTGCTTCTAATTGTTCACAGTGTGTATATATACATATATATACAAATATATATAATAAGCATATCCATTTTCAATACACATTTGTTTATAGTGAACTATATTTGAAGAACAAAATATGCGTGGAGTGTGAATTGAAAAGGGTTGAAAAATACTTGTCTATGTTATTTGAATTATCTCACACAGTTTGATTATCTTACTGTAGCCATAGTCTGGGTGCAGTCAATTTTGCATTTGGAATTTAATTAATAATTCCAAGATGACTGTGAGAATATTTAGAAATATATCCAGTAGAAAAGAAAAATCAAAATAACAAACAAATTAAACCACTTATGGGTAAGTAAGACCCATTGTCTTAAAATTAGCAACAAAAATTGTTATTCTCTGTTTTTAAATTCTATAACTGATAATTGAATTAACCTCTCTAGGGAAGGGGATACATTATGGAAACCAATGTAATCTTCATGGATGTTCATATTAGCATCCAAAATGGAGACACAAATCACTTATTTGGTTGTAACAGTTGATTTGCACATCTATAACATTGCTATCATAATATTTTGGTACAGATTTTTTTAAGTCTATTTATTATTTTAGATTAAATAAATAGATTTATAAATACGTTTTGATTCTGTCTCCACTACTATTATCCACTATTCTATTGAAAATAAACCATGGAAAAATGTAGTAGGCTGTTCTTTGAAGAGTACAGGGGCACAGAATGCATCTATGTTGATATTTGCATTTGTTGATTTTGCATTTTCCTCTGGATTCTACAAATTTTACTAAAAAGAGGACACAAAAAGTGTCCTCTGATTGTTTGCCTCTTCTGGCAGATCTGATCTGGATCACATGGGAAGCCTGAAGGGAGAATAAATGTTGTCTTTCCCAAAAGCTTGAGAGTCTTCTCAGCCAAGAATGGATCCTAGACTTCAGAACAAGACAGGTGGAGGCAGAGAGAGAGAAATACTTTAAGTAGGAAAAACAGAGCAATAAGTTTCATCTGAAGGAATGTAGACATCTGTGATAAAGGAGTCATCAAGACTCCTTTTATGATCAACAGAGAGAAATAGGAACTATGGAACATGAAGCAGAGCATGCTAAGGTAGACATCAAAATACTTTTATAAATCACTCGCTAAACATATATTTTTTACAGTGACCAAATACAGAATGTAGGGTGATTAGCTGACAAATACTGTACTTTACAGATATCTAATATCTTAGCTGTAGGAGGTCGGTAAAAAGGTGAAGGGACACCTATAGAAAATCAATGGTGTCCCCTAGGTGACCCCGGGCCCGAGCATGCGCCCTTGGAGTTTGTACAGGGGGGTCCCGATGCCCCCTGTACGACCCCAGGAGTTGGAGCATGCTCGGTCAGGTCAGCAGGCCTGACCAAGCAACTTTGTACACCTGCCAGAAAGCTCCAGAAGCCCAAAGGTGAGGGCCAGAGACCCTGTAGGGGGGGGGTCGGAGCAGTCTGCCCCAGCGAACTGACCGCCCATCTACAGGGCTCTGCCAACCACCAAGGGCCTCTATTTAGCATGCGGCCTATCACGACCCTTACTCCTCCCTTTCCCCTCCTATTCCTTACCTTATAAAAGTTCATGTATTTCCTGAATAAAGTTGGCGTCCGACCCGAGCTACTGTGTAGTGTTTTCACGGCTGGGCGTCCAAGGGCGCGTCCCAACGAGCTCACTCACCCACCTTCACTTCCTGATCGGAGGACCTCTCGGGAAGGTGACATCCAGTGCCGGAGTTCTCCCCATCGGCAGCTGATCCTGGGTTTGGTAAGGGGGAGCCTCAACCCCTGGTGGAGGGAGGACCACAGCGTCGCGCCCGGAGGAAAAAGAGCACGCAAGCCAGGGCATCGCGCGGACGTCAGCGCGCCGCGCAGTACCGCCCCAGACTTAGCGATATCATATCACCCAATCTGGTATTGGGTGATATGATATCGCTAAGAAGTACCTAAGAGAAAACAGATAAACTATCAAATCTGAGATAACAAAAGGATTTCCTTGGAGACCAGAGGACACAGTGTAAAGTTCAATTTTTGAAGCTTCAGAATATTTGTCTTAGACAGAAAGACTTCAGAGAAAAGGCCATTCTGTAAAGATCCAATGCATATAAGACAGCTGATTGTCAAGTCCTTTACTTTCTTTTTCTATCTCATTCAGGGGATTCTACTTTAATTAAGTATTTTTTAAATTTCTTGCTTTTTTATGCTAGTAAAATACAACATTAAATAGACAAAATGTTTTGATAGTTTCCAGGCACATTTTCAGACCATTTAGTTTAACGGACTTGTAACACAAGCTCTTCTTTAGCAAATTATTGTGCATTACGTACTACTTCTTTTCTATAAGAATGCTGAAATTCATCATGCCTTTTTATTTTTTAGGAACATCAGTTGTTGAGAATCTGTGAATCTTCATCATATATATGATTCATCTGTGTATTTTGTCTAAAGTGGTTTGGAATGAAAGTCTGTAGAACAATAGAAATAAATAATTCTCTCACTAGTTTCAAAATAATGATAATAATAATAGCCTATTGAATACTAAGCTAGAGCATCCAATGTTTTGATAATGATCTGTTTGATGAAGTTGAGATGCTAATTATTCCAGATAACATGAAGCTGGGAGGGACTGCTAGGATGCTGAAGGACAGAATTATAATTTAAAATTATTTTGACAAATTGGAGAAATGGCCTGGAAAATAGGGATGAAATTAAGCGGGGAGATGTCCATTTTACTTCTCTAGACAGGATAATTACCTACTCAAATACTAGACCGTTGATCAGGTGGTTAGCAGGAGAGAAACACTCCACGGTGAACTTTCTGTTAGGAGGTATAAATAGCAAAGAGTAATTCCAGTATTTTCTCCAGTTTTGAATATTGCATTTAATGGAAGAAAAGTTATGCATTTAAGACAGTCTCAAAAAAAAAAAAAAAAAACTACAGGAATGAGTATTAAGTAAAAACGAACAAACAAACAAAAAAAGGCATCATTTTCACTAGAAAGACATGACAGATCATTTTAATGTCCACAAAAATTTATGTAGAGAGGATGAGAATTATCTGTTTCTCTGTGTGTAGAATGTACAAAAAGATTATAAAAGCTGAAGTTGTATTGAGAAATGGTCTGTTTGGACTATAAGTAGTGGCATTTCCCCTTCACATGCAGCTGGGACAGTTTGAAGATTTATTAAGAAGCATAATTAATTGCATGGTTCTCTCATGTATGTATGCTACATAATTAGAGTTTTCACTGAGTGGATAATTTTTTTCAAATCTTGTGTAGTTATGGGGAATTTATGTCAAAATTTTGCCACGAACCACTATATTTTTCCTGGAAAAAACTTTGTTTACTGGGGATATTTTTCAAATCTGTTTAATTCAATAATTCAAAACTTGATCAACTAGATTGTTGCAAAAGACAAAATAGAAATCAAAGAAAATCATATAAAAGTTCTTTACTAGAATTTTACTACTGAAAGTAATTTGATACCTCAGGAGAAAGAAAGAGCCTTTGAGCAAAACAGATCATCAGAGACTACTTCTGAATGGAAGCAATGAATTAAAAATCATCAGGTGAATGACTTACTGCAATAGTAGATGATGTAGAAGTTATATAATATATGTGTATTGTATAATTTTATTTTCTATTTTATTGGAAAAAGAGGTTTTTAATTTTTTTTTTTTTGTATTCACTTCCCTGCTTGCTATTCATTCCCTTTTCTTTCTGCATTTGTTGTTTTTACTCAACTTTTGTCCTTACTTCACAGCTATTTCTCATGCAGCTTTGTATTTCTAGTGTTTTTCCTCTCCAACTCTCACTGTCACTCTTATTGTTTCTTTAGTCTTTGTCTTAATACTCCTTAAACACCCGGTTCTTTACTTTCTTCACCTTTTAGTGCTCACATTCAGCCTGATAATCAGTGTAGTGCCTCATATGTGTTCTCACTGTGCTAATTGCCCTGTAGGTTTCCCACCTACCTCTCTCCTTTCTCCATTCTTCTTGCTATGGGTTGCAAGTGCTTGTCTTCAGTTCGTTATCTCTGCCACTACTTCTTTATTTGTGGCTTATTTTTCACTATTTTTTCCATTTCTATGTCATCTACTTTTTCTTTCCAAACATGCTCTTCACACCTGGAATGCCTTCTTAACTCCATAAAGCTTTTGCTCTTTCAGATTATCCCTTGTACTTGATAACTATAGAAAACAGCAAATCTATAGTGGCCATTTAAGAAATTTGCACCTGTATACACCCAAACAGAAAGAATAGGAAACTTCATGCTAAACTTCTATCTGCTTCTACAGATAAGATTGGCAATCTTAAAAATCCCTGATGTCTTCTTTCCTATTTATGCAGGATATTGATTTAAATGAAAGTGCACATTGTTTGGTAGTGGCCTGTGTTCACTCAGAAACTATTTTGTTCAAGCGCATGTACGTATCGTGGTAGGATAAAAAATAATTCAGACAGAGACAGGAGCACCTGCTAGTTATTCTAGTGCAGCTGCCTAGAACTTAGCCTCTCAAAAGCTTTAATTATAAAAATACTAGAAGTAACTCAGAAAATCACTGGAGCTTAGCTGGTCTGTCTGATTCAGAAAATTGCTGGCACAGAAAATGCCAAATCCATCCTGTGATTTAATTTTGGAATATAATTTGGATTTAAATCAGAAAAGACCATCTCAAAAATCACCCACAGAGTAAATACTACTGTGAATCCTCCACAACTACACCCAACCTACCAAGAAAGGCATAGAGCTGTAGTATTTTTTTAGACTCATGAACTTTAATTTTTCACACCTCCTTCACATATGGCTGGGGGGGCTTGAAAAGTTAGTAAAAGGCTTGATTAATTGCTTGGCTTTTTGATGTGTGGAGGCAATCTTAATATATAATTAGTTTTCACTGAAGTGGGTAAATTATTTCAAATTTTACGTAGATGGGAAAGGCCTTCACTTCAAAGATTTTTCACCAATAGTCACTTTCCTCAGAAAGGTGCATTTCAGTGCAGTGGACATTTTCTAATTCAATGGTATCAAATTTTATTTTATAGTTCAAAGTAGTAAGTCATTTTTGATGCTTCAGTTTTATGTACTCGAGACACCTTAGGCAGTCCTGATTTTTTCATGTGCTAAAATAACCTGGGTGAAAATTAATAGCTTTTTTTTTTCCAGCACTGTCAGCAGAAAACAAGATCTACTTGGTATTTATATATATATATATGCATATTATGTAGATTATGACTTTATATCATGATTAGTCTTTCTATATACTTAAAGAAAAAATATGAATCTACTAAACAGTTTTTTTAAAAAATATATGACTTAATAAACCAATGAGGAAGATTGAGGAAGCTAAAGAATGTGTTGTGTAAGGAAATAAGAGACAGATAAGAGAAACAATCCATTCCAGTATTGTACAAGGCAAGTTAGTCTTAAGTCACAATGAGGCCAAATTTTTACCTTCAATGAATTTAATCAAAAACAGATGTGTCTTGGTATTCTTTGCTTATTACCTGTAATAAGGTAATAGGAATAGCAAAGCTGAAGGGAAAAATGTGACAGTAATCTTAGCTAGTGAGAAGAGAAATATAAAAAGGGACTCCACTGGGAAACAATGTTTTTAGTACAAGTTCCTTCCCTGATGTTGATATTATGATTAAATAGGACAAGCCCAAGCCTAACAATTGCAAACTTCCAGTACTCCAAACAGTATACTGACAACAGCATTCATGATTAGAACTAGTCTCTGATCTTGTAGATTCAAAGCTGCTTTGATACTGACGGGCAACTCTTCTCTATAGGACATGTGTAAATTCTGATTTTTGAATTCACTCCATAAAACACACTTAGTTTAATATCTTGGTCTTAATATCATTGATTATATAAGGAAATAAAACTGTGACAAAAGGATATCAAGAGAATGAACATATTTTTGGCAAATTCAGGAATCCTGAATTTATTGCTTAGAGAGTAGTCCTTCAGTAAGAGGCACAATGCATATATTTGTTTTGGTTTTTAACCTTGTTGCAACATATTATGATAGGTTGTTTAACTTTTACTACAATCTAATTTTATTGATTATCCTTACTGAAGGATAGTATTTGAATGGAGACTGCAGGGTAAGAAGATATAATTCTGAAACACCACCCATTCAGTGCAAATCACAAGAGTAGACAGTATACTTTATATAATGCCACAAAAAACGGTTTGGTGACCAGTAAAGATTAACCTCTTTTTATTATTATTTTTAATTCTAGATAACTAGATAACAAGATAATTACCATTGTTACATTGAAAGATGGGTGCAAAAACAAACAAGCAAAAAAAAGCAAAAATAAATAAAAAGAACTCTCGTCACTTGGAACTCTACCTTCTCAGTGACGTTAGCCTTTATCCTCCTCGATGTCTAGGAGAAATCATGTATCATACTCCAAAAAGGGTTTACTTATTCATTTATTTCTATTTTTCAAACAGAGAAGATTCACTTCTGCTACATGTTGCACATTCTGGCAAGATTAGTAATAAGCACTGACGATCTCCACTGAATTTAAGCACAGTCTGCAACCCAGTGAACTCAGCAGAAAATAAATAAGTCACTCACTCAGTAAATAAATAAATAAACCTTCTTTCCCTCTTTTCTCAAGGGACTTTCAATCATATTTAGTGATGGAAGCTCTAGCACTTACTGGATAGCTGTAAACACCCTCTTCTGTCAGATTCATTTCAAGCAGAAATAAAATGGAAAGTTATTGGTATTTTTTACCAAGTCATTTGATTTCTTCAGCAACAACTTTATTGTTGCATTATTAGGTTTATTTATTATTTTTTCCTCCAGAATACTATTGCTGAACAAACCCTGTCACAAAAAGGAGAGAGCAGGAGAGAACAAAAGCCCCTGTATTAATAAGAATATTTTGCATCCCATAGTATGCTTTTGTAAATTTTTGACTGGAGAGATATGGCATCTATAAGAGCAAATCAATTATAGGAGATTTCTGTGGAGAATGGGAATTTCAGAATAATTAATGGCAAATTTACTTACATGATTCATTGAAATGCACAGTGTTCTTAAGGTATCTGTTCCTACCATTTTCTACAGCATAAAGATTTTATGATTAACAGACTAGCTATATTATATAGCAGTACATTAAGTATAGCAAAATAATATCCATCTGTTTGAAAACCTAACTTGGACGCAGTACCAAAAGAAGAACTTCAGGATACATTTTCAACCGGTTTCTATTCATAAGCCTTTAACCATTCATTCCTTAGCTCCTACATATAGCTAATACAGATGGTAAATACAGAGGAAGATTTGATCAGAGAAGCACCCCTCTAAAATGTAGACTGGCAATGGGCAATGAAAATGGTATATCAAAGAGCTCAGGGCTCCAACAGCAGAACATTGTTTTCTGTGGTTTGTAAGAACAGTCAGTGCTCTTTCCTTACCAATGCATATTTAGACACATGTAATCCTTGCTTTTTCTCTTCTTACATTTTCTTCTTAAATACTATATTGGACAAAATATTGTGAGATGGATGCATCAGTGTTCTGCCAGGAACAATCATTCTTTCACACCATTCTCTGAAAAGACATTGTTCCTCGTAATGAAAGGGAAAATGGGAAAATGGGAACTAAAGGCTAATAAGCCTTTATGAAAAGATATACTTTTTACTATTTTTTAAAGACTTCTAATACAGGTAAACTTAATAAAGTACTGTTTTTTTTTCCCTTCTTTTGCTTGCTGTGCTTTTATCTAATCTTATAATACAAGATATTTTTATCTCTTTGATGAGTGCAAGGTACTGTACGTAATGACTGAGCTGTTACTCAGTAAAACTTAGAGTGCATTGTAATCAACAAAATAATCTTTCTGGTTTGTAGCCTTCCTTTGAAGGTCTGTTATAGAACAAGAACATTTTGTCTATGCCATCTTAATACTATTTTCCTGTGGCTTTCATCTCTCTTGTAAACCAGATAACATAATGGTAAAAGGCTTAACCAAATGGACATAAATGTTAGCACCATTATTTCCCCTTTGAGGGCAAAACCATCACAGCAGGACTGCTGAGTGAAGCCCAGGGATGTAACCACGTGTGTTGGGATACACAGAATGGGCAACTGTGAAATGGCCAAGGAAAAAAACATGATGGGACATATCAGAATAATAGTGGGAACAGAATGTAAAAAGCTGCCTGGCAGGCAGCTCTGATCAGGGTTGTACATGTCTTGTTTTAACTGTCACTAGCTGGCCCTGAACAAAACAGACTTCAAAGGAAATGGACCCTCACCAAGGATATTAAGAATTATCCAAAGGTTGCAAATTTATTTCTTTTCTGGGGCAGTCTGTGTTGAGCAACACTTTTTTCTTTAATTAGAAAAAATGCAACCTCAGAGAGGAAGAATTTGCATTGTAGAGCGAGAAACAAACAAAATAAAAAGCCTTACTGTTAGTGAATAGATCTACCAATACACAATAAATGGTGAATTCACCTTAATATTGTGAGCACCTTGCTAACTCCTTTAGAAACTAATCTAATGGCTGTGAAGTAAAAGAGACATTGGTTGAAGCTTTATTTAACAAGAACATTAATTTAAACTTGTTCAAGATGGTTGTTTGGGATAAGTATTTTGGCTAGAATTATACAATGACGGCTAGAATACATGGAGTATAAAGGCAGTAGAATACATGGAGTATAAAGGCACTATTTTACATTGTTTTGTACTCAGATAATTTTTTTCTCCATGCGAAAGAAAAAATGCACTGCTTTATTGTTTTCTTTTGTAAGTAGAAGGGTCACATTTTTGTTTCATTATTACCTTATTGCTTATCCGAGTTATTTAACAAAATCTAACTATGTGCATTTCAGAGAAAAGAGAGAAGAAAAACAAAACCTAATAACTTGTTAGTAATATACAGCATGGTATAACAAAAAAAAGCATAAAAAAAGAATATCCTTTTCAGCTGAAATTACACTTTAATATGAGAGTCTACTTTCATGAGCATGCTTAAGTCATAGGCCTTTCAAAAAACTGCCTTTGGCATTTCAAAAAAAGGAAGCAAAATTGTAAAAGACAGACAAGGTCTACCAATGCCAGATACCAAACACATATAGCAATTGCTGTCCTGTGTACGGTCTTGAAATTGTTTTAATTCAAATTGAATTTCAGTAAATTGAAGCTGGATTTCCCTAAAACTGAATTCACAAAACTATAGGAAGAAATTATTCTGTTGGACTGCTCCTTTTGTTTTATAATCTAAGATACTCCCACACATTAAAGCCTTTTCCAGAGGTATGAAAAAAAAATATAGTATAATTTTGCCCTTGTGTCAGGCAAAAAAATGTAATTTTCAACTTGCAAGAAAGTTGTCTCACTGCCATATTAAAGGGCAGTTTGAGCTACTATTTCCTCATGACAGAACTATTTCACTTCGTATATTATGAACTCTGAGGTAGTAATGCATCAAATGCTAAAGCACAGGAATCTTCTCTGTCTTAAGGGCTCAGAGCCTCACTTAAAAGAAGAGTAAAGCAAGCTGTGACTATGTCTGCAAATTGTATTTGGCTATTCATACCAAAGCAAAGGGCTATCAATAGGAATCATTGAGAACTTCTAACTTTCCACTATTAACTTTGTTTGCTTCCTCATCAAAATGCATGTGATGAACAATTAGTCTACATTTTTTATTAGAAATTGGAAACCTTAGGAGAAAGATTGAATCAAAGTGTGACTGTATGGGTAAATCAGTGTTCAGAAAAACTAATTGAAGTATCACATCTTTTGAGAAACTAATAAGCTAGAACACTATTTCTTTTCCGTTTGTTCCTATAACTGTCCATGACTAAACAACAGGAATAGCATACAAAATTCCACATTGCTGTTAAATTTCACAGAATCACAGAATGGTTAAGGATGCAAGGGACCTCTGGAAATCATCTACTTCAACCCCTCCTGGTCATGCAGGGCCACCTGACAGGTTATACTGTCCAGATGGCTTTTGAATATCTCCAAGGAATGAGGCTCCACATCCTCTTTGACAAACTGTTCCAGTTCTCTGTCATCCTCACAGTAAAGAAGATTTTTCTTATGTTCACGTGGAAAATCCTGTTTTTGTTTGTGCATGTTACCTCTAGTCCTACAGCTGTGCATCACTGAAAAGTTGGGCTGCATCCTTTAAAACTATTCTCTTCACATACTTACACATATATATAATGTAATTAAAACAATGGAATAATACTGAATTAAAATATATGGATTTAGTATTCATTCATTTTAGTACTTTGAATTACTTTGCAGTTTCAGATATGCTTGTCTTTTTCTTGTTCTCACTTCTCTAATATTTGTGATATGTCTAAACTCTTCTATAAGGTCAATGCCTTACATTTTAGAGGTAACTCCAAGACTGATTATATCCACTTATAAGGCTGATGTCCATCTCTAGTATGTCTTGTTTAAATATATTATATCTTCTGTATATTTCAAAATAATAGGGTGCTTCCTGTAAGGGAAAAGCAATTATTAGGATGATCCTAATGTAAACATTTATAAGTTTCTGTTCTTTGCTGAGTAGAAAGTATGTTTTAGATAAAACAAATCCACAGAAATAAATAGTTAATAAAATATAGGACATATACTGAATTACTCCCATAACACTGCTGTGCTACTTCTAGTTTTTCATTGTCATAGCTACTGTATTACGCAGCATGTTGAACAGTATATTAGTTGTTACATTCTACTGAGAGCTGGTGATTTAGGAATTTTATTTCTCATATGTTCCTTCAGAATCTTTTACTCCAGAAAGGCATGCCATTGAGACCTGGTTAGTTAAACAGCTTTCTCAGTTGCATTTCAAATTTGAAGTAAAACTCTGTTGAGCAAAGATATCTCATAGGTGTTTCTGTATAGGTTGCACAGACTCTCTCTAACAAATTAAGTAACTTCTGTTACTCTTAGTGAACAACAGTGTCAGACAATGGCATACAAGCCATAGAAACACTAACTACAGAACACATTACATGCACACATGATTGTGCATGTGTACTATTTCCTCTAAAATCTGAATTTCTTTGCCCTTGCTTTGCTCAAGATCTCTTCCTGGATGGATCTAGCAATGGCTGCAGCAGTTGAACTATTAATCCAACTGCACACTTGGTTTTGCTAAAAATTTTTAGCTTCTAAAGATCAAGCAGATTTCCTTGTACATGGCCACTTTTTCTCTCTCCTTGTGGAGCAATGAAGGGAGTGAAAATGATTTTGCACTAGACTGAACTTTTTTTATGAGACTTACTCCACACAATTTCACTTGTGTTTGTTTTATTGATATGTGGATCTGTGTCTTTAGATCAGTAGAAAGCAATAGTTTACACACACAGGTTGATTATCACAGTTTGATTATCAGCTTGTAATCCCCAATTACATTTCCTTTGTGACCCCTCAAATTTAGTATTGCCAAATAATCCTCAGTCATACCACTTCTTTCAAATGCTTAAAAGTTTACTTATTTACTCTATGCTCTTTCCATACGAACTAAATTTATCCACATGTCCTCTGTATTTAAGAACCTTTATGTATATGTGAAACAGTAGTGTATCAAACAGGCTTTTTTTCTGTCCTATAACACTGTAGTCTGCATATACAAATGTTCATAGATAAGAACTAATATACTAGATCCAATTAAAAATAATCTACTGAAAACATTTGTCTTGGATATAGAAGTAATATTATGTTTATGCATATTATTTGGAGAGGTAGGAACTAATTAACACTCACAATAGTTGCATTTGCTGTGCAATACCTGGATGTATGTAAAGAATTTGGGTCAAACTCTTGGGAGACAATGGGGGCCAAACTCTTTTCAGTGGCGGCCACTGCAGAACAAGGGGTAATGGATCTAAATTAAAGCACAGTAAGTTCTATGTCCATATGAGGAAGAACTTTCCTGTGAGGGTGACAGAGCCCTGGAACAGGCTGTCCAGAGAGGCTGTGGAGTCTCCTTCCCTGGATATCTTCCAACCTTTCCTGATTGCCATCCTGTGCCCCATGCTCTGGGTGTCCCTGCTGGAGCAGGGGGGTTGGACTAGATGATCTCTAGAGGTCCCTTCCAACTGTAACCATACTGTGATTCTGTAATATATTGAAAATAAAAAATAAAAAAGTAGAAAATAGCAAAAAGTGGGAAACACTTAGCTTTAATTTCTACTATTGTAACTGGAGAAAATATGATTATAGGCCAGAAAAAAATCTGTAATCTTGACTACCCAGCTATTCAATATAGACAACTCCTGCTGAAGTACAGTATGCGTTCTGTATACTAAAAGATTAAAAAATTGAGGATCCCTTCCCCCCACTTTTTTTACCATTATTTTGAAGGGCCAATACCATTTGCTGTAAGTGCTTTCATAACAACATACTCTTTGCAAGTATGAAAAATAAGGCATGGCAAATAAGCTATCAGATGTCCCAAAAAGAAATTTCTGACACTCACACTATGTAGTACACACATCAACTAAAATATTTTCTTTTCATAGAATCATAGAATCATAGAATGCCTAAGGTTGGAAGGGACCTCTAGAGGTCATCTAGTCCAACCCCC
>JAWLRI010000330.1:251941-282877 GCA_034781795.1 Crypturellus tataupa
TTGCAAGGCTACTTACAGCCCTGCCTCCTCCTCGTTGGATTCTGAACTGCACCAACTCATGGTCACTGCAGCCAAGGCTATCCCCCACCCTCACGTCTCCGACAAGTAATTAAGTACCTTGATTTGATGCTTGTTTGTGGTTTAAACTGAAAAGATTGAATTTGAAGCTATTTCAAAAATATTTTGTAGCTAATCTGTATTACTTACATTATCACACTTAAAAATCCACTAAGATCTTAGAAATATGAAGTGACTATATATTGGATAGAAAAGTGGAAAACAAACAAACAAATTCTATTACCAACCCAAATATAGATACAAATTTGCCTATGCTTTAATGAGCTAAATTTTATAAAGAGAAAGATATTGTCCTCTCCAACATTGTGTGCTCATACATGGGTAAATAACTGTGAAAAGAATGAAATTTTTAATAGAAAATACTTCCTAAAAAGCATTATGCTTTTGGATTATCTTTCACGTCATAACCAAGTCACCTGCTTATTTCTAAGAGTCAAGATGGATTGTTTCCAAAAGATAAATGTACCTAGAATTTGGTGAAATTGTAGTAACATTTCTCACAAATTCTGCGCTACACACTTATATTGCATACTTTAAAATGTCCTCTGTCCACTCAAATGTACTTTGGAGAGAACAGTTAGCTGCTTCACTTAACATTATCCACCTTCAGATGAGAGAAAAGTATGTTGTCACTCTTATCTCTTCATAAGCTTCTTGATTAACGTATTTTCAATTTTGACACAGGTAATAACTGTCTAGAACAATATTATTTTTGCTTGAAAACTGGAAGGAGGACTAGTTTTCACTGTTTTAATTTATGTCATACTAATTCCAAAACAAAACTAACAAAAAGATATATTTGTTTCCTGTAATATCCAGCTGGTGGTAAAGCCCTACTGTCTCATTTCTGCTAATTTAAGAAATATTTAAGAATTAGAGTGTGACAAAAGTCTCAAGATTGTCATCACTTTTTCAGGGATCCATACATGCTTGCGTTCGTTTAAAACAGATTTCTGAAAAAATGTACACCTTTTTTTCTGTCTCACTTCCTACCCAGTTATGTCTAGGGCAACAATTCAGTCACGTAAATCTAGCATAGAAAATGTAGATCAGTGAATGTCCTAATTTAGAGGACTCTCTACATTTAATTCAGCTATGTGTCCTCAGTAACTCACAAGGCAAGCTACCAACATTTCCAGCAGTATCTGTACATAAGCACAAATAATTCTGCATTACATGATGACGCATGCATAATCCTTGACCTTTCTTTTTACATAAATTCTCCACATTGAACTATTGCAAAAGCACAGTGTTACAGGCAAGGGTATTTAGCTGCTAATCATAGTTCAACCTTTTTTTTTTTTTTTTTTTTTGGTAATATTCTATCTTCCTAGAAGATAAAATATTACATTAAGCATCAAATTAAAGCATCAAAATGCTTTAACAATTTGTAAAGATAAAATGTCATTCAACACAATCCCATATAACTTTTAACAGATGGAATTATACAAGACAAAATACTGTGATACCCTGTTAAGACAAATGCTACTTGTTCCTAAACATCAAGCCTTTGTTCTTCAAGATGCGTAAGCATGCATGGAATAGGCCGTCTTATGAGTCTAAATTTAGGTGCATACTTAAATGCTTCCAAAGGACGGAAATAATGTCTCCTTAACTCCTTTTCTGCTCCCTAATCAGCATATTTCTAAATCCAGAAAGACCAGTAATCTTCTACACTTATGCTAAAAAATTGCAATTATTTTGTTACATGAATAAGTTTTCAATTTTGAAAGCAGCCTGCATATCAATTTAATCTCCTAATTACATCGTGGAAAAGCTTCAACAAATCTTAAGGAATGTTCAATATGACACTTGTTCTGAAGAAATCTTCCTTGCCATCTAAAGATGCATCTGAACTTTCGTCTATATTGTATTGCCTGAACTCTAAAGCAAATTACTTCAAATGAAGTAATTAAAACTCACTTATAAACTACTTCATTCAAGTCATCCTGTATAAGTCCATATTCCCAAATTTAGTCAGAGAATATAGTACTTTGTACACAGAACACTATATTCGAAAATAAACAAGGTTCTTCTAACTTGTAGACTCGCAGCTGCCCTGCAAATACTTCAGTGTCAATGGTTATAGCATTTAGCTGGCAACTGCAGGAAAGTCAGAAAAACCCTTGGTCTACTTTGAATGTTTGAACTGTTAAATAAGATAAATAACTAGTTAAGTTCTCCCCTGGTCATTTATAGCTCGAGCTAAAATCACAAATGCAGTGTTCCCTGAGGTTTTTTTTGCATTTACAGCTCCTTTCACTTTTTCTGTCCATGTAGGAATTCCTATCCTCTCTACCTATGACTTTTTGTGATCTTCTTTCCTGAAGATTTATAAATTAGGTATCACTAAAAAAAAAAAAAAAAGAAAAAAAAAGTCATAAAAAAGTTATACTAAAGAAGCTAGAGAACAAACTACAGTTCTGTATGAAATGTGCTGGACAAGTAACATTCACCAATGGGGACTTCAGAGCAGTGTCACTTATACATGGTAAGTTTGAAGTATGAAGCATTCAGAATATGTTGGACCCTGCACGTGGCAACCTATGCAGTGGTTTCATAGAAAATCTGTCGTTTTCTAGAGATATCCAACTGCAACAGAAAAAAAATATGGAAATGAAATATGAAATAAAAACCAGAGGCACTGTTAAAAAAATCCACTTGCAGTATTCAGTTAAAATTGAAACATTGTCATGTGTGAGGCTGTTAATGATCCTCGTACTTTGAACTCTGTTCCTGGCAAACTAGGATCTTTAGATGCTTACTATAGTGATGATAGTGATACCACTGAAAGATACCCTTCAAGGGGAGAAGGCAAAACATCACCTTTATATACCCCAAAAGAATTTTTAAAAGAAATGTGATTAAAATCCAAAGCAAACACAATAAAGAAATTATTTAAAAGAGAGACAGAAGGTAGACTTCATTACAGCCCAATGAGATGAGCGAAAATAGAGCCTGTTTCTGGTATGGAATTTCAGTTTACAAACTCTTCCTTGCCTTGCTGAGACTTTGTGCCATTTCCCTAGTAAACTCTTTTGTCCAATCATCTCAAACAACCATGTCTCCATCAATCTGGATAGTAAATTTTCTGGTATGCTGCAAGAAAGCCTTCTTTTTACAGATGACATCAGAATAAAGGGTGGCAGTTCTCCTTTACACTAGAAGACCACTTTTTTTTTCTTTTTTTTAAACCAAATATTTAATATACCTGCATTGTATTACTGCCAAATGTATCTACAATGCTTGAAATAACACCAAAAGTGTAAAATGAATGTCTCTCCCATGCTAGGACTGTGTACACTGAGTGAAATTTAAGACTGCAGCAATTTGGTATGCCAGTTATAAATCCCTGAAAAGTGTAGTTTATGAGTAAAACTTTGACAAACCTAACTATAACTGCACAAACCCATCAGTAGTATGAGAAAAATCAATGTTTTCCTTATCACAAAATGTGTTACTGGACTGTTAAATTTATAGTTTTTATCTGGATTTATTTACAATTCCAAAACAGTAACGTATGGAAGTAATACAGTAAGTTATAATATGTAATTATTACACTTTGAAAACATTAGAGATTATGACTGTAACATTGAAATTTTACAGACACATTTAATGTGTTTATATAAACAATTTATATGAAGAGAAGGAAGGCAATAAGCAACCAAAATCAATTTATTTTTGTAATTAGAAGGGAAAGAGTTCAGCTTTTTTTTTTGAAAATGAATAATATTATATGTAAGAAATATCATAATAATATGTGAAAAAGGTAAATTCATAATTTGTTTTAGAAAAGGAATAGCACACAACCACCAAGGATGTGCATAAACCTTCTACCAAGGAATTAAATAACTGATTGATTGATTTGAATTGGCATGGTTGCTAGGGATATATATATATTTTTTCCTTTACAATGAAAGCATCTGATATGCTTGGAATCCTATTTTTTTTCCTTCTTAACTCTTCAGTTATGCAGTTATAAATTTCATCTTTTGATTCAGTTTGTAAATCTCTTCCCTGTAGCAAACTATGCCTTCTCCAGAACTGTTTACTGAGGCAATTTCCTCAAAGAGAAACAGATTTGTACTAGAGATAAGAATGTACATTTGGAAATTTGTGTTTTCCCACTTGAGGACTGCTTCCTTCAAGTAAAAGCAATTGCTGTATTTTCAACCTGAAATTTCCATTACTGATTTTAATTTTTTTCTATTGAGAATATGCCACATTTATACATATTTATGCATACTTTTCAGCCTAGAGGCAATTTCCTTGCAAACACATTTTTATTAAAGCAGTTAAGTCTACAATAGAGATACAAACACATTTAATTCTCCTTGCTGATTTAATAGTGTTAGTCCAAATTCTTACAGGGATAAGAACAGAGTAAGATCATGTCTGTGTCCACTAAAGCTTCTTGATATGGCTACTAATCTTCTACCCCAAATATTATCGATAGCACAAAGCAGAAGTCTGGAATTCTTGGACTGCAGTCCAAAGGACAGGAGTTCCTCAAGGTGAAACTGCACTCTGTCCCAGTTCCACTTTTTTTCTAATTCCTTAAAGATAAAATATAAAAAGACAGCAGACTTCTGATCTCATGCACTAATGATTGTCTAGAATACCAAAATAATATATGATTGAAGGATAAGCCTTTACTTGAGCTTCTCTTGGTGGGAGATAGTACCAATCTGCTGGTGAGAGGGGCTGAAAGGTCTGAAAACAAACCTACCTCCTCAGTCTTGAAGAACAAATATTGTACTCCAGGCCTTCCCAAAAGACCTACCAGACCAGGTCCTCCAGGGGCTTTCTGGGCTGGATATTCTCTGCCAACTCTCCTTGAAAGGTTTCTGTTCACTGCTACTTCAGTAGCACTCACTCTTCACTTTGAACAAATTAATTCTCTTCCACAGACACATCCCCAACATCTAGTGGGGGCTTTCAGGCTGTGTGTGTGCTGCTGGATGTCCTCTCCGGAAGACTCCCCAAAGTCATGCTCAAAAGGCTTCAGAGATTATGCTTCCTGACCCAAAGTGAGGCAACAACAGCAAGGCAAAAAAGCAACTTGCTTCGTTCCTGTCCAGCCTCTAATCTTTTAACAACATGTACTGCACTTAGACAGTAAACTGGAAACAAACACATTAAATACTTCTACTGTCTGTCGCAAGGCAGTTTTAAGAGATTTGCATATCTTGCACTGCCATAACAGTCATAATGAATGCATCAGCTTTTAGTAGTAAATAAGAATATCAGAATATTGTGGAATGAATAGAATTTTTTCTACTTTTTTTTTTTTTTTTCAGATGGACTTATAAAAAAAATACTTGCTTAATGAACTAAACTGCTTGGGAAAAAATGTGAAGCAAATTACCTAAATTATTAAAATATACTATTAGTACAATGTGTTTCAGATATTTGTGCTTATCAAACTTCAAAATATTTTGCTTAATTCAATGTCTTTGAGTTTATGAATTTCCAGTACCATAGCTGAAACTGAGGGAAGAAAAATAAAAAGTTCAAACTATGTCTTAGGTGTAAGCTAATGCAATTAATAAGACATGATGTATATTCAAAGTGTATTGAATTTTGGCCTTTTTCAAAATTTGATATTTGCAAATAGGAAGAGAACTTTGTAAGGTTGTATCTCATAGAGACAATAGAACAATAGAATAAAGAAAGAAGAATAAAGAAAAAAAGAATAAAGAATGCAATAAAGAAGAAAATGATGTGATGGCCAGATTTCTGTGCTAGGGAATTTGAACAGACCAGTTATTTATTCCACTGACTACCCAAACACACTGAATAAGTGAAACAGAGTCAGTAAGGTATCCTTTTTGTCACTACCTCAGTGACTGAATAGTTCACTGTGTCTCTAGCTAATATCTTCTTCCATTGGCAAGCACCAAATTATGTTAATATCCGAGTGAAATATATTGCTCCAAATCAATATTGCATTTTCTGCAGCTTCCGAGAACACTATAATATGTTCAATATAATATGCACATGTAATTGTTGCAATACTTTAAGCTTTCACATTTTATTTTCCTGAATAATATGATAATTGTTCTAGAGTGTAAAATGTCTTTTATTAGAACCACATGTTCTTTTTCTTGTGCAAAAAAGTTTTAGATTAAAGCTTAGTTCAATTGCTTGCAATGATAAGTAACACTGTTCACCCTTTGACATAAGCTTTCCAGTGTCTCAGTGACTTGTCAAGATCATGCTAAAATTTCTGTCACAGAAAAATATGTAAAAGTGTTGTAGCTCTCCAAGGTTAAATCTTTCCTTTTGTGAGAAGAATAACTGTCATCTGCTTTCTAAAGTCATAAAAACTTCTTATAAGCATTTCTACCTATATCATAAATAAATATGATCAATAAAAATAGAATCTATCCCTATTCACAAACAAAGTGATTAACTCTGAACATTGTCCTCCTTCCTTTAGAAAACCACCCTGCTACAGAGGACAGTTAGAGACAGAAATCATGCTATGCAAAGAAATACAAATATCAGTCTAAAAGAAACCTCCCCCCCAAAAAATTACTTAATGTCATTTCGCTAAAAAAAATGTTTTTCAGAGATTTTAAAAAATCATTCTCTTTTTTTCTTAAGAACTCCCATCAAATCAAAAAAAAAAAAAAAAAAAAAGACTAGCAAAAGGTGGGAGGTACAACCCTTTACTGTAGAATAGTCTAGGAATGTCAGTGATTTTGTAGGTATGTTACAATCAACACAGGTTCAGTTCACTAGGAATTTTATTTGTGTAGCTATTGGCTAAAAATTAGACTCCACAGGAATAATTTCATTTATTATCAATAATTTTAATATAAATGACAAGTATATTTAATCTTGTTTTATGTAAGGACCGTATACTGGACAGTCTTTCAAGACTTAATCTGTAGATAGTTTGTTGTTATTTATTATTTTCCTGATTCTTAGGATGCAAAGTTAGACATTTGGCCATATGTGAAAAGAGAGGTACGTTACTGTTTTACTGTGGGCACAGTAACATCTCATTCTCCTCACACACAGGTAAATGAAGACTGTTCTGGAATTCCTTCTTTTTTTTTTTTTTTTTTTTGCCTTAAGAAGCTATTTCTATTGTATTTTGGCATCTGTGTTCATCTCTTTACTTGAGAATGTGCTTTCTACTCTGCTCTCTACATTATTCCCTCTATAGTACAACTCTGAATTCAACTATGTGCAATGAAATTGCACTCTGTAATAACCTTACTTTTTGTCATACTTAGGTCATCATGAGATGCCTAAAGAAATGGTTCGTATCTTCCCACCCTCCACCAACACTCTGATTTAAGTCCTTATCTGCTTCCATTACTGTCATATACTACTGGCATTATGATTGCTTGTGACCATCCCACCAAAGACTACAGGATCACTGTGTCAGAGTGAGCACAGACATATAGGAAGACTATGTATTTAAACTTCTAGAGGTGTTACTGAACATTAGTTATTAATCTGAGGATTCAATACAAATTTGGTATTGAACTACTATCAAAAAAAAATCTGCATATTAAGGATCTTTGCTTCCTCTGGCAAAGGGTCCACCTATTTCTAATCTCCATTAGTTCTTAAGGAAAGTCAGTTGTATGTCATACATTTGTATCTCTCCTCAGTGAAACTGTGTTATGACAAGTTTATTAGTCTCTTAGTATACTCTAGGGTGTTGATGCCTAATGGGGCCAAGTACTGTGCCCAGTGCTGTTCAACTTGTTCATCAACGACTTGAATGAGGGCACAGAATGCACCCTGAGCAAGTTGGTAGATGATACCAAACTGGGTAGAGTGGTCAACACTCCCGAGGGCTGTGCTGCCATTCAGAGGCACCTAGACAGGATGGAGAGTTAGGCAGAGAGGAACCTCATGAAGTTCAACAAGGACAAGGGCAGGGGTCTGCACCTGGGGAGGAATAACCCCAGGCACCAGTACAGATTAGGAGTTGACCTGCTGGAAAGCAGCTCCTTCGCAAGGGATTTGGGAGTCCTGGTTGACAACAAGTTAATCATGAGGCAATATGCCTTTGTGGCCAAGAAGGTCAATGGGATCCTGGCTGCATCAGGAGGAGCGTTGCCAGCAGGTCGAGGGAGGGGATCCTGCCCCTCTCCTCAGCCCTGGTGAGGCCGCACCTGGAGTATTGTGTGCAGTTCTGGGCTCCCCAGTATAGGAAGAACATGTTGCTTCTAAAGAGAGCCCAATAGAGAGTGACAAAGATGATTAAGGGACTGGAGCATCTATCCTATGAGGAAAGACCAAGCGAGCTGGGCCTGTTTAGCCTAGAGAAGACTGAGAGGAGAGCAGGGAGGTTGCACTAGATGGTCTCTAGAGGTCACTTCCAACCTCAACCATTCTCTGACTTGTAATAATTAGCAATCAGGATCTACTTTTAAATCCATATTCTTTGTCAGTTCACAGAGGATATATACTGTTATCAGGCACTGGCTATGGTGCAGTATTGTGCAATCAATATATTCATATATATATGTATATAAAAGTATTGCTTCCATATTTGTCCCTTCCTTGGGAACTTTAGATGCAATTAAAACAACAGTATTATGTTTTCCAAAAATTTTTTGAAAGCAAACTTATCCCAGGACTGCAGTTATCATGATGCAGTGTTACATGCTTTTTAACTGCTTTGGAGCTATGGTTATTAGATTTTAGATTAAGCATAGTATATCTGTTAAATAATGCCCACATATCACTTTACTGATTTATCATATATTCAAATGTCATGTACAGAAAAATAGTTTTCTGTACTGAAAGTATTTTGAGTATTGAAGTGTTGAAAATAGTTTAAGAATTGAAATCTATATGAAGTATAATACATGACTTTTAGAAATTACTTTGGAAATGTCTGTTTTCTAAACAAGAATTTTGGATAGTGGAGCATTTCACAGGAAGGGAACTCAAGACAAATCACAGAGGCACTGAGAGCATGAAAAGTCTACTTTTAGCTTAGAAAGTTCAGGCATTCAAAACATGTAAGTTTTTTAGAAGCATGAGCATTCAGAAGGAAAAAGGAGATCTTGCTATTCTCTTTTTCTTTTTGAGTCCATAAAGGTCAAATTTATTTTTCTTTTTTTTTTCAGTCTGAAAAGGAAAAGTTTGGACTATTACTTTTTATTTTACATTAAACAAAGAACAGCAACAAAAATACTAAACAATCCATCCCACTGGCCACTTCTTTAACAAAATTATCATGCAACATCATAGAGATGGTAATGGACCTTTCATAAGTTAAAAAATATTATACTTCTGAGAGATTTTATGGATATAAAAAACCTTAACTTCAACAGAGTAAATATTTGCATGTAATATATATACACTGTAATAAATTGCTTCAGCAATTAATATGAACATTATGAGTATAACATACATTAGAAGAAAGGCAAGATTTTCTACCTGATGAATTTTTATATCTTCCCATTTTACATGTTCATGACTTCATAAAGTCTTTTTAATAAACAATTTAAAGCAAAACAGAATAATAGCAGACAAAGAATATCCTTCCAATTTTGACTTGAAAATCTTTTTTTTTTTTAATTTCAAACTTTTTTCAATACTACTATTATTATTATTATTATTTTAATTTTAATAGAAACAAAAATATCGATGAAGTCTCATTTTTGAGAGAATAGAAGAAGAGAAAAACAAACAGAAATATGTTAGGGATAACTGCATTTCTTAGTCTATCAAAAACCTAGGTAAGATAAAAAGAACTAAATCCCGGACTTCATAATGATTTTAATTATTTAATAAATAGCTCTTTAGAAGAACTATTTGTTTAATTTTGCAGTTGCCAAACAAAACATTAGAATGGAATTATTTGCTCCATTATTAGGCCATACTATAACTGAGCTCAGAGCATCAGTGGAATTCCTCAAAGTGAAGAAAAAATATGGAGGAGATTCATGTGTGAGCAGGTCCTTCACTGTCCTTTTATTGTTAAAGGTTTCTTGATTCTCTTATGGTGCTAGCTCTCAGATTCAAAGGAATTCTGGAAGGACATAGACGTGTCAATGAGAGAACCACTGTCAAGTGAATGGTTAGACAAGATTATGAGGGATTTGAGACAAGGAGTCTATTAGGGAAAAGCATTAAATTTCCTCTTGCAATACCTGGGCACATACAAATTCAGCACAGCTGTTGAGATGAAGATTATTGTTATTAATGCTATAATTACTTCCTAGATTAGTAATGGGTTGCAATCATGAAAGTACAATAAATGTTTGTAGTAAAATGGTTTGAAAGGAATTTAAAGTGTATTTTTTTTCCTGCCTGTACTACGTCATGTATATATATAGATACACCAATCTTCTCACTAATCCATTCTATTCCACATCTAACAGTCTAATTTCCTACACAGAAATTCTGGGTTCAGTAAGGCCTCATGTAGTGCATGGTACTATCTGGGGCACCCTGAGACTGGAGTAGTTTTGCAGAACACTTGACAGTGGGAGATTATCTATTTCTAGGGTAATTGCAGAAGACGAAGATGCTGGTTAGCCTAATTTGCTGGCATGGAGATTCTTATTTTTCAAAAAAAAAAAAAAAAAGAGTCCACTAAAAGAGGATCTGTGAATAGGAAAGGCAGCTGAGAGGGTCTGAAAGAAATGGAAAAGGATCATGTCATCACAATATGTTATGCTGTCATAAAAATTATATTAGTAATGTGCTTGACATATTGATGTTTTACAGCTGAATGCCATTTTTGACTAGAGCTGGCTAAACAGATGCCCCGTGAAATCTATCTTTTCCTTTTGAAGTTTCCTGTGTTTCTTTTTTTTTTCTTTGAAAACCCTGTAATTCGTATTAGCAGTTCTAAAATGCTTTACTTTCAAATCTTCATAGATAAAACTTTTAAAGTATAAATTGTTTTCTTTTTCATATTTAGAAAGAGGCAAAGTCCCCAAAAAGGGTGAAGGGGAAAATAAAACTTGACAAAAGTCCATAATCTTTAAAAGCACCAGTATTTTGGTATAAAAAGGTAATTTTTTGTTTTTCCTATAGTAGCTCACAGCATTATTTAGGGGAGGCTTTGTTTTCTTGATTAACTTATACAAAAATCTTCCAACAAAACAAAAGTTTTCCCATCAGAAATGGAGGATAAGACATCTTCTTTAGATGTCTCTGATAAATTCATGTAAAAATAATCTACACAAGATTTTTCCTCTCTGCTTTAACAGAAAAAAAAAGTTCAATGAAAACTTCATAAACTAAAGCATTTCTGCATGGGTATGTTTAAACCCTCACTTACCATAAACTTGTATGGCTTCAGCAATACAGTTTTGGTTTTGCAGAAACTTCTTTTTTAAATGTAAATAAGCTTATTTTCTAATTAGCTTAAAAGACTAAATATAAGTTGAAATATGCCTACTCTGTATGCAAATTGTTTTTCCTACCATGTGGCAGTATTAAAATGAGACAGCCTACCTGAGATAAAAAAAAAAAAAAAGAAAAAACAAGCAAGCAAGCAAGTAAACAAAAAACCCTACTCTATGACTATCATTATTTTGCTCTATCTTGACTAATCTGCTTAAAAGTATGCCCACTCAACTATTACACATACATAAATTTGAACACATGTAGTCATTTAAAGCATGGTCACAGTGGTTTGGCACTGTCCCTTAAAAACACACTACGGGATAAGACAGAAATTCCGCAGTCTTTGCTCTATAGACATACCAAGATGTTAAATATAGAAATGGTATATACAGCACATATAACATATGTAACCCATAGAACACCTCCTCACCCCTTTCCCTCCCCCAGTAGAACAGATCAGGTTACTTTTCCCAGCTCCGGCGCTGCAACAGGGTCTCAAACTATCCAGCTGCAGCTAACCAGCAAAGACTCGTCTCCACGCAGGAGGCAACTGCTGCAGCCCGACTGTGGAAGAATTGCTTGGAAAGGGAGAAATTAGAGAAAAATTTGGGCCTAACAGAAGTTATGGCATTACAGAGGCTTACTTGAAGAGATGCGTAGTTGCCACTTCCAGGATGGTCTGCTGTGTGTGGACTCTGCTCTCCCATATTTCTGTAGGCAGCACAGTCTGTTCCCCTAGCAGCTGCCAAGAGGAGTCACGCATGGTAGAGCAGAGTGAAGACACCGCGGCCAAACTCTGTTGCACTCCCTGATCTCTGTAGCTGGTAAGTAGCTACCCAATGGGAGATACACAAGAAGATGTTAGGTACTGAGGCAACAAGAGTGGGAAATTACTCCTATCAGATGAACTTTGCTCATTATAAGATCATTATAAGGCCAAAACACCCCCACATTGCAAAAGTTACCCGCCTCCAAGGAGCAACCACTCTGCACTGAGCACGCGTTCTAGATTTTGAATGACTCGAGAGACTTTGAAACCATTCAATAACAAAAGGAAGTATGACTAGAGTCACTCAAGTTCTACCTAAATGTAAATATATATATATGTAAAAGGTGAACTAAGGAGGGAAGAAGTTAGAGGGAAGATTCCATCTTAACTTTTGGGATAGGTCAATGGACTGAATCCCCTTCCTTCCCTCAAGCTGGCATGCTGCCTGAGGCGGCTGCTAGATTTTGAGAGCCCTTTCCCATTTTCTTGGGTGAGTGGTGATTGTGCATTTGTATACTAGAAGCTACCTAAGAACCCCTTGCTGTATTAGAGAATATCCTATACTGACATCCAAAACCTGCTTTGTAAATGCTGTATTTGAATAAATTATACGATTAATGACCTCAACTCGTTGTTCTGAAGGTGATTAGACCTGGTCATAGCCAGGCCTATAGCTACCACAGTATTTGAGATCTCTATTAAGAGATGAGACCAGCTGCCCCCGTCTCTGTAACATACGAGGATCAGCTGGAATACAAAGGGATTCATCTCTTTTACCAAATTAGCGCCCACCCCCGTGCCCCTTTCAAATTGCAACACTGATGTGTAACGCTTTTGTCTTCTTCTTGCAGTAGCTGCCAAATTCCTGGCTTAAGAACAGTCTCAAGACAGGACTAGGCCCATGCTCCTACCACGGGAAGGTGGCTTTTGCAATTATCCTTGTATACAGAAATTTTCTCTGCTTGATCTTTGTTTATTATGAATATTATTGCTGTTATTGCATTAGTCTGCATGTGTTAAAGTAACCTGAATCAGAAAGATAAATCATATGAATTTCCATCTACTTTTTGAAGACTGATCCTCTTTTCGTAGCACGTGCCCTGTTTGAAATTTTTGTTTGTTCTGTTTTTTAACACCGTTAAGATGCTGCTCCAGAAGAAGAATAAATACGAATGTGAAGAATTTTTCTTCTTTTTTTTTTTTTTTTTAGCCTACAATACAGACGATCAAAGCTGTAGGTTCTTTTAAGTAATCATGGATGATACATTTATGAGTAATGGAAGCACATGCTAGGAAAAGAAAATTGTTTTATGGCATACATATGGGTTCTACTGAAGTACATTGATTATTCTCCTACAGAAAGGATTTGATAACACACTTTTCTAAAAAGCTAATTAGTGATATTGCTGTGTTGCAACTTAATTAATGCAATTAAATAACATGGAAAGCACTGCCTACTGCATTATATCAGACAGAGGCAGAGTTTTAACATTTCCTTTCTGAAAACATTTCAGCATGAATGTACATTACTTATTGCATATGAACTTAATAAAATGACTTTTTTCACCTCAGGAAGCAGATGATTAGAAAAACATTCCTAAAACATGTTTGGACAAGACCATTTCTTATATTAAGCTTGTATTAAAAGAAAAAAAAAAAGTTGTTAATAGAAAAACAAGGAATAAGAGAAAAAAACAAATCCAAACTTCTGCATGTATGTTTTCATGATAAGCCTCCTCTATTTCTGAAAGCAAGTTACAAAGCTGGTAGTTGTTTTCTAATACAGGATGGCACCATCTTTGTTAAATTTGCTTACATACAGGTTTTTGCTCTGAGTGATTCTGTCTGCCTTTGTGCTCATTTCAGCTCCTTCCTTCCCCATCTCTGTTCCTGTTGTATTAGCCATAAATATTTTCTTGCTATCAGAGCTTTTGGCCATCGTTCTCTGCACATTTGTTCTTTCTTGCCTTTTTTCCTCTCCTCATTCTTGCCTTTTTTCCTCTCCTCATTCTTGCCTTTTTTCCTCTCCTCATTCTTGCCGTCTTCGTCTGTTTGCTTATTGTTCTTTCAAGCTATGAAAAGTACTGAATATTAATGATGGAATACTTGGTCCAACAAAGAGCATTGGAAGGTTGTTAGTCTGGATACGCATATACCAAACTTCATTTTTCAGGTGTCATATTTATGACTCTGAATATTTCCGATATCCCAAAATATAAGATATTTAAACTCTGGAGCATGTGTTCCTTTCTTATAATACAATTGATATGCAAAAGGTGTGTTGTATAACTTTCCAGTGGAACTTAGAAATTGAACATAAATGGAGCATAAGTTATTCATGAATAGAAATTGTAAGACTGTTGACAAAAGTGGATCCATTCCTTTTAGAGTTGTTGTCATCCATATGTATGCATTTCAGCCTAAATGAAATTACATGGCACTTTGCTTTCTTAAAATATTTTCATAGGACTGAGGTATCTGAATTGTTTGTTATTAGTAAAGACATGCAACATAAGGAAATTCAGATTAAATTAGAAATTTATTTCTAAAACTGTCAATTATTGTAATCAGAACGCAAGGAGAAAGAATAAAAAGTTCCAGTTCCAGTTTCCAGTACTCTTTTATATAAAGATACTTCTTTGACTCCTTTTTTCTCATATATGTATCTGCGAAGTTCTTAAGAGCTGCATATCAAGCACGTTCACATGCTTCATTGAATATGTAAGTACTATGCTGCCTATTGCTGTTATTATGTCAATTTATTTTCTATTCTTATTTAAAAAATTGCTGTCAGTCAGGAATGACAATAACAGAAGGTCCGAATCTGATACCAGAGCTGTTATTTTACAGAGTTTGGAGAGAGGTTTCTAGATCTTTGAGCCAACTTCAAATAATTGTTGCTATTTCTATTACTTCTATTATTATAGAAGTAATTTTTAATTAGCATTATTGTGCTTCTTGAAGCATTATGCATAGCTGACTGGCTGGCTGCAGAGTTTAGCAGTTATGCAGCACAGACAGCACTAGCACTTTGTGCTTTAGCATTAGCAATGCAAGCACAAGTTCATCAAATCACTGTATACTGACAAATAACACTTTTTTTTTTTTTGTTAGCGTGTGACATTAAACAGTCCTGGACTATAGATTGAAAGTCATAATTTGTTCACCACCAAGAAGGGGACCGTCGGGAAGATAAATTCAGGAGATGTTCAAAGTATCTCTGATAGTTCTATCACCTTCAGTTTTCTGTGATAGTTCCTGAAAATGAAGCATGAAAAAGATAATCTAGAAAGCAGTGGAAGTACTAAAATATTAGATGCATCTTAATACCTTTTATAGCCCGGAATTGCTACTGGTGTGTGTGGGGGGGGCGGGGGAAGGCGGGGAGTGAAAATTTCATTTTATCTGAACCCATGGAATGGTAGCAGTACCAAAATGTTTTCACTTCGCCAGAGCTGCAAGGCATGCAGCAATTTGCAGACATGTTCAAAAGTAGGAAAGACAGACACAACATTTTCCAAATCTTCTTTTATTAAAAAAAAAAAAATCACATAACTGGAACAAGACATAACCTATTAGTAAATGATCCTGATGGGAAAGCATACTTGTGTATTAACACTATATGTGTTGGATAATAGTACTTTAAAGCCTTAAAATCTTGTCCACTGTCAGTCTTCTCTGGTAGCTTTGTGCAGGTTTTTTCTAAATCTTTCCGGAAAAGGATTATTTCTTCATTGAAAACATTGTATTTCAGTTGCAGCTAAGTAATCTAATACTGGAACAAAAGATCTTAATTGAGAAGGCAGGTAAGAGGAATGGAAAAAAAAAAAATTAAACAAAATAAATGCAAATAACTGGAGTTTTAAGTTGCCGAGACAAACCAAAATACACTGATAAAAATAATGGAAATTTATAATAATAGATATTTCCCATGTCTTTAATCAAATCAACAACACAAGTATGAAATAACATTATGATTTGCAAGCTATTAAAGTGTGATAAAGTTAAGCTTTCTGGGCTGAACTCATTCTAATTATTGAGGAGATACTGTATACCTTGTTTTAAACCAAAACCTAGCTATTATTACTGCAATTTGAAGTAATGTGTTAAATACCAGGAAAGAGATTATAACAAAATCCAAATTATTTCTTTTAACTGATTTAACTGTAATGCTTTGTCAGTAGAAAGGCTTTGGTAACTCCAAACATGATCTGGTTGAAATAAGAGTGAAATATCAAATCAACAAAATAAAAGTGAAAAGTTCATATGTCTTTGCTGCTGTTGTGGGAGGCATCTGTAGTGGAAAGGTAATTAAAAACAAACTAAGAAGTCCAATGCTGTCTGTGCCCAGGAGAGCCAAGGTAGTAGTAGCCATAGAGGAGATGCATATGAAGAGGAGATCTGTTCTTCCAAAACAGCCGTGCTCAGATAGCTGTACAATGTCACACAGCTCACCAGTTCAGCTATTATTCCGCTCTGCGATGATTGTTTGTGTAGAAACAAAACACACCATACCGATTTTTCATTTTCATAGCCTACATCGCTTCAAAAAATCAGGCAAATTCGTTTTCATAAAATGCAGAAACTCTTAAGTATCTTTACAAATACAAATAAGTAGGTAGAAGATAATAAGTGCGTTGCTGAGTCAGTGCCTCAAAGCACACAGTGCTTCATAGTTATAACATTATTGTCATTGCTTTTATAATTGCTAAGGACCTTATCATTAAGGTCGTTACAGAAATAGTTTTTAAGTTTGGAGATGAAGAGCACCTGGGCTAACATACGTGTACATCTGCAGGTTTTAGTCAGAATACTTGCTGAACATGAAAGCCATAAATCAGGGAATTTGGGAAGTGAGGCAATGAGACCAGCTGTTTAATCCTTTGAAATATATTGTCTTGGGAGACATCTTTGTGAGGATAAAGTGGAGGTAAATTTTGAATAATAAGGATTTGTCCTGGCTAAGCAGTGACAATTGGGCATGTATGCTACCTTGATCTGCCGTGACACTGAGCTAAGAGATTGTGAATCCCACAGGCTGTTAAGAACTCTTCATTAAAGCTATTATCTTTGTAGGGATTTTGCGTAGCATCCAGAAGTTAATTTCCTTTTCCTTAGCAAATAATTTTTAAATTAGCCACATTGCATATACCCTTGTGCATGGTTCACCTTTGGGCTTCGTTAATGCTATAAGCTTAAAGTTTCTAGACCAAGCTTTTTCACAGATAAGCAGTGGAAATAGAGGAAGAAAAGAAACTGTGCCAGTTTTCTTTAAAAAATAAAATACCTGGCCTCTGTACAATGCATATCTCCTAAACATATAGTCCAATTCATTTTAACTTTCATAATAAAATGCCTTCTGAAAAGAGGTAAAAAATTCTTAAAATTGTTCTGCACTATTTGTAATAATAAAAGTAAGTGTAACTACTATGATAGTTTACTCAAGATACAGGGTTTATCTTTCATCACTTAGAAACTTTTAAAGGAAGATTTGCTGCTGAAAGAGCTGCTGTATTGAAGTGCAAGTTCATGGGCAGGAGGCAGGATTTACAAGGGAAATTTTGATGCCTCATGTGTCCTAGGATATTAGACTGGATGAGCCTAACCTCAAACTAAAATGAGCATCTAGTTCCTAACTTGACAAGTGTCATCCTTCTAAAGAGACTTGAAATTTTTATCTGAAGTTCTTAACAGACCTTCAGGTAATGTCTTTGAATGTTATAAAAGATTCTGTAGTCACAGAAAGAAAATGTATCTCTTAGACTAAAACTATCATAATGCTTTTTTTTTTTTTTTTTTTCCTTTTTTACCAGCTCTTAGCTAATCAAAACCAGGTAGCAGATAGTACAATGAGAAATGGTAAAAGACTCCTTAGTGAAAGTAATATCTAATGATATTACTATTATGTAATTTTCTAACACCATTACCCATATTTGGGAACTGCCACTGAAATAGGCACTTCTGATTTTTGAGGAAAATCATCTGGAATGGATGATGATGATAGAACCATTGAGGAAATTCATCTAAAATAGCATGCTAGGAATTATAGTTATAAATATATATATATATATACATGTATACCTTCACTGCATAGGAAAAAAAATTAAGAGGAGGTATTTCCAATCAAGAAAATAATTACATATATCTGCATACTCGTTCACTCATATGACTGATAGCCTGTTTATAGAAGCTGTTTATATACAATCCTGCTTACAGTAACATACCCTGCCCTTTTCTGATCTGTTGTTCTCTATGTTGACAAGTACTAAAGAACCTGAGGAAAGTGTACACAGCTTCTGGCATAAAGAGGATATCTTGTATCACTTGGCAGTAATCGTACTGGTCAATATAACAGCGCTGAGAGAGGCTCAGGAATCCTTTAGGATTTTTGTTTGTGTGTGTGTGTGTGAGTTTTTAACTTCTCATATTCTGGGGTATTGTTCTATGGGTAAAGCTGTGATCGGATCACATTCTGGTAAAAATAGTGTAACATGGCATAAAAAAATCTCCTGATCACACTACATCCTAAATAAGCCATGTGTCTGCCTTCAGAGGATGCAAGTAGGTGCTCTCTGCTTTGCTGCCTATTTGGAGTATGTAGTTGGCAGAAACTGTCCGTGAGGGGGTGACTTTGAATCGCGTCTCCATGCGCGATGCTGAGAACTGATGAGCTGAGATGGTGACTGATCTTTTCTACAGGCAGGCAAACAAACTACCAGTTCCCAAGTTTCAAGGAAAAAAAAAAAAAAAAAAGGAAAAATGGGAAAAAAAGGGAAAATGTGCCTAAAGGAGTGCTTTTGAGAGTCAATATCTGTTAGGAATCTGTCTTACACCAAAGTCTAAATTTCAAGTTTTAAATTATCTTCCTTTTTATGAGGAACACTTTTTACCTAAGGTGCTTTAAATTTTGATTACTTAATAGTTTAACACCCAAAACACAATTCAGCCTGTCATTAGGCAAGTTTAGAGGGTGGGTTTCTGTGACTGATGTGCTTCTTCCCCAGCTCAACCTGACTTTTCACACATAGCCTATTCAGGGGTTAACCACCAGTGACATAATTTGATCCTGGTGGTTGCCTCCCTAATCTCATTCCCCATTCAGACAAAAACCATCAATAAGAGTCCTGAGGGCTGCATTCCGACAGGGAGATAAGGCCTAATTGGGCATATACCAGCCCAAATTAGGCTGAAAGAAAAAAAAAAATGTAAGTCTTATCTCATCTCATAAACATGAGGACAGCTCAAGAGCCCATTGAACTCTCCTTGCATCACAGTGGGCTGCACACCAGGTTCTCCCCTTGAGCAGGGATGCCTCTCAGGGATACTCCTGGAGGTTGAGAGCCTTGCCGCAGCAAATCCATACTAACTGACTATAGTGCGCTCTCTGAATTTGTAAATTTTACTAACATTAGTGTGCACAAAATTCTTCAGTCATAAATCATTGACCAAGTCTGGGACTAGGATTGAATCCAGCTGCACCCAGATTCCTCTCAGGAGGAGTCTGGAAAGCAAAGGGGTACAATCTGAACCCCATGATTCAACAGGAGGTTCTCCCTGATAATTCTGGGCATATCTTGAAACGTCATGCAATAAATAATAAGTGACTTTGCCACAGAATCTCATGAAACCATTATCCATATCAGTAAAACATATTACTATTTCTTTCACGTGAGTGAAATGCATTGTGTCACTCACCTCCACCATCCCTTGTTCTGTGACAGTTTCCTATCTGTGATTTCAAGTTTCATATTATCACCAGGACAACATCAGTAAGAGTTTCGGGGTCAGTACTTCCAATTCTCCCTGGTATACTAATAGACTACAGACATTGAATGAATTTAGGTATCTATCTTTAAGTGTAAAACAAAAGAGTCTAAAATATTTTCTTTGATAGAGTAAGTTAACATAAGTATAGCTACGTAACCCTAGGTAAAAGTTGGCTGCAAGAAAAGAAGGAGGAAAAGTGACTTCTTCTGTGACTTATTTTCCCTTCCTACTTTAATATTTAAGACATTCTTCTGTAGAATTTTCAAAAAAAAAAAAAAAAAAAGAAGAAGAAACCTGACTTTACCTTTTCTTTTTTTCTTTTTCTTTTTCCCCCCCCTTTTTTTTTCCTCACACAGGAATTTACCTGGAGGAACAAGAGAAACACTCTGCTTTCTCAATTTCAAAAGCATGTGTAGATAATGCCACTTTGCTACTGACTCACTGACAACTCGCAGCCCTGTGCATTACCTGGTGACATCTCTAATAGTAGAAGTACTCTGTGCTCGTACTACTTTCATTCATAGGATTGGCAATCAGATGCAATCTCCAGGGGAAGGAGACTCAGCTATTTGACTCAGCTAGTCAAATACTGCCATCAGCCCCCAGTGTAATTGTAGAAAAGATGTTATGTGGCTACCTTCGTTAAGTGTTCTTTTTAAAGAATGACAGTTCTGTTTTGCAGCTCATTTTATCTAGTGTGCATTTACAGAGAAGCTCCCTTTTTTACCATCTTCACCGAATCCCACTCTCTGTCAAATGCTGTCATAAAACTTAACCTTTTGTTATGAGTAAGAGTGAATCACTTCTTCAAAACTGAAGTCAAGTTCTTAGACTCACAGCCTGGTTGAGAAATTCCTTCTTTAGAAGCATACCTGTCACTCTTCCATTATACCCTGAGCCTCACAGACTGCAATAAACAGACCTGTAGTTGTTACTCCATTTTTAACATAAGGTTCCACAATTGAGTTTATGTGTGAGCATCTACGGGGAATTTTCACATTTCCTCCAAACACTCCCAGTAAATCAATGACGAGGGTTCTAGATGATGTGTCATGAAACATCTGAAGTGTTGCAAAACTCGACTGATCATCATGCAGCAAACTAGACCCAAATAGTCTATGGAACTGAATCTGTTCCCTTAGTTTGTCAATACTCAGCAGTGTTTTTGCATCTTAATATTACACTAGTCTATTTACAGGTAGATTTATTTGCATTGGTTAATAAATGAGGTTGTTTTTCCCATTAACAACAAAGTCAATGGAACCACATCCGGCATTTCTATTTTTTCATTTTCTAATTCCAGAAGAAACCAATGAAATCTTAATAAGGTGGACGTTCCTAAACTGTCATTAATCTCTGTCTCTAGTTCTTTAATAGGATTATTAGTCTTAAAAAAAAAAAAAAAAAAAAAAAAAAAAAAAGACTAAACAATCAATTAGCAATATAGGGGCTTTCTTCCTGAAAGATATAAAATATCCTTACTCTTTGTAAACAGAATTTGAAGGGCCTTGTAACTCCTGGAGGCAATATGGTTTAACAGAGAATAAATAAGCATATCCAAAGCCAGTCGATCATTTGGGAGGAAAATCTGTGTTCTTCTTTGTTTTGTGTGGCTATAGTAATGGGAATGTCAATTAACAGTTACACTGCCAAAGTAACATTGCTCTCATGTATTTCTGAAGCAATATATGCAGTGACAATAAAAATTCGAAGACCTAAAACTTCAGATATTTTGTAGAAAATGATGAAAATCTGAAGATAAGCTGGGGGTGCCGTAAAGATAGATGAAAACTTCTATGCATTTTAAGTTTGCAAGAGAACGTTCCCTTACTGCATTTCCTGTGTTTTGATGAATAGTGCTAAATAACATGCATAATGTATATTCTGTTGCTTTTGGTGCTATTGAAAATGCACAGTAGACACTCATTTTAAACCTGCCTATAATGAACTTGCTATAGGGTTGAGTTTGTTTATTTTATTTATTTATTGATACAATGAAAAAAACAGGCAAGCATGCTTGCTTCCACCTATTGAGTTTATAATATATGACTTGAAGTAATAAACTTTATTCTTGAACAAAAGTTAAATTTAAAGCAGCATATATAGATTGCATATATAAAATCTGTAAATGCAAAAGAATAAAATAAAGTACTTCTGAAGAGGAAAAAAAAATATTTCATAATAGAGATTTCTGTTGAGGATTTCATTCATTTGCTTGCTTCTGTTTCTGAAAGGTGAACATCTGTCTGTGTGAAATTAATACAGCCATACATAAGGAAAAATCAATGCCACATGTCAGCATGCATATATTATGCCTGAGCTTACTCTAGAATGAAAGATATCCTGTAGTGGTTTGTACACTATTTGAAATCTGAAGTCTTTCAAATACTTTGTAATCCAGACTCCATTTTCATATGAAATATTTATGTTGTATTCAAATGTCTTTTTTTTTTTTTTTTTGCTATCCAGGAAGTGTGACATTCTTTTTAAAAGCTGGGACATATTGATTTTTATTTCTTTTGGAGTATGTGAGTACATGTGGGAAACTCACCGTATTTTCTAGACAAAATTAAGTAGACATTATGTTTCATGTAAAGTTAATAAGTCACTTTTTTTTTTTTTTTTTGTTTGAGCCACATAATATTAAACCTAGGTTTTGAATGTCAGTAATTTCATATAGCCATTTGTACAAAGGCTAAACTTAGAATATAACTTAGAATATAATAACTTTCTATTATAACTGAAAGGATTGCCTGGTTACAACCTTTTTCTGTTCAAACTCAGTGTTTAGTCCTAGTAGCATTTATTTTAATATGTCCTGAAAATTTTAAGATTAAATATATGTATAGAAATACATTCACTTTTATTTTTTTCCATTATTTCTTCAGAAAATTTAACATTATGTATTAACTGTTGTCTGATATCCCTTCTGTTCTTATAATTAACAAACTTAAAAAAAAAAAAAAAAAAGAAAAGAAGAAAAACATGCTTCTTACACTTCTACTGTACTTTCATACTTTTGTCACTGCTAAATCCCCTGAAAATTCATCGTCCAAATTCAACAGTTAATATTTCAAATAAAACTGGTGATTTTAACCCTAATGCAATAGTTTGTCCAATGAGTTTGCCCTCTAGTGGCTAGAGGTTCCTCATGGATTCTGCAAGTGTATTGACATAGCTGGTCAAAAGTCAGATCTTTAAGGGCAATACTGCAATCCCACATAACCAAATCTACATGAAGCCTTATGTTTCTTTAGCACAAATATTTCACCTTAGAGTCTTTGAAGTTTGCAAAACTTTTATTCCAAACTGACCAAATCTTGTATTTTGTATACTAGTAGGATTGCTTTGCTTTTGTAGCTACATCCAACTTCTACTAATGTACAATGTGTGATGACAATTTGTTGTTTTGCTTATTTGATAAATAGCACTGAATCCAAAGATTGTTCATCACAGCAAGTATGAATCCTTACAAGGTAAATCCTTAAAATATTCCTAGTCAAAAATGCATGACTATAAATCCTTAAACATACAGCTGTCATTCTTTCATATGAATGACAAATAAAATATGAGTAAACAGAACACCAGTACCTGTTGGGGGACAAAATGTTACTGGATTTTTCACAAAATCATTGATTGTCAAGCATACTTTGAAATGACTTTTACTGTAGTTCAATTAGTGTCCTCAAGGGTTTTCTTGTATAATAAGGGAGAGAGGAAATAATAGAAGCCTTGGGGATCAATCAAAAAAGTATGTAAAAGCTGAAAAACGAGAACATTGCACAAACAGGAAGCTACAAAAAGCCCAAGGTTTCAAAACTGCAGGACTCTCTGCTACGAGTGTGAATAACCAATGGAGTTAATAAGCAGAGCAAGTTAACATTAGCATTGGAGCCTGTATCTCTCAAGCTCAGCAGGGCAGTATGAACAAGAGAGGAAGCCAGCTGCCATAGTGTGTCTAAGCTCCATATTTTATGAACAGAAGGTTCTTCTTAAGAGACATGAAAAAACACCAGTATCTCAAGAGACAAAGAACATTGCTAGTTTTCTAAGGATAATGGGGGAAAAAAAGCATTAAAGAAGAACAAAAACATTTAAAAAAAAAAAAGTTTCAGAAAGCTTTATTTTCACTCAAAATCAAAACTGCTACTTTTAAAACTTCCAGTATGACACTGCTCTTGGGAGCTAGCCTATTCCTCCCCTCTTGTAAAAGTCCTCTCTGTGTTTAACAAACTGAAATATGGTCTTCCCTTCACTGATTCTTAATAAATTCTTCATCCTTATGTGAAGATGTTCTATGTCTGGTTTGCTGGCCTATTTCTTACCTTCTGACATAGCAAGTGGATTTAGTAATGTTATTGAAGAATATTTTAAATACAAAATAATGTTCAAGCTTCCCTCTGATCCAAACCCCACAGGACACCATGCAATTCTTAGTTTCTCATGAGTGAGCAAAACCTTCCATCTTTACACTGTGAACAGCTCACTTAACACATTAGAAGGCATCTCCTTGCTTTATAAAATACAAGGAAAAAAAAAAAACAGGGATTACTAAAGTTCAAGGGTGTCTCGTGTAGTGGAGAGGCTACTGGGGTATTCATCTTGTTCAGGAAAAGAGATGGTTCCTGGTTACTATATACAGGAAAATACAAGAAGATACTGAGTACATCCTTCTCTTCTAACAATGACAAATAAATAAATAAAAACAAAAACTTACAACAAGCAAGCAAACAAAAAAATAGTCATAAGTATGATCTTGTAGACAATTATAGCTTGATTATAGCTTAGGAACAGTGAATGCAGTACCCGGCATACCTCTGCGACCTTCTGCAGTCACTTGTGTCCAGGCTGCTCAGATGCCTAAACCTTAACCCATGATTAAAAAAAAATTCTGTCTCATGTCAAAGTTGCCATAGTGTTAAAGAAAAGCTGAGATATTGCAGTGACTGAGGGCATATGCAGGCGTGTTCATGAGATCATAGAAAGCTGTATTGTAGGGAGATATGGAATTAGGTACAGGAGGGTTTTGGGAAGAAAATGTATGTTTGGTGTAAAACAAGCATGTACTTAGGGGGTATTGGTGACCTCCTGGTGACCCTGCTCTTGGAGCATGCCCAGTCTGGCTGAAGGTCTGGCCCGACGCACTCGTTACACCTAACAAGAACACTCCAAAACACTCCAGAATCCCAAAGGTGGGGGCCGGAGCAATCTGCTTTGGCCAACAGACTGCCCACCTAGGGAGTTCCCCCAACCGCAGGGATCACAAGACTAGCGTACATCCAATCCAGTAACTCGTTCCTTCCTCTTCTCCTCCCCTTTACCTGCCCTATATAAGTTGTGTGTTTCCTGAATAAAGTCGGCTGCTGATTGGAACTTGTATTGAGTTGTCTTTCGGTAGTCCACGTCGGTCTCCCCCGACACGTGAGGGCGGCTGGCCTATCGCATTCTCCTCACCTGACCATCTGGACATGGGACCCTGAGCGAGGAGGTGCCACTACTGTCGCCTCCCCCAGCGATGCGGTATCAGGGTCCGTAGAGCGAGCGTCCCAGCATGGTCGACCCGCGGTGACTGGAGGACCCAGACGAGGCACGTGCATGACCGGTCTCACTGTATGTTGTGTGTTTCCTGGTGAACTGGTAGGTCTAGTGGGAAAACAAACAAAATCAACAAACAACTCCCCCTCCTCCCCAAAATAAAGCAATAACCAAAACCTCATATATTTGATTCAGGTGGATATAGGGCAGGCATGTGGAAATTTTCATTCTTACCTTCTCTTTCAATCTTGAGAAATATGAATACTGATAATCATAATGATTAATGTCCCTGAAACAGATATTGAATGTTCCTTTTCCTTTCCTTTTCCTTTTCCTTTCCTTTTCCTTTTCCTTTTCCTTTTCCTTTTCCTTTTCCTTTTTCCTTTCTTTTTTCCTTTCCTTTTTCTGTCATCTATTCAGTAACATTCAATTGCTACCCTCAAAGATCAACTCTTGATTCTCATAAAGATTTTGACTTTCAGGACTGATGGAATGATCTTTATGGATATCACAAAAATAATTTTGTAACTGCATTTTTTTTTTTAATAGTACGAGATAAACATTTTACAGGGTGTTTCACAAGGTATAAAATCACTGTAGCACCGATTCCAAACTGGTCACCTACTTAAGTTGAAGACTCTTTTTTAACTGATGTTGGAAGGTGAGTATTTGGATTACACAAATGCTGGTAACATTTTCTAGAGAGTATTTAAAATGTAAAGAGTAAAACCAGTACATGAAAAACAGATTCCTCTGATTAGTTAACAATTGTATAAAACTGGGTTTGTTATATTTAATGTCCAAAGAAATTAGGTTAGAGTATTTTTAGGAAGAAATGAATATTGCTAAGTATTGCTTAGAAGTATGTTATTAGCATTCAGACACGATTAACTTGTTATTAATTTTGTGTGGAAGGAAGAAGAAAATCCCAAAAGTTAAAGCTCTGTATATGACTTTTAAGTCCATCTTATTGGTTGTTTTGATACGGGACAAGCAAGAAATAAAGTCAACAAGGTGGCCTTATAGTATAGGTGGAGAATCGGCAAATGTGTCCAATAGATACCACTATGCATAAATTCATAAATTTTAACTTTTTTTTTTTTTTAATATTCACTACAAACAAAACGGTATGATTTTACTGATAATGCATTTGCTATTGTCCAAAAACTTTCCTCACCCTCAGCAGTATGAATTAATCTTAGGAAAGGTGCTTAATAATGTTATTCACATTTCATTTTGAAATAAATAAGCTTCCATCATGGAAGAAGTTTAAATAAAAGCTATTCAAAAAAAGCAAAGATCTTGTTGTGAATGTAAGAGACAATTTGATATATTTTTTGTTAAGAACACTTAAAAAAAAAGAAAAAAAAAAAAGCTTAGTGGAACTGCATTAAAAAAGAGAAGGAAGATGACTTTGAGACTCTCTTTTTTGTCCTAATCAGAAGGACTTTTGCAAAATGAGTAAAAAGCATACTATTTCTACTAAACTGTCTGCCACTATCTGTGCATTCAAATTAGTGAATGAATTTCTTAGTGATGTAACATGTTTAGTTTCTAACTGAAATAAAATTTACACTGAACTCATCAGATTTTCTCTCTTTACTTTCCTTTTAGTGTCATTATTATTTATATACAACTATGCTGCTCCTGCTAGCTCATGTTAAAGCTCATTCAGTCACACATGTATGAGATGCAGTACCTTCTTTAATGAAATACAATGCCTTGAAAAACAGAAGGTCAGAAGGGAGTTATTAAAGTAGAATTAAAAGAAGGATTTCACAGACTGTTTGCAAGGCAGAGGATTCATCTAACAGATTTTTATTTTCCTCTCTCTACAGACTTTTACCTTTTAATACTTCATAAAGATTATTTGATCGGAATTATATTAAAAAAGTGTAAGCATTTGTTCTAACAACGTGCTTGTAACCATCATTGGAAAATGTACTAAAGCTGCTGTCAAGCCAGCTAACTGATGTGAAAAATCCTTCTTCGATCCAACAAGGGCTGAATATCATCTCAGCTTAGTTTTAAGATGGAGACTGAAAAGAGTCAGGATGCCTTAGGATAAAATAACTGTTTTGAAAAAAAGATTGGAAGAAAAATGAATTCAAAATTTACAGTAATAGAGAAAACTTTAAACTTAAAGCTGGTGGGTTAATGATGCTCATCTAATTATGAAAGCTGTACATTTTAGATGAGCAAAAGAAAGATGATTTACCACATATTTTAAATGGATTAAAACATCATTGATATGGACATGAAAATATGTATAGCATTACATTACAGACAAAACCATGCCCAATAAACAGTAAAACTAGAATTAGATTGGAAAAGGATAAGGTATTCTGATAAAAATAGAAATAAATTAAATAAACCAGGCAAAACCCAAATTGTAAGAGTCTATAGGGAAGACTATGCCCAAGGTACTTGGGTATACACTAGTTGGGTATACACTAGTATACACTAGTTGAGTAGCAAGTTGTCCTGTCAGCTTGTCATACTAAAATAGACCAATGATCCATCTGCTCCTAAATACTACCTAGAGAAGTGTTTAGTCCTATAAACTGCAAAGAAGGGATGTGATTTAGAACAATTAAGAAAATAACCTTTTTTTCGTATCATTCACGCTACCACTTTTGCCTTGACATGCAAAGCTTTTTTTTCTTTTCATTCTCTGAATGTGCCTAACGTAACTGGGAAACGTTTGAGCACGGATGGTGGAGAGGTGTGCAATTGGCTGAAGGCCATTGGCTTGAAGATTGCCTTCGTAAATGACAGTCTGGTGTCCGAGGCACACGTTTTATTTCAAAGGCAAGCTCTTTCATGTGGACGTTGTTAATCTTGCACCTTGATCTGGTCATTTATAAAACCAACAGTACAAATATAAAGCACATTACTTTTAGGAAAATGCAGGCTAATGCATTAAAAGCTTGGATATAGCAATGTGTAGCTGAAATGATATTTCTAAGTCAATCATGTTATAAGGGAATAGGTCTAAGAAGTGATGGGTCTATAACTCCAACTTTACATGGGGCCTTGGATTTTAAGCAGTATTAAGGATTTTATATTTTTCTCGTTGTGACAGTTAAAAATCACATTAAGCCTTTCTTTTTGAGGTACTTAGTGCTTTTGAAAATAAAACACTCAAAATGGTGTTATCTAAATTAGCATACTCTTAACAAATTAAATGGGAATAACATTTCAAATGGAAATACAAAAAAAAAAAAAAAACTTAAGTGACAGGTACATGCTAAATAAATGTTACGATATACTAATTAACAGATATACATACAAAAATACCACTTTATTACCAGCCGAATCCTGTAACTAACATGCATCGCAGAAAGGAGCATTACAGCCTAGCAAACTGCTTATTCCATACTGTTTCTTCGTAAAAAATCCAAAAAATATGTGTATCTTTTTATCAGGATGTGTTTTAATTCCAGTACTTAAAGATACAAATGAAAGAATTGACCAGTATAAGATTTGAGAATCAAACCTTGATATCCCTATTCCACTTCTTCCCAAGTGAAGTTCTTCATGGAGACCAGGAGAATGAGGACAGAGAAAGGACATAAGGATTCAGCCCATTAAATCTGAAGAAAACAAGAGAATATGAATCCCTAGTACAAAAGAAAAGAAATAATACACCAAGTAGACTGGAGAAATCAGGAGCATTAAAGAGTTATTATCTTAAAAATGCCAAAATTAATGTGTGCGTATGTCATCTGCCATATTATTGTCTGCCTTTATTGAGAATTTTCTTGGTGTTGCTCTGATGAGCTGGAACAAGGCAAGTGTTGTGCCAGATTCTTTGCTTTCTCTTCACTCCATTTGGGACTTCCTCAACCCCACAATGTACTAGCTAAATGTGCCATTAACTTGTGCATAATGGCTGTTGATTAAAATCTGTTTTGTAGAAGGGAATGGGGGTACAGTGAACAAAGTATTTTCTTGCAAGTTTCTCTGCAATAATGGCCGTTTTTAGTTAAAGCCCTTGTGGATCTAGACTTCTGGGTTTATCTTCCACCTTGCACATCATCCACCTATCACTGTAATGCATCTGAAAACCTTTACTGCTGTATAGGAGACAGGAGTTTTCATGATATGGTAATAAAATGCAGGTCAATGGACTAAAGCAACATTGACCTGAAAATATGAACTGAAAGTTTTAAAAGAAAGCTAGTTCCACTTCTCTTCCTGGCACAATTCTTTGAAACTTTATGTGGAGAAAAACATTACCATTCACTGACTTTGAATTGTATTTCAAAATGAAGTGTTTATTTAAAACTGGCATTTCTAAGCCAGCTACTTGTGGCAGTTATCTAGCAACTGTGTCATGTCCCCGCAATACTGATATCATATGAACATAAGATACAAAAATATATGAGCAGAAAATATAAAAAAGCTATTTTTATCTAGCTTTTATACAACTTTCACAATCAGAATTAGATTTTGAATATTTTAAAGTCTTTTTTATTAATTAAAATGTTTAAAAACATGAAAACAGAAAAGAAAGTTTAACATTTTTTTTTTTGTATTCTAAAGCATTGCAAGTGAGTTCACTTTCTACAAAGTAACTCTGACTAGAAATGGCCTGAGAAACATCAGTTATAATTTGAACTGTATATGAATGTTTCAGTTTAGTCACTGTAAATAGTACTTCTCAGTACTTCAAACTTTTAGAAAGCTTAAATATCGCAGTAAAGATGATAGGAAAAATTATTTGAATTTGATACAAAAGGACTCAAATTTAGATGTAAATTTGGAAAATATTTAGTTTTGTATTCAAGAATAAATCAAGGGTCCATGATGGAACTTATGTTCTGCAAACCTTTTTTTAAATCAATATTACAGGCAAATGCAGCAGTCAGCTGAAACCATATTTACAAAGCATTCTACTAAGATTTTTTTCCTCAATTAGATCTGGTATCAAAACAGTCTTTTTGATGCTAATATTTGATTTGGAGCCAAGATCAAATGGGATAGAATATTATCTGGAAAAAAAAAATGGAAAAAAGAGAGAGATTTGAATGACCAGGGACTGATTTCTTTCTCCTTTGAAGTCAGATCTAGTTGCATTTTTAGGGCTTATTTCCCTGAGCAGAGACCTTTAATGCCATTTGAGATTCTCTAAGTTATCCTAAGTAGTCTTCTGTTGACAGTCCAGAAGGGAGTACATGTCACTCATAGGTTTTATGCCATGCTTGCCAAGATAGGTAAGATAACACAGAGCTTCTCCAATGCTGCTAACGTCTGCATCTGGGGATTCAAATTAACCCTTATTGCCTTTCCGCTTGTGATAGATTTGGAAGAGAGAACAAAACAAGCTTAATATTAAATTGAAACAATCTAGAAATGTTTTATTCATCTTTCCTTTCCTTTCCTTTCCTTTCCTTTCCTTTCCTTTCCTTTCCTTTCCTTTCCTTTCCTTTCCTTTCCTTTCC
>JAWLRI010000330.1:285143-297817 GCA_034781795.1 Crypturellus tataupa
GCTCCCCAAAGATTTAGTTGGAGGGAGGCAAGTCAGAGCTATGGACCAAGGTAACAGTGCAGCAGCATGGACAATAGCACTGCACATATGATTATGTGGGCCTGTTTTTTGGCCCCAGAAGCTAAATAGACCAGCATGCCTGTAGACATAGACTTCAGTACCCTCCAGATCATGCTAGACATAGCTAGCAGCTTATTGCTAGTAACCAAATAGTGGCAGACATTATTTCAGAATGCTCGGATTATACTCATATAATGCACTTTGCTAACATTTGAACAGTGTGAGTTTAACCAACTATGTGCCTGCAGCCATGATATGGCCTTTTTCAGTTCCATGGAATAGGTATAGTCTTGCAGAGTTAATGGTTGTGGTTTCTCTCTACTCCTATTTAGGAATATAGATGCGCTCTGAGACTCATGCTTTTTTTATCTGCATTGTTGTTTGTTGAACTGTTTGTAGCTTAGGTTTAAAGTGTTAACATTATCCTTAGGAAATGACAAGCTGATGGACCACTGCATCTGACAGTCAATTTTAACTGACCTAGCAGACTGCAAGAGTGAGCACCTGGTTACGCATTAAGAGTATGTTGAGAAGCTGCCTTCGAGAAGGAGATCAGAGCTCAACTCCATGCCCTAAACTGAGCACCAGGTTACAGATAAACAGCGCAGAAAGTAATCAAGCTTTGGTCTCACACCTGACTGACAGTATGAAAAGCTTTCTATGTTTAGTCTGTGCTTGACATAGCAAAGTTTTCAGCAGTGTCATTATAGCTGTAAAGCGAAGCTGTGAGAAAGATACTCTTTTCCTTCAAACAGATGAATGATGATCCAGTTGTGGTCTCTCCGCTTTCACGGATGTTTATCTGCATCATAAAGTCACCATGTGGTTTTTAAGACATCTGGTAGCAGCTGATCACATTCAGGACAAAGGCAGCAGGACTCCTGTTCGGCCAGATTGCAGCACAGCACTGCAACAACCATGAAGAATCTTGTGTTTTACTTGATTCTCTATTGAGTTTTATCAGCCTCCTCCTTTCAGGAGCATTCAAGTATTAAATGAAAACCACAGACCATTTATGAATACATTGTTCCAGTTCCGTGTATGCCGTACAATTAAAGAGCTATTACACCAGTAACTGATTACCCAAAATCAGTTGGGTTAATAACTGCAGCCAGCTGTAAGGAAACACACAAAGCTGTATCCACCGTTTGTTTAGTTATTTAAAAAATAATAAAAAAGTCCTACCAAGTCTAAGGGTGAAAAGAAGGTCAATTTTCAGTGGATTTTATTGATTAGATTTTGTTTACTGCTATGGGGCACCTCTTATGAAATGTGCTATACAGGAAAGGAATTAAACCAAGCTAGAATGGCTCAGGGGCCTCCCAGGGCTTTTAAAGCAATGTTTTCAAATTATGTCTGGAAAGGGTAGCATGGGATTTAGCGTACACCTGTAGGCTGTGGCAAATTTAGGCCTAACAACTCTAAAACAATGTAAGCAATCCAGTGAAAGTAATGAATTCTGCCTTCTGAACATATGTTAGCAACTGAACTTTTGTTATATATGGATAATTTAAATATATGTGTGGTTATTTAAAATAAATAATAAGAAAAAACAAACAGTAGAAACTGAATATAGCTATTACCACACCAGATGATGATGAATAACATTTCTGTTCTACAACAGAATATTTTGATTGTTATATTGCTTGCTACATATCCTTGATAAACTAAATTGTCCCAAGCATTTAAACAGATAAAAGGACTCTTCCTCTTTAGCCATGACATATTATGAATGGTTACTTAACTGGGTCTCTGTAAGCGCTTTGGGATCCTCTGGTTTAATGCCCAGTCCTAAAGAAATTCAAAATGTTATTATTGACTTTTACTCAGTTAAGCAGTATCTGAGTATTTAGTATAAATCTCTGAGTATTTAGTATAAATATATGATAGACTAGAAGTTTTGTTCATTACAAAATCACAAGGCTGAATGTTGAAGGAGGGGTGTTTTCACTAAGCACTAAACTGTAATTCTGGAAAAAAAAATGTGTCACTCAGAATTGTAAGTAATTTGGGGAGTTAATCCTCTCAGATTCAAGAAGTCTTAAACAGATGTAACCATTTTCCATTAGTGCTGAGAATTCTGCTGAAAATCTTTGGGTCTGGCATTTCTGTAATACGTCCACAGATACAGAAAATGACGCTTACTAAATGTGCAAGTAATTCAGGGACCAGTTCAACCCCCAGTTAAGCCAATGAAAGTTTTGTCATTGCTTTTAGTAGAGCAGGATAAGGAATATTGTGTTTAGTGTGCCATAGGAATTAAAGCATGGTCTTAGCATTTCAATATAGGCTCCAGATATGAAAGGCTATGTGCCAGTTCACTGCATTCTTCAGACCCTCTTGCATGACTCTAAATATCTTTGTTTACTAGTGATTTTTTGTAAGTCACTGAGAGCAGAAATGGATCTTTAATAAATAAATAAGGCAGCAATGATATAAAATTGTATCTCACTATTTCTGGCAGTCTTAATTAAAGGAAGGCAAAACCTTTGTTTCCTTATGCCCTCAAAATTACTTCTACCTGCATAAGACTGCTTGAAAATGTTGGAAAGTTCATGGGGAAGCTGATATTTATGGAAAAAACTGAACTTCATATATCATTACTGGGCTAAAATAACAACCTACTGTACAGAAACATTCTGTTTTAACAGCGATGGGCTAAGGACATAGCCAGGACAAGGCTTGTAAGTAAATGCAACTTCTTTTATTACTCACCTAGAAGAGCTAGAAAAATTAGACAAGTTTTGGGGTATACAAATCCTCCTTACAAACCTTGGCCTGTCCTTGCTATAAAGTATAATTCATCCAGAAGGACTCCAAAAATCTATACACAAATGCGAAGAAATTCTCTTACTGTCTAAGAGAGTACTGAGTACAATTTTAATCCTTTAAAGCTTCAATTTTCTTTTACTCCTCGCATGTTGCAAGTACTTTAAGTCCTGTATCATATTCTTTCAAAGTACCTCGCTGCCATAAATTCAGAAATTTTGCTCAGTCCTTGTTTGCAGTTAATAGAACTAACTAAATAATAATAATAAAAAAGGACAAAAAAATCCACTAGGATTACTCCATTCAACAACAACAACAACAACAAAAAACCCACATTCTTTTATAATTTGTCTTGACACTTGACAGTAAGCTCTCTGATAATTCAAATCTTCAGAAAACTCGAATGAAAAGGGAGACAGAAGCAGAAAACAAAAACAAAAACAAAAACAAAAGCAGTTTGTGGTAAACTATATCAGGAAGACAATGGTAGTCAGCTCGCTGTGGAATAAAGTGCTTCACTTTAATAGTCTTATTTGTGGCTGAAATATGAGGAGTGGATATTACAGGTTTTAACTATTTTTGCGGATAATTTGCAGATTGTAATATAAAATAAAATGTTGAGGGTTTTAGGATAAAAGACATGAAGATGAAGGAGACTTTTCAGAGGAGAGGCAACATGGTCTGTTTACTATGGTTTCCTGTTTCAAAAACATCCAAAGACAATATCAATAAGCAGTTGTGTTGTCCCATTAATTTCAATAATATATGCTTGAAATTCATTTTTAAAGGTTAGATCTGGTTTTACAAGGTAAATTATCCTCCAGTAATATATATAATTTGCTATTTAGTTTATTACTCTTAATTTGAAACTTTTTTTTTTTTCTGGAAATTATGCTAAGATTAAAAAAAAAAAATCAGACCAATGGAAAACAAACAGAGTATGATACTTAATTGCTGGTATGACAACCTAAAGGCTATTCTATTCCAATGGAAGAGTCAAACTTTGTACCTGTATAAAAATAAATGTATTTTTCAAAATGCTGGCATTAAAAGGCTTACAAAAATCAATATTATACACATTTTAGGAATATTACACATGAATGAAGTCCAAAGGTTGTAAGCTTCTTTTTGAAAACTAATTCCCACCATCCCAAATAAATCCAAATGGAAAGAAAAGGAGTAGAACATCCTCAGTTCAATAAATCTTTAATATGGAAGAAAATGAACAATAATCTCTTCGAAGCTTTTAGTGGTCATGTCTCTCCACCAATCCCAAACATGTCAAACTCTAAAAATGTGTGATTGGAAAAAATTAAAAGGAGATGAAACACAGAAGCTGTTTTGCAAGTGTGAAAAGTTATTTTCAGAGATAAGACAAAAACATTTTTCATTTTTGTACTCTTTAAATAAACAACATATCTCCTACATTCAAGTGTTTCTTTTACTAAACTGTATTTGGAATGTGGCTATACATTTGTTTGTTATATAATGTACTTTATACTCACTTATTCATATTGTCAAAGAGATCAAAGCACTGCAATATGATATGTTGTACAAAAAAATATTGGAGACAATAGTTGACATCCACTTTTTTATTTTTTTTCACAGGAATGCAAAAAAAAGTTTAGTTTAGAATTCAGAGAATGAAGTGACTCACCCAAGATAACAGAATCACAATAAATGTGACAATTCATTACATATTGCTTTGTAACTTACCTGCAGTGAATACTTGTTCAGGACCAAACCATTAAATAGCTGTTACCTTGCTATGCCACATCTCTTGTATATATAACGTGAAGTTAAAAATACAAATGTGCATATAGAAGTAAACACTAATATAGACAGACATGCAAAACGGTATGTGGCTGTATTTAAGCTTATTATGCTTTAGTTTGAAATAAGACAGAATAAGCACATGACAAATAAATTCTGTGAAATACACTATATATTTGTATGTGCCTCATAAGCTGATGGGCTATTTAAAGACTGTTTTAGAAATATTAATATTAAATATTTCAGAAGAGCAATTTTTCATTTTTTTCACCTGTTAAGTCAGGTGTCACAGTCTCCGCAAGCTCAGCTGTCTATGCCTTTAAGTAGTTGTAAAAGTTCTGATAATGTGCTAAAATGATGACTATGTCTACTAAAAAGTCAAGTCTTTAGCACAAGGATGACTGCATTCCTCAATAAATACACAGTGTGTGTGCTCTATGTGTATGACATATACGCTACTTGCGGATTAAAGCCTGTTTTTAAAGTGTAATAGCTAAACATATAAATTAATGAGCATTATTTTGTTCAATCAAGATCATTACCTACTTTTATTTAAGGGTAAACCTGTTGGCCAGTTCTGCTTTGTAGTTCTCTTTCAGCAACACAGAGCAGTTCTGCTTGAATAAATATGTGTTCTTTTGCCATATGCGTGTGTCTGTGAGCATATTATATAGGGATGCATATGCATATTTATAAACCTCTGGATATATATGTATGTATGTATGTTTTTGGATACATATACATAGGGAGAGATGCATATGTAACTCATTCTAGATATTCTAGATCTATAGTGAAAATAGTCTTTCAGAATATCTGAGGCTGCTCGGTAATATGTATAAAGCTTGCTATCGGTCTCAGTTTCTTATACACTGACTTATACACTGTCCATAATGCACACACTTGAAAAAAAGATGGTCTCAACACCCTTGTTAATAGTTTCAGCAAAAGCATCCAGACTTCAAAAGAAATACAGACTGAATCCAGTCTGTTCAGCCTTAGGCCACTGAGACATGGGCCCAGGGCACTTGCCTGTCATGTATCCCTTTACACTTCAAAATCCCTACAGTAACAGACCATCTGCCCCGGTAATCAGACGGCCAGACTTTAAAACCACACACCTTGCTTATAAAGGGCAGTTCTAATTTACAACCATCGCTATTTTGGGAGCTACTCTGGGAACAAACCTCTGATGCTTTCAAGCCAGCCATCTGTCTCTGTGCTTGCTACGTTACCTCCAGGTTATGCTCCTTCCCCTCCTCAGAATATTATACTGACACACACTTTCACACAGAGGGAGGATCAAATGAAAAAACATTTGAACAGGTGAGATGATGAAAAAAAAAAAACAAAACATACTGTGTATGTTCACATTGTTTTCTAAGCACATGCAGTTTCAATGACTGGCAGCTTTAGGCACTTCCAGGTCTGGTAGTTGCTTCTCCTTCTGGCTCTGATGTTTCCTGGATGGAAAGCCCAGACTCTAAGGTCTCTGCCATAGCCTGAAGGAAGCAGTGCTGTTCCCACATGGCTCCCTGGAGCTTGAACATCTCTGTGCTGCCCTGGGCATTCCTGCCCACCCCATCACATCACCATGATGCAGTTCTCCAGAAGTTGTTCTCTTCCCATTCAAACCACAGCTGTAGTCACTACTTTAAGAGCTCCTTACCAGACAGGCTGGGTCCCAGATGTGCTAAACTTCATAGTGATTTATCTTGAAGATAAACTCAGTTTGCAGCAAGTCAGCTGGTTCACAGAAGGGCAAACATCAGATATATAAGAAACATTGGACCTATGCTTCCTTGAGGGAACTCACCTGCAAAGTGCCCTAGTAACGGCAGGCTGCTAGCTGCCCCGGCTGCCTTTACAAATGTTGATACCAAACACTCTGCAGCCCTAGAAACGACACTAGCACTCATACCTCTGGGAAGAAAAATAGGAATACTATACTAAAATTAAAAGTTTAGGGAAAAGATACATAGCATCTTATTTGAAAAGCAGCATGAAGGCATTTTTGCTGCTTTCTATCAGTAGATTGATAGACCATGACCAGTGCAAAACTAGCTACAATACAATTTTTAGTTATGCTGAAAATCTGTCTGTCAGTCTCCAGAGTGGCACAGTTAACAAATTTCATGTGTGTTAAATTCACATTAGTATCATCTGCATAATGTAACAACCTAATAAAAAATAATTAAAAAAATAATAAATAAAAGATTAGTGGAAAAGATATCTTTAAAAAATGATACAGTGAGTGGATTTAGCAGTCTGAATATTACTATTAGAATGCTGTAGAAATACAAGTCCACATAATCACATCTGCTCTGGGAATATCATCTTTGTTTAAATAACCACTAAATTTCTATAGAGAAATTTTATGAAATGTTACCTGGGCAACATAACATTTGTTTTGCATCAAATATGACAAGCTTTTTTCAGGAAATACCTACATATTTATATTTATGTTATTATTCATTAAGTGTTTGAAATATTCAGATGTATTTAGGTTTTGTTTCATGTAAACCTTGCATCTTACAATTCCTGCATCCATTTCAAATACCATTTTCTTGATTATGTTGTTAGAATATGAAGAAAAATGCGCCAGAGCAACTGGCTGTTTATCATCAGGACTACATAATTTTCTTGAGAAACCTGTGGTGTAAATAAGACCTGAAGCATACATACCCTTTATGCTAACATTACTGTTTTAATTATTGTGTGACACTCTAATGAAGTAATTGCAGTAATATAATGTGTAATGAAGACAAAAGTTTATATAATTGATTTTTGGATAAGGAAATAGATATGCACTCTAGAAACAACAACACAGCTGGATATATCTCTTAGATTTGCTACTTCCCTTCCAAATTATATTTTCTGTTGATATCACTCATGTTAGTGATGATTTACTTCTGATTTACTTTTGCCTATGATGTGAACTGGGTGAGCTAAGACCTGCTATTTAAGTTGTTCGGGCTTATGGACAGACTCCTGGATCCACCTCTGTTATTAAGAGATGTCATCAGAGAGCACAGCCTCCTATTTTTCACCACTTCTCAGCCAGATTTGATTTAGGACTGGTAAAGTGCTCACTAAACCAACTTAGCAAAAATGGAGTAAACTCATAACTTTTATTGAAAATTCTTGAGCTAATCTGACCAGGCAACACAGTCTTCCTTATTTTCAGCATCTACAGTTTAGACGTCTATCTCTTTCCAACACAAAATTTAATTTCTTTAATAAAAGAATATTTTTCTATTTTGCTTTACTTTGAAAATGAATTTAAAAAGACTTTTTAATTTAGTTATCCCTTATTAAATGTTCTAGGAAAATATGAGATTTTGAATTGGAGATATTTAAGACAAGTGGGAACTTTGAATAAGTATACTCCTTAACACAATAAACAATATACTATACTTATGAAAAATGATACCCAGTTATAATTAAATGAACAGAACAGTACTGGCTTTTAGTCTGTCAAGAATCTGAATAAAAATTGTGTGACAATTTTACAATGGCTTTTAGAATGTCTTTTATTTTAGAATTAAAATTTTGAGAATTAAAAAAGTTATTTTTTTACGTGTGTATGAAATATTGATTTGATTTAAGCCCCAAACTCCTTTTGATTGCCAAGGTATAATTCCCAGAAGTGTCATTTTTGCAGGTCGGTGAATCTGCTGAGTTAGGAATGAGACTTCTCCCCTCCCCTCCTCTGCCCTCCCCTCCCCTGACGGACGGGTGTTTGTCCCCTCATGCATCTAGGGGTGTCCTCCTCCCGCGCGGGCTCCATCGGGGCCTCTCAAACATCGCGGAAGTACCACCCCATTCACGGGAGTGTCACTAACCCCAGGATCCCTCTACCTTGGCTCCCAGATCACTCCTCTTAGGATTTCTCACACTGTGTTGCTTCCAATTCCCAGTGCCCTGCCCTGTACAGCGCTCCTCTATAGTTTATGCGGAGGCATTTTTTATTGCAGGTGCCGGCCCGTCTCCCTTTCCGGGACCCACAACGGCACTATTCCAAGGCACTATTCCCTGTCACTGTCATGGCGCACCTGGGAATGAGGATCACTGGTTCTTCCCTCTTCTCCCCCTCCAATCTCATTCCCATACTGATGATAGGGGAGTGCACTGACATAGCCAACTAGCTACTCTAACCCAGGCCCCTTTCATCATGGAGCTGATTTATACATACAGCACAAACTTAACCGCTGCATTCCAGACAAGCGCCAAGCTATCGCTGGCCTACATTGACATCCAAGGGAGCAACTTGCGAGGATTTCTGAGGAACCCCCAACCTCAGCCTCTCACTTTGTCCTCCTTCCTACGTGGATGGACAGCTGCTGTCCGTGCTGCTCACACACCCCAGCGCCCTGGAGGAATCACCTCAATTCCTCCTCGCAGCACTACATCCACTAGGAGAAATCCCACAAACTGCTCACTCAGTACATGTCATTCCCTCGACTGTATTCAGTTCTACTGCCCGTACAGCCAGTCAGTGCTACTAGCCTCTTGAGGGAATCCGTTCTATTATTAACAGCTAAACAGTGAAGCTGTAACCAACTTTCAACATGAGAGCCGTAAATACCCATATCCTCGGTGTGATCACACTCTCTTAAGGACTCATATCTTGATACATATCTCTCACGGGCTAACAAGAGAGGCCGTGTTGGGCCACGGCCACCCGTAACTGGATTTGTCTTAAGGGGCCAGGGGGTTGCCGACCTCTGACCACTGGTATAATTTGCCTGGGCCACAGGAAAAGCACGACGCTTCTCCAGGGTCCCTTCGGTCAGGGTGGCATACATCACTTAGGCCCAATCATTACCTTAAATATCGTGGTACCATACCCCAGGTGATCAACCCCTATTAGCATCAGTTCCTCCAGCCCTTAGGGATCCCATCAATTATTCTCGCCACGCAGTGACAGGTACGGCGTGGAGGACTAAAACAAAACGGGATGCAACACGGGAACAAAAGGGCATGCAAAACCCCCAACTAAAACCCGACGCACAATAATCGACGCTAAAATAAAACCTAATAAAATAAATAAGGAGCAACGGACCAAAATAAACTCGCGGGGGTGGTTCCCGACGGATGCGTGATCCTTTTTCCCCCTATGGGTTCTGGCCCCACTAGCTAGGGTCCCTCCCGGGGCCCCGGTTTTTATTCCTCCCCTCACCCTGGGGAATGAGGCCTTTTCCCCTTACCCTCCCGGCGATCGGTGCTGGGAGAGGCACAATCCTTGATGTTCCTCACAGGAGGAGAGACGCAGGCCCGGATCGTCCCCAGGTACAACAGGGACGGCCTAGTGGTAAGTTATCCCAATACCCAATATGGGCCTAGGTAGCCTCCACTACAGCAGGGTAAAGCAGACACGCTCACACTGACCGACAAGGAACAGCGGAACCTTTATTGAACAAGGGAAAGGGTTTATATAAGGTAAGTAGGGGGAAGAGAGTGGGAGGAGAAGAGATGAGGGGTGACACTGATTGGGGGGAACCCCGTTGCTGGGTGGGCGGCCAGGAGCGGCAGATCGCTCCTGGCCCCCACCTTTGGGGTTCCAGGTTGTTCTACGGCACGTAGCCATGGCAGGCCCCCTAATGGGCATGCACAGAGCTCTAAAGGTCGCCAGGGGGGCACCCTGATTGACAGGGACCCCCCTGTACAAAATTGCTCTGCGCATGCCCTGGGATGGGGTCACCCAAGGGGCACCCCTTATCCCTAATGGGGCCTGCTATTTCCCTACATCTCCCCCCTTTTTTCTTAAAAGGAAAGGGAAGGGCAGACAGGAAGGGAAAAGGAAACATTAACAGGGAAGAACGGTAACATCATCCTGGGCTTTTCGCCCAGGGGGCACAATACGCTTAATGGTTACAAAATTCTTCGAAGAGGTACAATAAGCTTAGTGGTTACAAAATCTCCCTTGCGGGGGTACAATAAGCATAACGGTTTCACTTCCTGACCCCTTCGTCAGGAGGCACACACTCTTATCGGTTACAATCTTCCCGGTCACCCAGGAGGTTCTCAAGCTAAATGGTTACAAAACTCCTTGGGGCCACCGCCCCAAGGGGAAACTCTTAACAGACAATTTACTTCTTAAAACAGAAGGTGCAACTCATCAAAACAAGTACAACACAAACTATTAACTATTTACATAATATTTACACTTTCGTTCCCTCAAATTCCTGTGAGGATGCCAGCTCCGCTTCAACAACTGACTCTCTTCTGCGTTCTATATGGAACGCAGAAAATGCCGCGTGCTCAGGAACCTTAGAGAGCATTCTACATACACAGGAGAGTAGAACGATAGCCACTATAATAATTAAAAGAACGATTAGACCCATTTTCAACCAATCTTTTGCCCAACTGGGCAATCCAAGCTGGCCTAGCCATGCATCGAGGGATCCCTTATCCATTGTAATCTTATCGAATCCCTCCCGTAACCGCTGTCGGTGCACTGAGCTGCCGTGATCGGTGATGTTCATACAACACATTCCCTCCCACTCCTGGCACTCCAAGCCGTGTGCCAGGAGGATATAGTCAATCGCGGCACGGTTCTGCAAAATCGCCCTGCGGAGGCCCTGTTCGTCTTCAAGAATATCGGAAATAATATTTGATGTTATGTTTAACTCCTTCCGAGCCCAACACGCTAATGCCCGGATGTTATGATGGGCCTCCATAAGGGAAAAAGGTTGGAGGAGTAAGGACATGAATACGTTCTTTGTTTTACTGTATAAAGTAACGGTATCGTCACAATTAGGGCCCAGGATCTGGGTGGTAAAACTCCTTTTCACCCTGTGGCCCTGTACAGTCCACTCGCGGATGTTCTCAATTGTGGGGGCAAAAATTACAAGCTTACCAAAGTAGCAGGGGCCACCGATGATGCCGGCGGGTACCCCCTGCCACGCTTTGTCCCCACAAATTAAGAAGATCCCACGTGGGATCGCCCAATTCTTTTTAGGGGAAGGGATCATAGGAATAACTATTTGTCGGGACACATTTTGAGTCTTAAAATACTCCAAGTCCAACCCTGTACAGAAATTTGAAGCAGGGCCTAAATAAGATTCCTGCTTCCAACCTATATAAGAGTGGCCCAGAGTTTTGCCTACTGCCCATCTCATCGAAAGCCAGTATGGCACTTCCAAGGGAGGTAAATATCCCAACACTCCCAATTGTAGTCTCCAAAATAAAAACAAGAAGACTCCCCAGGGGCCGCGCCCCGTATATCTAGCTCTTCCGGGGTGAGTGCTAATTCTTGTTTTAAGACTTGGATGAGTAAGCCAGCCAGAATGGCAGTGTGTAACCGGCAGGTCTGTCCCGCTAGATCCCTTCTCCTCCGAGTCAGATAGACATCGACTCGGGTTTTTGGGGGCACAGCCCTTATGGGGTTTCCAGGCATGAACGTAGGGATACATGCTAGGCGGACTTGACTGTCGGAAAACGATGTCCAAATAAATTCCGTCCAGTCCTTTTTCACCCAATATGGTGTGGCAACTAGGCACGCTTTGAGTGGATTAGCGGTCGATTGCATCCCTAAACAAATCAAAGACTGGTTAATGGATTTAGCCCAGTCTACCCAACGTTAGTATGTTTGGAAAAATTAAATAGGGGAGGTGTCGTTCCCCTAGCCACGACATATTTGACACCATGCCTGGAAATGCTGTACAGGAGCAACAGCACTGCAATTAAAGAGTTCCCGCGTGGGAGAACCCCGGCTCTGTCGGGAGGAGTCTTGAGCTCTCCCTCGCTGGGACTCTGATCCTCGCAGTGCCTGGGAGCCATGGTCTTAAAGGCGCTCCTGCAACAACAAAAATAATCCCCAAGGGCCTTTTAGGGAGATCCCAATGGACTGATTACTAGGTCAAATCCGGTTGAGGGGAAAATGATTGATCGGATGGGGATAGTACTCCTTTTGCCGTACGGTGTTACAACAGTAGGGCCAGGCCTGCGGGGTCCTCACCAGATGATCCCGAATCCCCAGAGGGTTTGTCCTTCGGGAGAGCTGGCTTCGTCCAGCGTGCTGGGACCCAAAGCGGTCCCGCTGGAGAAGACACACAAACGTAGCCCCTCCC
>JAWLRI010000330.1:297917-311258 GCA_034781795.1 Crypturellus tataupa
CTCCTCTCCTCTCCTCTCCTCTCCACTCCTCTCCTCTCCTCTCCTCTCCTCTCCTCTCCTCTCCTCTCCTTTCCTCTCCTCTCCTCTCCTCTCTCCTCTTGCTTTCAAGCACATGTATAGAACTAGAACTTGTCTAATATATGGGCAGATTAGGAAAGATTATTTTGACTAGAGAGCATTAGAGTAGGTCCATCAATGGAACTATATTGAAGTACACAGCTGATCCTCTGTGAGCATCTATGAGCATAGTTTGTATTTAGCAGAACATGTAGAAGTTACTTTTCGGCATAGCAAAATGCGGTACTTGTTTCCCAATTTACATACTATACACACACACACATATATACAAATATATATATGTATTCCATTGAATGAAATATATATGAGATTGAATGCTGATTCTGTGAGGGTTATATTAGATATAAACATATATATTATGTATATGGAAGGTTCTTTTGATTCCCTTCCCTCCCCCTTTTTTTATGCCATTATGTCACTGCAAAGGCTCTTACATACAATAACACATCAATTAATACGCATTGTGCAGTTCCAGGACCATGTATAGATGAGCAATCTACATGCAAATGTTGAGAAAATCAGAACTATTAGCATCTTCTATGATAAATAATTGTAGTGCAAGCATTTGTCCCTGAATCTTAAACACTTGTTGTCATATTCTGTATTGAAAAAGCTGGAAAGTTGCAGTTTGTGACAAGTATACGTATATTCTTTGACCTATTAATTGAAAAAATATGTTTCTTTTTTTTTTTTTTTATGAATTGCAGTTTTGCCAACCCTCAAATTCTAGATCATTTTTGAGATCAGATTTGTCAATTAATAAATGCTGCAATATAATCTGCTCTTCTTTATTTGAATCCTAAATGCAAGTTACCACACTTTCCACTCTAACAAAAGAAATAACAGCATTCTTTTATGATTTTTAAGAGAATGCTGAAGTACAGTTTTTATGGGACTGTAAATACAATGCTAAATTTGAGCAAACAAAGAAAAAATCTACTCCGCTCTGAAAGTTGGCCAGATCTAACCATATATTCAGTCAAGGGAACAGAAAAGTCAAATACATATGCACCAAATTGCAGTGTTACAGGCATCTTTCTCTCTGATGGAATAAGGGGTTGAATGACCCTTGAAAATGCAGAATTAAATGCTCATTAGAGGAAACTAACAACCTAATAGTCAAAAAGATTAATCTTGCCAACAGTTTCAGGTCTATTTGTTCTATTTTATCTATAGACTTCATTAATTTCAGCTTTTTTTTTTTTTTTTTTTTTTTTTTTTCTTCCACCCCTGGGAAAGCCCAAATGTTCCTTTTTTTCTATGCAGTTCCTGTAAAAAAGAATATTAGTTGCTTATTACAGACTGAGTCTCGACTGAACACCTAACCTGTGATTTTCTGAGTTTTGCAACTTAACTGAATTCCACTGAGAATATGGATGGCAAAAAGGGTATTCCAGATAGCAGGGTAAACAAGCTGCCAAGTTTAAAATTGTTTCTCCAAGGCATGGACATGCTACAGCTTTCTGCCAAATGACTGTATGATTAACATGAGGAAAACAATGTGTTTTTTTCTCCAGACTCATCCTGAAATTTATCTCTCCCTGTCTGTCAAAACCAAACCCAAGCAACTGAAAACACTCTAAGATAGAAAAATAGGATACATTTCAGGAAAGAATAGCCTTAAATTTTTGGCAAAATTTTATAGAAAGTTCCAAAAATAAAGGCTTGCAAAATCTGAGTGTAATAATGATAACAATTATTCAGTAGTTCTTTCCTTTGAAAAATGAGAGTTTAATGGGAGCATTTTTTGTTGTGGTTGTTTCCTTTCTCTAAAATATTAGACTCTTTCTAGTGAAAAGAGTAAGGTGAAGGAGAAATAGAGAACAGAAAAAATATGTAATTTTGGAGTCATCACAGATGGCAAAAAGAAGAGAGAAAATCATGACCTGACTTTCACTTCATCACAGCCATTTTCACAAACAGCTGTGCCTCCTCCTGCAATAAATCCAAATCATAGAGTCATAATGAAAAAAAAAAAAAAAGAAAAAGAGAGTAGTAAAAAGAGATAAAGAAAAAAAAGGAAAAAGAAAGAAGAGAAATTAAGAAAGAAAGGAGGAAAGGAAAAAAAAAGAAGAAAAAAAATAGAAAACAAAGAAAAGAAAGAAGTATTCCTGTATATCTTCACCTCATACTTATGTTTTTCTAAAATTTCTTTAGATACTTCATTACTAATTAATTGAAGAGTAAAGCCAGTCTTGATTTAGGGACTAAATCTCTGCTTCATTACAAAAATCACTCTCATAAAAAAAAAAAAAAAAAAAAAATGAAAATGAAAACCCAAAACTCCTTTATCCTGTTTTCAAGGAGATAAGGAAAACAATGGACAGTAAATATTTGGAGTTTGCAGCTGATATTCTTTCCCTCACTCTTGTGGTTTACTTTCCATAAGCTGCATTCTGAATATTTGAACTCTTAGACCTTTGAAAAACCTGTCTTGAAGTTCTTTTATTTTTAGGAAGAATTTTAGGAAAATTTCATTGGGACATATAATTAATCTTACTGACTGCTTATCTGTCTTCTACTTTATTCATAAAAAAAATGAACATGCGAAAAGCTCAGCACAACAATGTTGCTCTAGTGCCTCCTCTTCCTATGGATAACTTATCCTTTTGTATCTACTCTGTACCTACTGTGGGAGCAACAGAGCCCTGAGCACCAGCCTAGAAGGAAAGGGGTGATGTCTGGCAGCAGGAGGAACCGAAACATTCCAGAAAGAGCAAAGTCCATCCCCCCGCTTCTAGTTATAGTTCAAAGAAGCAGAATTTGTCCCTTCAATTTGATCTCATGAATATACTCAGAAACTATCACTACTTTAGGTTAAGATATCCATTCATCTGAACTCTAAATCAAGATATATCTGTAGGAAAAGTTGAACTGGACATTGGAGTAAATACTGGTTTGAGTTAGTCCCAGAACCTGTAGTAGGATTCCTGCCATACTTCAGCACTTCACTTTACACCAGGGAGCTAAATACCAGAGACAGCACTAATTTGGTCAGACACTGCACTAAAGGTGTAGAAGTTATATTTCTTGAGCACATGGCCTGCATCTTTCAGGACAGGAAAGCACAATGCATCATATTTTGTAAAAATCATTAGGTAATTGATTAGTTATAAAGTTATCACTGTTTGGGAGAATCTGCTACCCCCACGGTGCTTCTGAAAGAACAGCTCTAAGGAATAGGGAGAGGGTTAAAGTTAAAAAAATGAAGCACTATAAATTATTAGTAGCAACAGATATCCATTGCTTGTATCTACAAATATTGCAAGTTTCTAGAATGCATCATCTGCTGGTAACTCATATTGGTAAGGGATGTATGGTATTGATACCATAAGGCAAGATTAGAATTACACACTTTGAGATAATCCTCACCACAGTACAATACAATCTTTTAATAACTACTCTTCCAAATTTATAAACCACTTAAAAAAGAATCAATATATCACATAAACTGTATCTGAAAAGTGGGGTAGCTACATTCCAAAATGTCTCTATAGGCCTGATTTGTCCTTATCATTCTTCTTAAAGTCTCTTTTTAACAATGCTTTTTTTCTTTTTACAAAATCTCAAGAAAAGCTCATTTATTTTATTGGTTTGTCTAAGAGCTCTCCCAAATGTATGCCAGTCCAGAATTAGAATTCTTACTGTCTATGGTAATACTTTTAACAATAGCAATCTGTTTCTTAGGTAGAGATAAAAATAGTATCTGTTCAATCAACTCTGATTTACAAAAAACAACTTCAGGCTTGAACATAATGATTATGCTGTTATTAGTAAGTAGGAGCAGGACACAAACAAGTTCAGGACATTACAGAAAAAGAAAAAAGAACTAGCACTCTCCCGTCAACTGCTCCTAGTAGACAGGTTGGATAAAGCCACGTATTCAGGTAAGAAAGAGAGCTGTACCCTGCTAGTAATTCTTAATGACAGAGAATAGGCCTGTTTTATCTAATTTATTGGTAAATGCCAATCAATCTCTAGATATTCATAGAAACTCTGTCTGTAGTACTGTACCATACTGGAGAATTCAGACATAAAAATACAGCAGACTTGTTATATCTAACCGAACCAGTCACACTGTCAAAGTCATAAATTCTGATATGCAGTTTTCTTGGGACTAAACAACCATAAGCAGAGTGTTCCCCACTACGCACTCACACTCTTTCCACATGGAAACCTCAGGAAGTCAATGTTCATAAATGTCTAGTGGTAAACTACACAACTGGTAGCACACTAGTGAATTATATTATATTTATAGGACATTCAGTCTAAGTTTCTACTTTAAACTGTAAGCAAGCCTCAGAACTGGCTGAGTGATTCCTTGTAAAAATCTACTGTATGTATTCCAGCTTTTCAAACACTTGATAGAATATATTAAAAAAAAAAAAAAAAAAGCTACAGAGTTTTGTTTCCTACTAATTTCCAGTCAGATTAGCATTGAATGGTCTCCAGAACCTCTTCTTTAGTGGAAGGATATAGAAAGTAACTTAAGCAAAATTTCTCTGTTCAGGGCAGTTACAATTTTTTTTTAAGTCAACACTTGAAAGTTGCTAATTATATTTCCATTATTCCACAGTATATTTAAGTAAATCATGCTGTACAATATGCAAATAGAAGTACCATGTGTGTTGTTTCATATTTTCTGTTTGATTGTGATAATCATAATCCATACTTTTGGGAAACAATGCCTTTAACATTAGCCAGGACTAAAGTTTTACAGACTGTAAGAAACCAAATCATTGGCAATTTATTCCTAAGAGAGTTGCCATAAAACAAAACAAAACTTTTTTAATGTTTCCCCCCCTGTCTTTTTGCTGCCAGATGACTTTATGGATATGTGTGAATATATTGTTTTCATTTCTGTGTAGTGTAACCCACATGAGAGTTCATAAAACATGTGCATGTTCCTTGTGATTCGGCAGACTCAGTAAATGGTAGAAATATATTAAGTTTGCACATCCCTAGTAGAACTATTAGGGAATAAGAAACAATGACCCGTACAAGAAGTCAGAACTCAACAGGGATATAAAGTAGATTGATCACAGTAAAAGAAACCTTCCAGAAGAAAATAGTATGGTATTCAACTTTCCAAGGTCTCTAGGCAGCTGTCTAGGTAGTTGTAACTGCAACCATAGCTATATTATTCCTATTACTATAACTATTATATAAATAGATATTAAAATAAACTTTGTGATAGAAACATTTTCTTATGGACAGTGAGAGTTACAGCAAACTCTCTCCAAATATCTCCTACTAGCTGGAGAAATACCAAATTCTGTGATGTAATCTTTACTTGAGAGCTTCTGATCTCTGTTAAGGTTAAGGGCAGATGTATGGGATTTAAGCAGGATCTGAAGCCAGGAAAAAAATTGTTGGGATGTTAATAAAAGTTTGCTTTCCCCAACTCTATCCCAGTAGCCTGGGATGTTGCCATACTACAACATAGATTCTTTTCTATTTATTTTAAGTAGATATATGAGTTAGAAGAACAATTGTCCTAAATCCCACAGAAAATGCTTAGAAAGTCAAAAGGGGAATTAAGAGAATTTTGGAACTACCTACATCTGCCTATGCATTGTATAAGTACAGGAAAATAATGTCTTAATTTGAATGATGCTATCAGGTGCCTAAACTTAGGTGACATTAATTTAGACTCTAATGGTGCTTTGACTCATTTCAGCTGAGATGTGAGAAACAAATCAACACTGGAAAGTTGTCTAATTTAATCATCCACTCATGTATGTATTGTCATCATATAAAATGCAATCTCCTCCTACGAGACACATAGACTCTTTAATCTCCTTTTTCTTTGTCCCATGCTCAGTTCCACAGGGTACTAATACAATATGTAAAAATAAAATAAAATAAAATAAAATAAAATAAAATAAAATAAAATAAAATAAAATAAAATAAAATAAAATAAAATAATAACATGCCCTTCTTTACTTTTATTGATTCTTTCTAGGCCTCTAAAGGTACCTATGTAGTAGGAAACATTAGCTGCAGGGATGTAGGTGTGTCATAGATGAGCTGAATCTCTGCCTGTGAAATCTAATGCTAGACTGTTAGACTTCACAGAAACTTCACTGAGTAGCACTAGTTTGTGAAGGTGCTAAATTCCAAGCAATCCCTAGTGAATTTGGTGAATGTTTGATATTGATGAAACATCATAAAAGTCAGTCAAATTAGACATTAATGTTTTAACAGCATCTAGATTATCTATTCCACTGTGTAGGAGGGAAGAAGAAGGAAGTGGCCCTGGACTGAGTTAAATACTAGAATTAGTATAAAGGTATCCTGCAATACATTCTCTAGTGTTGTCTAAATTTCTGTCCATCATGGCCAATATATATTTCCTTCTGTTTAAACACATTAAATTAGTTGTCAATAGTAATTTCAATAACTTATTAGGATCTTGGTGTTTAATCACCATTTTGATTTATAGGATTTTGTGAAACCTTGAGATAAAAATGCTCAGCCCGTCAGCATTCTGATAAATAATTCACCGCCATTTTCAAATTTCTTCAAGAAGGAATAAATATCGTTACATCATTTGACAAGCAAGGTAAAATGACTGGTATAACAGCAACTAATGAGTGAGAATTCAGTGTCTTCCAAAACAAACATTGTAGATGGGTCCAAGTAGATCTTGAAGGCCACGCCTGCATCTTTCACCATCTTTGAAATTTTATAGACCATCTAATGTCTTGTCAACTAATCGGGAAGATATTGGACAGTGCAAAGCAATTACAGGAATGAATTGCTCAGGAGTTGGAAAGTGTGTCCCAAACCATTTAGCAGTTGCTATGCTATCATACAAAAGATTATAACATTTGCTAGACCTGGAATTGTGGAGACTAATGAGGAATGTTGTCTTCATTGTTCGTTCTTGTGAGCGAAGACAATGTGAATTATTGGCTGTATTTTGCCAGTCAGTTTGCTGGTTCTTTTTCTCTGTGTCAAACTCAGTGTGGAATGATTAGCAGACATATATAAGGCCATCTGTAAACTCCTTTTAAGATTTGTTCATCACAAGAGATTACCATAGCGAAGCCTGTATCTTGGGAGAGGTGAATCTCTGATATATATACAGTATATTTCATACAATTTTGCTTTTCCACCATGAACAGAATGAACAGGATGAACAGTTTCCAGTGGCCCTAAATTTTATATGGTTATAATCTTACAACTACACATACCTTGAGAAGAATTTTGTTTCCTAGAGACTCGATGTTAGTTCTGTTTAATTGACACAGGAAAGCAGAGGACAGCTGATAGCCAAAGTGGCGTCCAGAATATTATGAATGATATGTGAATTACTTCTACTACTGTTGCATATAGGACTCAAGGATAGTATAAAAATTAACTGATCAGTAGGTTAACTGATTCTTTGTTAAGACCCTTCAACAAGGCACAACCATTATGGAAATAAACGAAATTACCAGGAAGAAATCATTATAAAATCAAGAGAGGTCTAAATCAAAGCTTTAAGATACCAGATGTAATGTAAAGAAGGAATACCACCAGTCTAACTGTGTTAATCTGTTATCTCTCTGTAAATCTTTGCTAATAATACTGCAAATAGCACAAAAGTGGGGGGAGAGAGAAGAAGGGAGAAAGAAATATAAGATGTCTTTCTATTTATGTGTTTGCACGCATGCATGTACGTGTGCATATGTGTATATATATATGTATATATGTATCCTTCAGATGAAAATATTTTTTGTCAGCATCAGGTATAAGAATCCCATTTTATTATTGATGATGAAATGTGACAAGCTCTTAATGCCTGCCTTTGAATTTTACGATTAAGAGACACATACCTTTCCCTACATTGACACAGAAAGCCTCTTATTCCCATTTAAGCAAGAATCAATTCCACCTTTCCCAGCTTTCAATGATACGCTGTACCATTTTACTGACTATTAAATCTTCCATATCAGCTCACTGAGTTATAAAACATTTGACAGGAGACAGCTCTCAACTTTTATTTCTCTTTATTTTTCTCTTTCTAGTCTTACAACACTGCACTTATAAAACATCTCCTTGATTTTTTTCTCCTCTGTGTGATATGATTTCATAGATAGAGTCTTATTTCCTTTTCTTAATATTTCTAAGAAAAAAACATCTATGCTGATTGATCCTTTTTTTTCACCTTTTTTCAAGGAGATAAATATAAAAGACTGAAAGTTCTGTAAGAATGCAAGTAATCCAAAGAGAGATTTTAAATGTTTCAAAAGTAGATTAACCATTGCTATGAATGGCATAGAAAAGATGGATCAAAAATGATTAATTCTTTCTATCCTAAAATGCATGTGATATTGTCACACATTTAATAACACCCTCAGCTTTTTATTTTCAATTAAGTGATGTTTGATCTATTTTTTTTCTATTATAGATAACTCACTCCTAGCTGAAAAGCTTTACAGCATTTCCTGTCCATTCAGAATGCTCTTTTTAGTTTCATAAATTTGGAAAACAAACAGGTAAACAGATATATACATATATAAAAAATTGTAGATACCTAGGTATCTAGATATGTAGAATGTAGATAAAGAACATATATATTGTTATATATAAAAATATAGAGATATATATATTTACAATATATATATAACAATATATATATAAAATGATATATATATTGTATATATATATTGTATATATATATTTTTTATATATATATATATATATATATTGTTTTATTCCTTCAACATTTCTAAAGGCATATAGATATAAAAATAGGTTGTTAGATCAGTTAGGTCTGCCCAGCTGAAAACTATTCTCATTCCGTTTTATTGTGTATGTTTGCAATTAAGCAATATTTAAAATTTTTTTTGTTTGTTTCTTTCTTTTTGTTATTTCTGTTGATATAAAATGAAAATATCAACAAAAAAGAAATTGAAGAAATGACAGCTGAGCAGAGTGATTCCGGACATGGCTTAAGTCAATTTATTCAGAAATAAATGTAATGTTTGAAAAATTAGAGTAGTCAAACTGAAAAAAAAATATATTGATGTCTTTTAGAATCTTTAAGTGATAACATTAAAAGTAAAAATATAGATCAGGTATTCTGGGATTTTATTTACAATGTTAATAGATGAGGACAATATGTTTTTAAATAACTTTGGAATTTATTGAATTTCTATTTAGGATGAGATATACTGCTTTGTGCAATATACTACTTGACAACACGTAAGAATAAAACTCCATAAATGGAGTCCAAGTAACATCACCATGACTGGAATGTTGCCATGGATGGCTTCAGGCAGTTTGGTGGGGACAGGCCAGGAAGGTGAGGTGGTAGAGTTGCTCTTTATGTGGGAGAGCAACTGGAATGTATGGAGCTCAGCATAGAGGAACACGAAACGCAGGTCGGGGGGCTATGGCTGAGGATTAAAGGGCAGGCCAACAGGGGCAACACTGTTGTGGGAGTTTACTACAGGCGTCCTGACTAGGAAGGGGAGGTGAATGTGGCCTTCTACAGGCAGCTGCAAGAAGCATCACAATCAGAGGCCCTGGTCGTTATGGAGGAGTTAAACCACCTTGATGTCTGCTAGGATGACCACACAGCTAAGAAGTTCCTGCAGAACATGGCAGATGATAGATAACTTCTTGAAGCAGGTGGTTGATGAGTCAACAAGAGGAGAGACACTGCTAGATCTGATACTATCAAACAGAGATGATCTAGTTGAAAATGTGAGAATTGGGGGCAGTAGTGGCCACAAGGTGTGGAAATTCACGATCCTGCGAGGAGGAAGCTGGACAAGAAGTAGGATTGCAAGCCTGGACTTTAAGAAAGCTAACTTCGACCTCTTCAGGGTGTTTCCTGGAGGAATACCCTGGGCAAGAGTCCTAGAAGGAAAGGGGATCCAGGAGAGTTGGCTACTATTCAAACACCACTTTCTCCAAGCTCAGGATCAATGCATTCTTATAAGAAACAAGTTGAGCGAGGGGGTGCAGGAGACCTGAGTGGATATGCAAGGGGCTGTTGGGTAAACTTAATAAGAAAAAGAGCACATACACAATGTGGAAGAAGGACCAGGTCACATGGGAAGAATATAGGGACATTGTCAGAGAATACAGGGATGCCACGAGGAAGGCCAAGGCTCGTTTGGAACTAAAGTTAGTGAGGGATGTCAGGGACAACAGGAAGGCCATCTAGGGCATGACAGCCTTGGTGACAGAGCATGCAGAGAAGGCAGAGTTAGTAAATGCCTTCTTTGCTACTAAATGCCTTAGCAGCCTTTGCTGCTAAGGCTAATCCCCATGACCTACAGAGCATGAACACAAAAGAGATAACCAGGAGAGAGGAGGACTTTCCACTGGTCAAGGAGGATTGGGTTAGGCATTATTTAGGCGAACTGGACATCCACATATCTATGGACCCAGATGGGATGCACCCAAGAGTGCTGAGGGAACTGTTTCAGGTTATTGCTCAGCCGCTCTCCATCTTCAAGAGTTCATGGAGAGTAGGGGATGTGCTGGAGGACTAGAAGAAAAGCCAGTGTCACTACAGTCTTCAAAAATGGCAAGAGGGAGGACCCAGGAAAGTACAGGCCGGTCATCTTCAGCCTCACCTTCGTCCCCAGAAAGCTGATGGGGCAGCTCATCCTAGAGACCAACTCCAGACATGTCAAGGAAAAGAAGCTGACCAAGAGTAGTCAGCATGGATTCACCAAGGGGAAGTCATGTTTGACCAACCTGATAGCCTTCTGTGATGGGATGACAGGCTGTATGTACCGTGGGAGAGCCATGGATTTTATCTGCCTTGACTTCAGAAAGGCTTTTGACGCAATCTCCCATAACATCCTCATGGGGAAGCTCCAGAAGTGTGGACTGGACAAGTGTACAGTGATGTTGATTGAGAACTGGATAGATGGTAGAGTCCAGAAGGTAGTGGTAAATGGGGTTGAGTCTGTTTGGAGACCTGTGGCCAATGGTGTCCCCCAGGGATTGGTACTGGGCCCAGTTCTGTTTATCTTGTTCACCAATGACTTGGACGAGGGCATAGAGTGCACCCTGAGCAAGTCTGTAGTTGATACCAAACTGGGAGGAATGGCCAACACTCCAGAGGGTTGTGCTACCACTCAGAGAGTCCTAGACAGGATGGAGAGTTGGGCAGAGAGGAACCTTATGAGGTTCAACAAGGACAAGTCCAGGGTCCTGAACCTGGACAGGAATAACCCCAGGCGCCAGGACACATTTGAGGTTGACCTCCTGGAAAGCAGCTCTGCACAGAGGGATTTGGGAGTCCTGGTTGACAGCTAGTTAACCATGAGGCAGCAATGTGCCCTCATGGCCAAAAGACCAATGGGATCCTGGTCTGCATTAGGAGGAGTGTTGCCATCAGGTTGAGGGAGGGGATCCTGCCTCTCTCCTTAGCTCTGATGAGGCTGCATCTGGAGCCTTGTGTGCAGTTCTGGGCTCCCCAATACAAGAAGGATGTGGAACTTCTAGAGAGGCTACAGTGAAGAGCAACAAAGATAATTAAGGGAGTGGAACATCTATCTTGTGAGGAGAGACTTAGTGAGCTTGGCCTGTATAGCCAAGAGAAGGGAAGACTGAGAGGAAATCTGATCAAAATGTATTAGTACTAGAGGGGAGAAGGTAGGGATGATAACGCTACACTCTTTTCAGTGGTGGCCAGTGACAGAACAAGGAAGAACTTCATGTGAGGAAGAACTTATTTCCAGTGAGTGTGACAGAGCCCTGGAACAGGCTGCCCAGAAAGTTGTGGAATTTCCTTCTCCAGAGTTCTTCCAAACCTGCCTGGATGCCACCCTGTGCCACATGCTCTAGGTGTCCCTGCTTGAGCAGGAGGTTTGGACTAGATGATCTCTTGAGGTCCCTTTGAATGTCAACCTTTCTGTGGTTTTCCAATTCTGTGAAGTACCTTTTGCATTACGAAGTTTTTAAACTACCTTAAATCTTTAAAATATAAACTATTCATCACCTGAGAATTCAACTTACAGCAGAATTTTCATGCTTATCCAGGATATTCATCATGTCATTTAAAAAACCATTTTACAACACAGTTGGTTCTTCAGGACATGTAAGGGCTGAAATCAGGAGTTCTTTAAGAATTTGGGTTGACTTCAAAACTTAACTAAAGAAAATAACTCTTCTTTGCTTTTATTGTCTTTTTATTTTCTTCTCCCTAGCACACACATGTGCCTTCACCTACAAACACATGCACACATACATGCATATGTACACATAAGGATATACATATGTGGTGCACAAATAGTAATTTATTTGTCTCCAAAGAATGCAAAATTTTGTCATGTAAAATCCATCTAATAGATTTTTTTTAATCCATTGAAATTGGATTTTCCTTAGTGGCAACTACTAATATTAGTAGTATTATAACCAGACCGAAAGAAAAAATACCAAAAAATATCTTCAAAATATTACATTCAAATAAAATAGTAAAAAAGTTACTGGAAACAATAAAGTTTAGGGCTGACTAGAGTGCTGAATTTGGCTTTTGCTTCCTTAGGATACTGAAGTGAAAATAAAGCCCTATCAAAATGCAGATAGAAAACTATAGCAATATTTAAACAAAATGGTCTTAAAACGCGAAGCGTGAAACTTAAAAGTTATTTGTTTTTAAGCTAAGAAATGGACCTAGACAAAACATCATAGAAAATAAATGCTGTAGCAGGTAATCAAGCAATCTGGGGATTATAAGGGAAAAATATGTGTGTTAAGCAAAAGTTAAACCCAAACAGATTATAACATCAGATAAATCTCAGTTGAGAGGTTACTGGCATTTTTCACTCATTCAAACCTATGGTTTGATCTAGATTTATCCAAGAATTGTTTGCTTTAAGTGTATATGAAATTTATAATTGCTAATTATTAAGCTATTAATTTTTTAGGCATGATCCTCTAAAATCTTATTTTCAAATTTATTTTGAGTAGCAAGTTTGCACATAAAAAAATCCAATAACAAACAAAACATGAGCTATGAGCTATCCTTATTGTTTAAAATCAGAACTGCTTTCAAAACCAAGCAAGCATTTTCATAGTTTCTATTCTGAATGACAGAAACAAAAACAGAACAACAATTCTTTTAACATCACTGTGAGAAGGAGCTTGAATATGCTATTCTTTAGTATTTTCCTGTTATCCTCAAAGTGTTGGGGACATAGGGAGATCTTTACAGGCCTCAGGTGAGGCCTAGGTCTGTGCAGCCCTCGGGCTGCCCTCCAGGTGTTCCCTGGTGCCTGCGCAAGCTCAGTCATGCCACTTGGCCTG
>JAWLRI010000330.1:322061-340445 GCA_034781795.1 Crypturellus tataupa
CCAAGGGCGCATGCTCCCTGGCAGAAACACCATTATCCCCCACAGAGCCCCAAAATCCCACTTTTAATCTCCAACAAGGCTTCAGTTCTGGTAGAACTTTATTTCAGTGGGGCTCCTCGAGGCAATCCTTTGCCAATCCCCTTTACAAAACTGGGACTAACAAATTGCAGTTTCAAGGCAGATTTCTGGATAGGTAGTGCTAGTGGCTATGATTTGAAAATTTGCGAAAAGTTCAAATATTACTGAAAAGAGACAGATGAACTAGAAATGATTCTGCAGACTGGCTTCCAGCTTTATATATCCAACCAGTCTAAATTTACAAAGAAAAAGGTGAAGATTCTTATCCAACAACAGCAAGTGCAAGTATCAATTTATGAATCCTTGATGACTCAAATAAATAAATTATTTTTTTTTCCTTCTCCTAGGAACATATACTGAGAAAAGATGGGGATATTAAAAAAAAAAAAAAAAAGTGTAACTGAATTCAGAGAAAAAATATCTGACGCATTTGGATAATGAGACTTCGGAAAATAGCAGAATGTACAGAAATTAGTTTATCAGTATTAATGAAAACTAGCTAGTCATTTGAAACTTTATTAGGGTAAAACCTACACTTATATAGGAGAGGTAAAAGGGGAGGAGAGAGGGAGGAGTGAGATATAGGATTGGTTTTATGCTAATTCCTTGACCCCTGTGGTTGGTGGAGCCCCGTAGGTGGGTGGTCAGTTGGCCGGAGCAGATTGCTCCGGCCCCCATCTTTGGGAGCTCTGACCCCCACCTTTGGGCTTCTGGAGCCTTCCAATTGGAGCTGGCCTGACTGAGCATGCTGCAGGCCTGGGGGCACAGAAGGGTCAGGGATTCCCCCCCGTACATCCACATTACATATGATGTTCTTAATAAGCATCACCAAAAGGCAAACCCGCATTTCCCTACACACATGTATGTGTCATCTTTATCCACATTGAATTAAGTTGTTTTGTAAAGCTAAGATATTGACTCAGCTGAATAAATGAAAGTGATTACAAACATCGATTCTAACAGAAAGTATATTGAATCAATTTATGCATTTATACAGATAATGCAAGAATTTTCCAATAAACAAAATACCACATTTCAATTATTTCTAATAAATAACTTCTAATAAATAACTAATAAATAACTTCCTATGTTTCAGCTTGCACCCATTACCCCTTGTCCTGTCCCTGGCCACCACTGAGAAGAGTTTAACCCCATCTTCTTTACATACCCCTAAGGTGTTTATATATATTGATCAGATCTCATGTCAATCTTCTCCAGGTTCAACAGGTCCAGCTCGCTTAGTCTTTCCTCATAAGATAGATGCTCCAGTCTCTTATTCATCTTAGTTGCTCTAGGCTAGACCCTCTTTAGAAGTTCCACGTCCCTCTTGTACTGGGGAGCCCAGAACTGCACTCAGTACTCCAGATGTGGCCTCATCATGCCTGAGTAGAGGGGCAGGATCCCCTTCCTCGACCTGCTGGCAAACTCCTCCTAATGCAGGCCAAGATCCTATTGGCCTTCTTGGCCACAAGGGCACATTGCTGCTGTTGTCAACCAGGTTAACCAAATCCCTCTCCGTGGAGCAGCAGGTCAACCCCCGGGTCAACCCCTAGTGTGTCCTGGTGCCTGAGGTTATTCCTCCCCAGGTGCAGGACTCTGCACCTGTCCTAATTGAACCTGAAGAAGTTGCTCTCTGCCTAACTCTCCATCCTGTCTAGGTCTCTCTGAATGGCAGCACAGCTCTCTGGAGTGTTGGCCACTCCTCCCAGTTTGGTATCATCCACAAACTTGCTGAGGGTGCTCTCTATTTCCTCGTCCAAGTCACTGATGAACATGCTGATCAGCACTGGGCCCAGTACCGATCCCTGGGGGGACACCAATGGTCACAGGCCTCCAATTAGCCACGACCCCATTTATCACGACCCTCCCATCTCTGCCATCTATCCAGTTCTCAATCTACCTCACTGTCCACTTGTCCAGTCCACAATTTTGGAGCTTCCCCACACAGATATATTTATATATGTGTGTGTGTGTGCATATATATATATATATGTATAATATAATATATAAATATATCTATGCATGTTTTTATATATATATAAAGTTATACATATTAACATATATAATATTTTATTATTGAACTGTCTGGTATATATTCCCTGTGCAATATAGGTAATCTCTGTGATGTGTCTCCTCCACTTTTCTAAACCCTATTCTTAACTATATAATTTTTCTTCAATCAATCTGATTTCTTTTAAGTAGGAAAATTAAAAATAATATAGTAACTGTTATGTATGTTCTGTCAAGCACAAATCAATAAATGAATGGCATTTTTTTTAAAAAAGATAAAGAGTAAAGGATAAAGCAGTAAGTGATAATTAAGTAGTGAATAAATATATGGCATACTGAAAAACATAAGACATAAATTTTATTCTGAGGAAAAAAAAAAACAGGAATTCCTCTATCCATAATCAAGGTTGCAGTGATCAAAGTAAAGAAGATGATGGATTGTGTTGTTAAAGAAATAGTATATAAAACCAGCACGGTGGTATAACTATTTTTGTATATTGCACTATTTACATGTCATATTTAATAGTGTATATAATGCTGCTTATCATATCAAAGGAAGAAATACAGCATTTACCCTTGAAAGTGGCAAGCATTAAAGATTTGTAAGAGGTTGAAGAACATGGATCTTTTTGACAGAGAAAATGCCCAAAATTCAGTTATTAAGATTATGAAGTAAGTTAATGAAAAAGATCCCAATAACTTTTGGATATCAATTAAAATGTAGGTGTACACATGCATATAAATACATTATATATGATCCTAAATGTAGATGATTTTACTATCTACCATCTCCAGTCTCGTATTTCATGCTTTATGCTGTTTTTCAATCTCCCATTGATCAACAGTAATCGGAAACAAGAACTAATCATTTGTAAAAATAAGAATCTTAAATATAAGCTTCATTTATTGTCTTCTTTTTTTCTCTCTCTCTACGAGCGTCTTTCCTGGATAGTAATAGCTTATGAAGAGCCAGAGAAGCAATTAATAATATCAAGACATCATGGAAGTTGTGTTCAGCAACACAAGAATATGCCAAGTACATATTTAATAAAATTATGAATTTATCAGATTATTATATAATGTTAACCGCGAACTCGAATCGCCGCCGACGACGTCCTCGCTCGTGGCCCCGTGCGTCCGACCCGTGCGGTATCCCGCCCGCATCCCAGGTCGAACTTTATTAACCCCTCTCACAACCGGCCCACCGCCACGGGAGTATACGGGGCCCACCCTCGCAGTGCTGCGTGTTCTTTTCCCCCGCGATGGGAAATCCCTTTTCCACCCCAAGGGGCGAGGCACCCCCTTACCGCTCCGGGGTACAGCTATCAGGGGGTGACAGCCGAAGATGTTCCTCGGAGCACCACCCAAGGGTCAGGATCACCGCACAGCAGGCGCTCAGGGTGTGTTCAACTGTCGCTGCCCTTGCCAGTTCCCCAGTGAATGAGGATCAGCAACAGTAATACCGGGAGCGCTCCAAAATAACAACCAAACCAACCAAAGTAAGAGAAGCGGGGGTCCGTTTATTCAGGAAATACATCAACTTAAATAACTTCTGGAAAGGGGAGGAGAGTGGGAGGGACAGAGAGGAGCAGGGACATGAGTGGCGGCATGCTAATGTGGAGGTATTTCTCAATATGCCCGGCCCTGTTGCTGGTCCTCCAGGGGCAGATGGTCCAGGCCCCCACCCTCAGGGTTCCAGAGCCTTCTGTAAGGCTCTGGGCACTGCTCAGTCAGGCCTGCTGGCCTGACTGAGCATGCACCAGCCACTGGGGTCATACAGGGGGCATCAGGACCCCCTTGTACAACGTTCGAGAACGCATGCCCTGCTCTGGTGTTATATGAGGATCACCATTCCTTTCAAGGGGACCCTAAACCCCAAATATGATTTACCACAATTATATAATATATAGTATAAACAGATATTATCTGCATATTATGCAGTATATCATAGTTTCAAAATAACATTGGGAAAATGTATATATGTGTACATATATGCATATTTATGTGTGGAAGTAATATGGAAGGTTTTATTAATACTAAAAAAAATATGCAGGATCACATAATCCAAGATTAAAATATAATATCACAGAAGATTTTAAGGGGGCTAGGTTGATGAAATTTTCTCTTTGCACAGTAAGTAAGTTTAGTTTTTTCACTGAATGAAAATTGAAGGGGTTGCAAAAATTTACTTCTGCATATCTTTTTTGGTAAGAAAGTTATCAGATCAGAGCAAGCAACACTGATTAAATAAGTAGTTTACGTTGTCAAAAGATTTAGAAATTCTTAAGAATTTTTTTTTAATGTTGAGCATTCCAGAATTTTTTTAAAAACAGTGTACATTGCAGTGCTATACAACTAAGACATATATTATTTTTAAAAAAATTCTTATTTTAGAATGTTCATGTATTTTTATATATAAAATGGGAAATTCAGCAAAATAAAGACTGAAAAGTGACATGTTTTCTCTTGTATCATGAAAAAGGAGCAGATCCTTGTCCTCATTTTTCTTCACTGCCAAGATTGCAAAAGACTTAGACAATCTTTAGAGGTATTACAATGCATAAGCTGTTGAATCAAAGGCTTATTATTCTGTAGAATTAAATCTTTTCTTCTTTTTAAAGGGAAAATATCCTTCTTTCTTACAGACACCTGTGTCGTCTTTTTCCCTCCTGTAGTATGATCATAGGGTTAGTTGGATGAGGTTAAGTGCTGACATAACCTTCTTGCTCTATAGAGCCCTATTTGGGAGTCGGGGAACTGAGAGCTTCTTATCTCTGAGCTTCTGACCCTTCTGAAAGCACAAAGCGTTGCTGAAATGAAAATGTCTTCTCATCTTATACCACCTTCAAATTTTCTTTAGAGATAAAGGTGGTCTACCACAAAGTCTTGAACATCAGGACCAGATCCAGCCTTTCCTACAGGTCTCAAGAACTCTGTCAGGAAGTATCAGGAAACAAAAGTGGGAAAACTGGGAGTATATTCATATTGTGATTAAAAGTTTGCTGTGAGAAAGGGAGGAAAGGGAGGAAAGGGTGCATTTTCCATTTAACTGTAAATTTCTAGAATATACACAATATCCATAGTTCTGCAAGAAATAGTTAGAAAGATCACATGGAATGCTTAGATACTAATATCTATCTCTAAACTGGTGTGTTTTGTTGCCTGTTACTTTTGAGTAAAAGGGAAGTAACCCTACAATAAGACAATGAATGTACAACAGGGGTCTGTATTGCCATCTATAAATTAAAAGGCATGCAAGGTATTTCTTTGCACACGTGGAAGACATTTGAGATAATTCTAGCTACTCATCTGTTATATTTAAATACAGCAAAAGACAAATCTTGTTTCAAGGATCCCATAAAAAAATTATGAAGGGTTTTAACTTTCTGTTTTTCACTTTTACAAGTCCTTATAACAGTCCAATATGCTGTTATGTGAGAAAATATCTTCCATAACTGTAGTACCTTTTTTTCTACATCTCTAACTTTGTCCACTTACATACTGCTTTTATCATAGCAGCTGATATAAAGTAAGGCACTTTCCCCCTTCATTGCCCAAACTAGAAAGAGATTTCCAACTTCAAAAGGACTTTATGTGGGAAGAAGATGCCTTGTCGGAAGATACATCGGGAGACACTAATGTAAGTTACTTTAAGTCTTAATATTGCAATAAATTTCTGCTCTACTTCCCAAATGTGTGCTTTTTTCCTGAATATTCCTCACAGTTCTCTTTTACCCAGAGAACAACAGAAGATAATGAGTAAGTTAACTGAAGATCCTGAACTGACAAATTTAGTCATTGATGTTAACCTTTATAAAACCTATACATTGTGGCATAAATGATAGCTCCTTAAGAAGACATGAGCCAAAGTTGTGACCAGATTTAGAAGGATCTATTTACTACAGACATTGGTAGAGACAGTAGAAAAAGAAAGTACTTTTCTTCAGAGTTTGGGAAAGTCTCATGCAACATTATTTCTGATAGAAAAAAATGAACACAATTAATTATATTTAAATACATGTATTAATTGTATTATCAAATGTTTTAAACTAGATTGCTAGGCAGGCTAAATCTGAACATAGAACACAAATTACTGAAATTGCATTCAGCTTTAGTCTAATTTATATATTATAGTAGAAAATGCTGTTTCTACTCAGTTTTTGGAAGGGACTTTTTTTTTTTTTTCATAATGTATAGCTATATATTGTAGCTATATATCCTAAATACAGGAGTTTTTAACATTTGCCATTAACTGAAGTTTTAATAATACTATCAAGGATAGTTCATACAAATTTATTCATGAGCTGGAAACATAAACCTCTGAAATTATAGCTTAAATTTAAAATCACTGCCCTGAAGAATAATAATCCACAGTAATCCGTATCTTCCATCCACATGAATGAACTCAACTCCCAGGTATATGCCCTAGTCAGCTATTAAAAACTGTGCATACCAACAGATACTTTCTCAGATGATATAAATATTCTTGCATATGTCCCTTTACCACAGAGACTATCCCATGCTCTTTTTATCTCTTTGCATATAGACCCATTGACCTAGGAGTTTGCATATGGAAGAAAAGCAAATTGCCTGAATGTTTGGACCTAATCACTACTGCCATATAAACCTGATCGTTCAAAAAAAAATATTTACAGTTCTTTACCTTTATGCAACCCTTCACCAGTAAATAAGATTTCTCTCTTGTAAAAGTTGCTATAGTTCCTTTATCAGTGTTTTATCTATGATTAATACAAGTTGTAATAAAAGTGTAAGAAAGAATGATTTTAAAATATAGATAGATAGATAGATAGAATGATAGATAGATAGATAGATAGATAGATAGATAGATAGATAGATAGATAGATAGATAGATAAACCACATAGCATGTTGCTTGTTAAGCTTACAAACACACTTTATGTTTTGATTATGAGAGATTTCATATTAAGGGAACTCTACTAACCTTAGAAGAAGTTATTTCAGATTTATATTAGTCTGAGAAGAACATCAATAAACTGCAGTTATATTTGGTAGAACAGGAGTAGGAAGAATGAAGAATGAAATCAGTGACAATTAGGTAGCATCTAACTTGGTTCATTATAAACAAGAATGGAATAACTTTAAAACAAACAGCTTAACAGAGAAAAGAGAAAGATAGAAACTATTGTTGTTGATTTTAAAAATAATAAGTGAATGATTAGAAATTATGCAAAATATCTGCTATGAAAACTAGCTAATGAATTATAAAAGACTTTTGCTTAAAAAATATTCTAAGTACATATACTGATTTCACATATCCCAAGATAAAATAATAATCATAAAATAATTCAGCCAAGGTCAGTATAATTATTCGTATTTAGCTAAGATCAGAGTCTGGCCATAACCACTATCAAATATATCATAGAATCATAGAATTGTTAAGGTTGGAAGGGACCTCTAGAGATCATCTAGTCCAACACTCCAGACATGCAGGGTCACCTAGAGCATAGATTGAACTCTTATTCTAGAGACATTCCTGAGAGAATACTGCAAGAATATTTTGGAAATGTGATGTAAATGAAAAAAAAAAAACTCCTTAGTTGAAAAAGGATTACTTATTGCTATGCTCTTTTCTTTAAATGCAGTGTCTCATTTTTGGTTCTTAATATTCTTCCCTACTATATTGCTACCCACCCATTGTCTCATAATTTTTATACCTCAGGAAACTCTGCTTAAAATCATGATGCAAAGCAATAGTTGGAGGAGGCAGAATCAACGCATCTCCAGCAATTTATTTTTCCATTATAGTCAAACACACACACACGTACACAAAAGGTTTGCAAGTAACTGCATCACTGTTGACTACCAGTCCCTGAGGAGACAGACTGACTGAAATGCATGTTTAGATGAACATAGAATGGAGTGTTTCCTTTCTCAGTATTTCCCATTGGTGTTGCAAGCACAAGGGAGGAATTCATGAGTCTGTGTGCTATAATTCCTGAAAAAAAAAATCCAAAAGTTTTCAAAGAATAATAAGGAGGCTAGAAATTCAAGTAAAATGTGAAAAATTCAACATCAGCCACATGTTTAGACTATCTGTCTAATAGTGACATGGATTATATTTTTTATCTTAGTTGCCAGAAATATCAAGGCATCCTTGAGATGGTTTTGATAATTATAATAATGACAGTGAAAGAGAAAGGATGTTAAAATAAATATATTTATTATATATTCACGCTTAAGTCTCAAGACCACCTTAAAATTATCCATGGTAACACAGGAATTCCATGATGTCCATACTGCAAAGCCCTCCTAACCACTACAAAGTTTATGATGGTTTGAGACATTAAGATGCACAGACTTATGGAGAGCAAGAAATGGAAGAAGTACATTCACCAGCTCCTTGCTGGAGAAGTACAAGTTTCATAAGTCTCTTCTGAAATCATTTTAGATGGGCTGGACACAAATGAAATGACTACTGTAAATTTATTGTAAAGAAACAGCTAAAAGTCTGGATAAAAATCTGAACTAGAGACAACGATTAGTATTAGGAATCTGCACAGAGAAGAGGAAACCAATAGCAATTAAAACTTCCTGAAACAAAAGAGTTTTTACTGTGACAGTATGGATTCCAATATGTATAAATTTTCCATTTTATAGTAGCCCATAGGTCATCAAAAATATTTTTTTGTGCTAGGAAAAAAAAAATATTTAATAAATATGCAGATAAAGGAAATTCCTAGTGTGTGCTTTCAGATCATGTTTCTTAGTGTGCACTTCCAATGGTGTTCTCTGTCATAAAGAACTGTAGTATTTCTCATACAATACTATCGGTTCAGGTTCTGACAGTGGTGCGGAGGTTGCAATGCAGCTAATTGCAGTAGCAATTCTCAGCATTCTCTGGAAAAAATGTATTTTACAATTTATAGGAGTGTGAATCATTATCTAGTGAAAATTAAAGAGAATGGTGATTTTAGGAGAGAAACCATGCAAAATCTGTTTGTAAGCTAAAAAGAAGACTGACAGAAAGAAATACAAGTGGTCTATGGCAATTTCTATTGCTCCCATTTAACTCTTTATCAAAATGTTCACTATTCCTTCAACACTGAAGATATCTCTGGCTTCATTTGTTTCACTGTAGAAAATATCTATATTAGGAATTCCAAGGAAGGCTTTAAATTCTGTTGTATCTTACATTGTAGCAAATCTGTACTGGATGCATGCACCCACTGAGGTTAATCTGGAATAATTTTGATTCATATTTTTGTTTCTTCTTCTTTTATTCTCTACCTCCTGATTTTTTTATTGTAAATTTATTGTAAATATATACAAATGATCTGACTTTCAATTTCAGATGCAACAAAAAAGGGTCTGCTATTGTGTTTGAGAGCTTTTCATTTCCTCTTTCTTATCTTCTCTGTATCTTTTTCTTTTTCTCGTTTTTCTTTTTCTTTTTCTCCTTTTTATTTTCCTTTTCCTTTTTTTTCCCAGTTAATTCAATTTTGGTTTATTCTTATTCTTATTTTAAAGAATGGAATCAATGAACTTAATCAGTTTCATGTTTGTTTTATAGTTCAATTTTATTGAAAATGTTCATTTTTTCCCTTTAAATTTCTAAATGCTGACCATATTTATATGGAAATATAGAAAATTTATGTTAAAATTGTTCTACATTTATCTTCTTATAACCATATTAATTAGAAGTAGAAGAGAACAACAATTTTTGATGAACATTTTTTCCGGGAGAGGTTTACATTTCCACTACTAATAAAGTGCAGATTAGCTTAGGAAAAAAAATGCATTTTCTTCTACGTATGAAGCTACAAATTGTGTTCAGATATTTCCGATATATTTCACTGGCCTTCAAAGAATGTGGAAAGTGCTCAGAGATAAGTTTGTTCTGCAGTCCTAGCAACAGAGAACATCAGTATGAAGAACTTGATGGGAGATAATAAGACACGAAGTGGCACAGGTAAATATTCTTCAACATGAGAAAATTTTCACTGATCTCCTTTACAATATTACAGAACTAAACTTCCTTAAGGTAAAAATCCCTCCTGAAACTCTTTTTGGTGTAGCATATCTCTACAGTGCTCTCAAAAGTACATCTGTTCCTGAGGCCTTAACTAAACCTAGGCCATTATTAGTTCACATCAGTCATTATCTAGCTAAGCTGTACCGTTTTAGCTCTTTTAATCTTCTCTCATAAATCAATCTCTCCACTGATTATTGTTCAGTGCTCTTCTGTAAATTTCTTCCAATTCATCAATATCTTTCTGGTAATAGAGCATCCAGACCTGAATGCACTAAGTTTAAATAGCTTTCCAGTAGCAGTATTAGGCTTTTTGTTTGATGGTTTGCTTGCTTGCTTGCTTGCTTTTATTATTATTGTGATTGTGAGCACTTTATATAGAATATACATAGAGCTAGAGTTTTAACACCAATCTTTGATTTGATATCTACAGTGAATTGTAAGAAGAATCTAGTGTAAATACTCTTGACACACAATTAAGTATTTAGTGCTCTATTATTGCCTAATAATCAGCAAACCAGGTAACTGGGCATCCCAATATATGCATTGCTTTCAGCACAGCCATTCTCAAAAGAGATTGTTTCCAACATAAAATTGTGAGTGCCACAATTGGATCTAGGTGAAACTTCTTTTAAAGAAAGGTTTTCTGATATTGTGCTTTGATACGAGTGGATTGCCTTTTGATTCCTAACAATTCAGACATGAGCAGAAGAACAGACTAGAAATGAGAAAGTCACAGCAGATGGTTTTAGAATTGGCACTTCTATTGTGAGACAGAGCACTTAGGAAATATCTACAAAAGTATTTTATAATGACATTTTTAGCACTTTTCATAGTAATATGCTTAGCATGTGACAGATGTAAAGTCTTTTTCACTCAAAGTTCATTTAAGTGACTTTGAAAAATCTTTGAAGGCCATTAGAACAGCCATGAGCCTGGCAAGATTTGCAACAGTTCTCTTTTTTAATGTATCTGCCCCTCAGGCATACTTCAGACAGCTTGTCTAGGTATACAGGGCAACATAATGTGTTCCAAATACTTTCTGTAGAAAACTCTTTAAAAACAGTTTAGATGTTTCCTCTATGTTCAAGAAAATCACATTCTCAAGGCTCACTAGAGCATTGTGACCATATTCTCACTAAAAGATATTCTGGAAACTTTACATGAAGGATTCACATGTGGTACCCAAAAGACTGATAATAGAAAATTTTCTGGAAAGGACATTTATAAAATGGGTATTTCTGTTACTCTTCTGTTACTGAGACTTTAAGGACTCAGCAGATCAGCTGTTCCTCTCAGGAACAGTTGTGGTACTTTCATCCTAACAGTTTGGGGAAGTGTAAAATCATTGCCATTTGAAACAGTAGATGCAGGTATTGTTCCTTTTTCTCCCATTGCTGAACAGAAGCCTCAGGATAAAGAACATTAAAGCCATACAGCTCTAAAATCAGTGTTAGTTGGAGTATTTCTGAAATGGTTGTGTCATGGATTCAGAAGATTACAGTGTTCATTCAAGAAGAGAGAATACTTTTTGTTATTACTTATGATTAAATGTCACTTTTTTTTTAGTAATAGCAGTAGTAGCAGCAGCGGTAGTTGTCATTGTAGTAGTAGTAGTTGTAGACAGAAATACCATCCACATGATATTTTTCAAAATAATTATCCCCAAAAAGAAAAATGTTTCCAGGTAGTGAATGAACATATCATTAATCAACCTTTAAAAAGTGTCGATTAGTGTTTATTTTACACTGCACACATTCAAAATGTTTGTGCAGACTTAGCCAAGAGATTTCCCATCTAAGAAATTCTAGTTTATTGCATATGTTCCTTCGGAACCTACATAATGTCTTCTATTTTGTGTATTTCACACCTCATGATCCTGTAGAGAGAGAGAGAGCTTTCTTCAAGAAATGCATATAACACATTAATAAACTGAAGACATGGTATGAAGAATGCTTCTGGTCCTTTCCTCAAGCTGTTGCAAATCAAGAATGCTACTAAAGCTGTTGAAGTTAGATGTTGCTGAGAAAAGAACCCAAACTGTTAAATGAGAAACCAGTCCAAAGTACTGAAGGTTTACAGAAACCTCTGCTGTATGTCAGTACAAAGAAAATCTAAACAAATTCAACTGTGCTTGAATCATTGACAGCAGAGCAAGATTGTGTGCAGTGTGTGCTACAAAAGGTCATGGTGTTCCTGCCTCCTGATGTATATGGCAAGTAAAACTGAACTGAGAGTTTTCAGAACTGATATTTTCTCAGGGTATAAAGTTGAAGCTCAGAGATGAAGAAACAAAGAAACCATATCCTTTCCCATAGGCATGCATAAAGAAAAATCATAGTGAAAGCCCATAAAGGAAGACTAACCACCCTGGCAGATAAACAATAATTTTAGATATCTCAAAATGTTGAAAAAATCAGATGACTTCATATAATGGTTACTCCTGATGTGTTTTTTCCCCCCTCCCAGGAAAAAATGTGAAATAAGAAGATAGTCAAACTGCTTTCTCAGGTAAGTTTTACGGGGTGAAAAACAAACAAACAAATAAAAATCTTTGTTCTCCTTTAATGTATATTTTATATATTATTCTAATTTATTCAAAAGTCTAGATAAACACCATTCAACTTAAAGCATGTGAATACTCCAGCTGATGTGAATTCATGAAGTTAATCATTGCGTGCTCTGTTGGATTAAATCATAAATATATATTGACTTCACATGGTTTCATGAAAGGAAAGTCAAATTCAAAGTCCCATAGTATAACCTTATACTTGTGTTTCTAGTCATTCTGTTGGAGGATGTGGGACGTGAGTAGGTTTTGGGCTGCCCTTAGGATGACCCCCAGTGCCTGCACATGCCCAGTCGTGCCAAGAGGCAGATTGCAGAGCACTGGGTGATTCATCACATGTAAGATGGAACATTCTGGCAGCCCAAGGGTGGGGGCTAGGCGCTCCCGAAGATGGGGGCGGGGAAGAGTTGCCCTAGCCAATCCGCTGTATCATTTGGGAGTACCACCAATGAAAGCAAGGTGACAACTGCGCCCACCAATTATGTGTCCCACTCCTCCCATTGTCCCGCCTCCCTTAGTTCATATAAAAGTTAATGTCTTCCTTAATAAAGTTGGTGCTTGACCCTAATCTCTGTGAGATTGTTTTGTTAGCCGTCCCCGGGGTCCGACCTGGCAGTTGGGCCGCTACCCTCTGCCAGGGCCTCGCGGCACACCATACCAGAGTGCCAGAGATAAAGTGCTACATGATCCCGGAGTGGAGCCTACCCTGCACTGGGAGGTCGCGAACCAGTGGAAGGTAGCCGGGAAAGAGGCGACTCCCGGGAGCGGCATCGCCCCTCGGTCAGCTGCCCGGGAGAAGATGCACCGCTCCAGGGAGGGTGAGAGAGCCGGTCCACAGCGGTGAAGATCACGTCGAAGCAGGGAAGGGGATGGTGCACCGGTGGGACCTTGCAGCCCGCGACACCGGCCTGCGGCGCGGCACGTCCGGAATCGTCCCCTCCGTCAGAGAGTCCCGTGTCATCATTCATAATGGCAATGTATATGAATCTGAGTGGTAACTATGATATGAACCTAACATGTGGATGGATAGTAAGGAAATAAGGAAGAAAAAAGGGTAGCACAGAGAAGAATGATGTCCTCAAAAACACATACATCTCTCTTGTAGTCCTGCCGCTGCAAATAATCTGTAACATCATAGGATCATTATGAAATCATTAGTGTTAACCAAAGATGTATATATGGAGTCATGGAATGTCAGTGATTTTGGGGTTACAGATTGATTCTATGTATTAAAATATTTTTTTTTATTCTCTCTTGGCTGCGCTTGTGGAGCTTAATATCAATCCTCAATAAACTAGCTTCATCTGTTAAGGTTATGTAAGAATTAAAGTTAGAAGAAAAATATGGGTTTATCATTTTCTCATTTCAGGTTCTTTTAAAGCACACATAACCAATGCAGACACCTTTCTGAACCATTGCCTGGTTTATTGTAATCTCATCATAATACTTTTTTTTTTTTTTTTTTTTTTTGAGGTTCCAACTATCTCCTGAGTTTGTAGTTAAAAAGAAATGTATTTTTCAGGTTTAATATTTGTAATTTTAACAGTAGGTAAATTGTATAAATAAGATTTTAGCCTTGAAGACTAAATCTGTGCTATGGATTTCAATCTCTTTTGAGAAGGATCTTGTTTTTCAGCTAGTCTTCTGTAAGTAGTGTTACCTACAGAAAAGAGACAAAGCAACAAAGAACAAGTTGGATTCCTTAACACATTCAGACAAGTATTATATGCTAGCTATAGTGGTTCCAATGATAAATAAGAAATAAGCATATTTTATAAGATTATGCAAGAAATAGCTCAGATGAAATAGCAAATGTATACATATCACTTGCCATAGAAGTGAAAGAAGGAATATTCTTCATTGATATACAGTTCAAAAAAATTGCTTCTATACAATTTTGAGCTTCTAATAGAGTTTCAGTGTTTTTACTTTCTTTTAAAGGGAGCACAGATTTCTGTGTGCTTTCCTACTTTGAGTCATCATGAGGGAACCAGGCAAAGGCACTGCCATTAGAGGTTGAAGCAATATGGCACCTTTGTTTCACAAATTAATGTGTACATTTTAAAAATATATATACATGTATGTGTGTTTGTATGTGTGTGTATATATTTATATATATGAAGCTTTGTTGTGATATGTACTTCTCGCTTTTGTTAAAGGATACAAAATATATTGGCATCAGGTGGTAATCTTCAGTATGTTTAAAAAGAGTAGCAATAAGAAGCAACAAAATTCTAAATTGTAGTAAACTGTCACTTAATGCTTCCTTCAGCCTACAAAATATTGCAGTCATTTGTCATTGTAATGTTTCTTCTAATCTGCCCTTCTGACTGAAGCCCCATAAGACATACTGTTGAGGTCAAAGAAGTAAAAATTCAAACATCTCAGATATATCAGTGGCATCTTAAGTGTATCTTAAGTCAAAAGATGGAAAGACAGTCTCACTAATTATTACTTTATTAGAGCATGTGAACAGCACAGATAATTGTAGATTCATTTAAAAACTTGTTGTTGCATATACACAGTCTAGCTTTTTTTTTCCCCTCAGGTAAACTAGAAAAACTGAATGGTAGAACAATAAAAATGTTCATATAGTTTTTAGAAAACCGTCCTGTAGAATTTATCATGAACAGCTCGTGCAGTTCAGAGTTAGACTGTAACTCTGTATTAATTTATAAAATTTCTAAATATATTTTTTATAAAATTGTACTGCATTTCTTCTAAATTGTGATGGATTTGTCTGTAAACGTTTTCCCCAGAATATAGATATTTCAAGTCTTGGAATCTAGATGAAGCTGACATAAGAGGTAAAGAAATGAAAACAGACTAAATTAATGCCATAGTAAAATAAACTTGATCAACCTTGGAAAAAAAGGAAAAAAAAAAAAATCTATTTGCCATCAGATGATTAAAAATTAACACCTGAGATTGTATATGGGTAGATTTTAGCATAGTGTCAAACTTCAGTACCCCAGTAAGAGGAAAGATGATGTGAAAATCTTCTAAAATAACTAATTGCTTAAAAAAAATAGCAAGCAGCCCTTACTGACTTTCGCCTCCAAATATGATCTGGCCATGCTGGAGTAACCTAACTAACAGGAACTGATTTGAGTCATTTCAATGCCGTATTTGAACATGAGAGGCTTGCATAAGAACTCTCACGCGCGTGCACACACACGTACACATATAGTGGTCTTCTCTTAGGCTTCAGAATTAGGAGACTTTCGGTTTAAATTGTTGCAATCCTATGTCATTAATAAACTGCATGGAATAACTCATGGAGTAAGTGTACAGTTTTGATGTAATCATTGCTTTTTTTTCTTTATGTTTTATGATTTCATAGAAAATGGACTTTTGTTACAAGTTCATGACTAGACACAAACTTTTTATTTATTTATTTTCACTGAAATCAATTTATTATTTATGCTGCCTTTATGCTATAGAATGTCAGGAGTTAAAGTAATAAAGTAGTGAAATAGAGAGTAGGCCAGAGGAGCCTGAACCTTTTAGATGGCTTAATCTCTAGACTGGTCAGCAATTTTTCTCATAATGAGTGCACCATGTTTGCTTTGTTATATTATTTCTTAGCGTCTGTTTAAAGTTTAGCATTGTCATTTATTTAAAGGCTTTTTCTATTCTGGAATTCATTCTCAATGGCTGATTCATGCAGTGTATACCCTATATATTTAAAATTGCCATAGAATACCTCAGGTTCAAAGATGATATTATGTGTTTATTCTTTCATATGCTAGTCTGAGTTTGTCTTGATATATATATGTAGTCCTAAAAAGATATTTATGGTGCATTAATAGCCAGATTTTCAAAGATGCCTTCAGTTTCTATGCATTTAACTTTGTACTTGCAAATAATGACATATGAATTTTTCACCTTCACAAAACTGTCTGTTGTTTTCCAAAAATCATGATAAAACACACCTGTAAACTCAAACATTAAAAAACATTATTTATTGAAGCTGTAAAAATGAAGGTCAGCTTGAGCTAAAACAGCAAAGTTAAGATATATACTATTAAATCTCAGAACTGAGAAATTGTATCTTCAAAGACAAAATACACTGAAAGTTTAAAGGGGAAGATTATAGTACACATTCCAGTACCTGTGGAGGGAGGAAAAGATGGTTAGACCATACATCTTTCTAAAATTTTATTCTAATTCTTATGGTTCTATTCAACCTCAAACCTTCATATTAAACAGTGTGGCAGACATTCCAGTTTCTGCTTTGTAGTCTTGAAATGTTTGAGCCAGTATCTGTAGTTTGCAGAGCTAATTGAACTATGTCGAATAATAACTGTTGAGTTTCTTCTTTCTATTTTGTTAATTATCTTTGCCTTTTAATTAGAAGACTAGAGAATTTATGTGTTGGTAATAACTAAAAGGAGCTAAAAAGAGTCACAAATACTTCGGATTTGTTTTAACACTATTATTCTACTTTGGGCTGACTATGGTTTTAAAATATATATCTTTTTTTTTTACATTTTTTGTAATTTGATTATTAGTTCTGTGATTCCAAAGAAAATCTAATGATGTAAACACTGCAGACTTTCATCTGTTCTCAATATTTAATTTGTTCTGATGAATCTGGGTGACCTAACCCATTAGTCACTCCCTGACCATTTCATTCACTTTTATTCAATAACTAAAGAGCTTTTACATCTGCAAGACAAAGAAATTAAGTCAGGGAAATGAGAAATTGAATGGCTTTGTGTGATGAGAGGCCGTATCTCAGGGGAAACCGGAAGAGTGGGCATTCACTGACCTCCTCATTTCCCTCAAGCAAAAAACTGCTTTTTGGTGCACCAGTACTCAGCTTCATGTCAGAAACAATGCTCTGCAATGTATCCTTGTATCCACATGCTTGGACATCCTTGTCCCACTCACCTTTCTCCTTCCCTCTAGTGTGACCCAGAATTCACATTCTTCTTCCTTTTCCCCTAAATCAAAACAAAAACAAAAACCCTGCCTGCCAAGGAAGGTGTTTCCCATAAAGGGGAGAATATGCCAAGTTGTATCCCACTGAGTCTGTGCTGTTCATTCCCATCTGATGCCCATCTCTTTCTTTAAAGCCTGACACTTCTTTTGTTCTTTCCATGTTTTTTCAACACTCTGGATTTCTTTACACATTGTATTACTTTCTCCCATCACTCTCCCTGATATGGTGCTACCTCTTTTTCAGAAGAAGGAAACAATATCCATGGGTCACTGTGAGTTTGAAACTGCATCTCTAACAATAATAATGCACTACATTACAGAATAACATTTTTATAGATACATCCACTCAGGTATCAAAATAAGTACAAAATAAAAACATTCTGTTCCCCTTTTTCTCTCTCCTTCAGCTCTCTAGAACACAATCTGTGTAGCAAAAGGTGGGTTGCCACATACAGTGTAGACAGATGATTGATTGACAATATGCAGAACTCACAGAATATTCATAAGCTGATTGCCCCAAATGCTAGACCAAAGTAACGCATTCATTCCACTACTTTTTTTTTTTTTTTTTTTCTCCCCTTGGCATCTTATCCCACAGCGTGTTTTGGAGGTGGTAGTGGAGGCTTTCTGTAGAATCAACCATCAGGTACTCCTGTTCGAACCATGGCTCATTATAAACTTCCCTGAATACTAAAGCAGTTAGCATGGGTTTGGATGAAAAAAAAAAAAAAAAAAAAAAAGAGATAGTAAAGATATACCAGCTGCTAGCTG